>JAWZYU010000026.1:54885976-55238476 GCA_038380435.1 Ryuthela nishihirai
TAGGGAATGTAAGATATTTAACTAATATTTCTGCCCTCCCCCCCCAAAAAAACAATGCTTGCACCACAAAACTTTGTCATTAATTTATGTAAATTTTTTTTCTAAGGTGAAATTTCACTTCAAATTTGAAAAAAAAAATGCCAAAAAATTATTTTTAGAACTCAATTTCAGTGAAAGAGGTTAGATATAAAAATATTGAAATTTGTGTGCTTAACTTCCCATTTTCCTGAAGTATTGTTTTTTGCTTTGGGCATGTTTCCTAGTTACTGAGTTTCAAAATAAAGAAATCTATCCCTAAAGTATCTAGTATCCATTATCTGTTACATTAGTAAATTTGTTACCCTAAAGTATCTGTTTTTAACACTTTACATAATTAAACATAAGCATTTCTGATTATCTGCAAATTTGAAAAGAACATAATTTTTTTTCAAAAACCCACCACAAGCAACAGCAAATAGACAAAAATCTTAACTTTTAGCATTTATGACTCTAATTATTACAAGAAAGAGGAAAAACTGTGTTTATGAGGAAAGGTTAAAATGTGTTTATGCTTTTAATATGTGAGGTGTGTATATGTAATCCCTGTGTATGTTGTATTAGAAACCAAGACAAGGTGGATACAGCTTCTAGGTTATCTGCATCTTTCTTATTAATTTTTTAAATTATTGTTTATCTATTCATTATTTATTTAATCTACATATGAGCCAATTTTCTTGCCATTTGGGTGATTACATTTTCATTCCCAGGGGATGACAAAAACAGCTTTTTTTTTTTCAAAGGATAAACAAGATATTCTTTTTTTTTTTGTTATAATAGGGTGTTGCTATTTATATTTTCCCATTACACATTTAGTATGAATTATTAGTGTGAAAGTGTGAAAAATTCAGAAAATGAGCATCTCATATTCACTAGAGGCGATATGTTATTCTTCTAGTTTCGCAGGAAAGTCTTTACTGTATGGTTATGCATCAATAACAGCCTTTTACACCCTTTCGAGTCATCTTCACTTAAATAATGACTGTATCTGATGCCAGTTAGCTTTGATCATTCAATGCAAGTGGAGGACAAAAGTGCTCCATAAGAGTTCTGCTTCTAGGGCCAGGACAGGACATTGAAACAGTGATTGGGGCATTTAAATGCTCAAACAGTAGAAATTTCAAAAATTAATTAAAATACTTCCATTTAGTATATCCTTAAAATAAGATGTTGTTTTAAAAAAACTGTGTGAAGTTCCTTTTGAGACAGAGGGGAAAAAATCGAAATTTTATGGTGGGGTTTTTGTGTGTGTATTGGTTCTCTTAACCCTTCCAGGGTCCAGCCTGAAAAACTGATTTTATATCCAAGGGTTCAGTTTTTGTTCCCTGTGATTAGGCAAAAAAAAATTAACTCTAGAACTTTATTGCCAAATAACTAATGAAAGGAATTATGACATGTTATATGCCAAATTAATCAGCATTTAATTCTGGATTTTCTTAAAATAAAATATTTAACAAAAAGACTAGTTTTATTTTAGGACATTTTAGAGTCACATAGTGACTCTAAAAAGTTGAGTATATATTATATATAGCAACACAAATAAAAATTTATTTGAAAAAAATCTAATTAACAGAAATGATTATAATGCACATTAATAGAAAGTTATTTATTTCTGAATAACAAAAAAAAATTTCTTGTTTGAAGTAAATATTTCTTTCGTTTTGTAATTTTTTTCTCGGTACCATACTTTGAGAAAATTTCAGGCTTTTAGCCAATTGTGCTGAGTCAGATAAACAAGTTAACTTTAGAATTTTTTTAAAAATAACCAATCAACAGAAATAGATCATATTATATACCAAATTAAACAGAATTTAAATCCAAATCTTTTGAAAATAAAAGAAAAATGAACAAATTTACAAGCATATTAATTTTAATAAGACATTTTCACATCGATATAATGAAAAAATAGATTGGACTATGCAATTAAGGTTTAACATTGGAAAACATGATAAATGAAAACAGTTGAATTTTTTATTAATCAAAAGTAAATATCTTCCCAAATAATATAACATTTATTACTTAAAACAATATTTATTTCTTTTAATTATTGCAGTGTGGTATGTTTGAAACATGGGCTAGCATTTATGCAAAGTGACTTGGATTGCTCATATTGATGGGAGTTTCTGCCCTGTTTATGAAATGGAAAAAAAAAAACTTTCTTGGCTGCCTTTTTTTACTAAACATTATGAATTTTTTCTTTGGATGTTGAAGTTTGACGATCTTGACTGAGTGCAGAAAGGTTTGTGCACCAGGGGTAAAGAACAAACGTTTCTATCGTTAGAAGAACACAGACAATATATTGAGAGTGGGGGGACAGACAGGGAATGAAATTCCATGCCCTCCTCCCCTGATCTCCACTCTACTGGATAGTAGTACTACAGAGGGTAGTAGTTTGACCTCTCTACTGTCTGAGAAAAACCTTTAAAATAATTTGTATAAGCTATACTTCTGGGAATGGACCTGTTATAATGAGCATAACTTTTAAAGCTGATAGAATTGGGTTTCATCTGGTTGTTTAATCATTGAGGTGCAGTGGGAAGCCTTTATGAATTTTGCACATTACCTAAATATTAGAGCCAAATCTTAAAATGTAAAAATTTCAGTCAAATATATATGCCAATCTTTTGTTAAGCTTAAGAATCTATTTTTGAATTCCAAACTTGGTATATATTACTATTCTTTGAAATTAGTTATTCTTGTAATTAGAGAAGGAAAGATTCTTAGGATAGTATGTGAAAAGAGGAAGAAGTGTTCACCAGGGCTGGCCAGCTGAGGTCCTGTGCAGAGAAGACCACACTGGACCTCTTCGGCCTGGGAAAAGTCCAATGAAAGCCTGTTGTTTCCAGAAAAGTGTGGTACCACGACCCTGAAGTGAAGGGGATGTGTGGAAAGCTAGTGGCATCAATGGTTGAGAGGGTGAAAGAAGTAATTAAAGCTAAGGGGGGTCACATTCACTATTAACTACACTATTAAACAAATAAATATTTTAGTTGTCTTTGTTACTGCACTTTCCTATTGTCCCAACTAATTTGCACAGTACTGTACTAACTATTAGATTCTGCCTGGGTCTAGTAGTTAGTGTACGTGACTACTAAGACCAGCAGGGCATGTCCTTGTGTAATAGTTTGTATGTTGTATGAGAAACCAGGACAAGCCTGATATAGCTTCTAGGTTATCTCAGTCCTTTGTACAGGAAAGTACCTTCCTCCTTTAAAAAAAATTCCGTTTATAAAAATAGCAGTTTTTTTTTGTTAATTTTCAGGAGATTTTCAAAACTTTAAGGAAAAACTTGTTGATAAGTTAAAATCAAACTTGTGAACTTAAATCAGGTGATTGCTTCAATACAGAGTAACATTAACAAACAAATTGGCAATACCATACAGCATTTCCAAAATATGTCAGTCAGATGGCTTTATCAAATTATTTATATTGTAGTTTAATAAAATATGCATCAAATGAAAAAATAAAATATTTTTCTAGCTCGAATTACATATTTTTGAAAGATATGTATAAGAAAATTTTCAAACGACCATTAAAAATAATCAAAGTTTTGTGTTGTAGAAAAATGTCTATTGAAGTCTTTTTGAATACTCATTGCAGATTCTGTCAACGTCTATGTTCGACAGTGACCCACATGGTAAAATTCCTTTTTGAAATTCTGTCGACGTTTATGTTTGACAGTGACTGACAGTGACCTGGGAAAGGTGAAGGAGAAATTTTCAGGTTGAGTCAACTGGCAGAGAGAGTATCATCTTTCCCTTTTTTTCTATAACACCCTTCAGAAATCTCTATTTTGGCCAAAAATGTTAAACTGATAACGAAATAATTTTTTAAAAATGCTTTTTATGATTAGGAGATTACATTGAATTGCATATTGTTATTTGAACTTTTGACAAGTAAGCACTAAGCCTCACTAACTTGTTGAGAATAGGGAATAATAAAAAAGGTGTGAGCAAGTCCAAGAACAATAGCAGTATTACTGCTAATGTATAAAAATGTTATCTGGGGAAGAGAGTGGGATATTATTGAGCACTGTGATTGCTTAGGCATCAACTACACAATTAGTGTTGTTTCAAGTAATTCTTAAATTGTGTACAACTCTCTTTTAATTTGCCCATGACCCACAGTTTGAGAACTGCACTAATTCATTACTAATACAATAAACATCTGTGGGGAACATGCCTAAACTTTTTTTAGCAGAAGTATCATAACTAGAGCCTGCATGGATGCAGATATCCTCAAATTTTCCACATTTAAAAGTGCTCTATGGGTAAAATATTAATGCAGATAAAACCACAGAATAAAAATTTAGCAGATAAAAATCTGGGAAAATGGGGAAACATTGCTGCATACATGGTTTATGGCATACAATGGCTAACATTAATGGGGGAAAAAACAAAGCAAAAAAAAAATAGATAATGAAATAAAGCTGATTAAGAATTCATTGATATGCATTATAGAAAAAAAAAGCAAATTGGAATAAAGCCACAAATAAAAAAAAATTATATATTTTATGTGAAAGAAGTGAACTTTTTGCTGAGAAAGCAAATATTTCAAAAAAAAATTACCCGATTGTTATATAAAAACTGGAAGTAATTCTGAAAATTTCATTCGTGGAGACCACAAAGTTACACAATCCAACGTAGAAGTGTATTACTGAGTAATGAAAAGGAGATATGGAGATAACTGCATTTAAAAGCAGAATTTACTTAGAAGAATTTTCTAAAATTCCTTTTTATCAAAATTTTATCTAATATTTAGTAAGGCATATTTTTCTGAATGCATGCTTTTTTATATACAGTATATTTTTTCAGTTAATTATTAGTCTTTAATAAACCACTAGACTGATTTCTTTTACTCAAAAACATATATCAGATCTCAAGTGTTTGCAAAACCTCAATGGTTATTTAGTAGCTAATATACTTGAATGCTGGTAAAGTTTTGTGGATGCAGGTGCAGATATGACCTTATGGATGTGGTTGCAGATAACACCTTGTGGGTGCAGATAGAACTTTTGCTATATGCACAGAGGTCTAGCCATAATCCATTAGTACTGGAATTTAGGAGCATTTCTCGTACCAGATCCTGTTTAACCACTACTTTTACCTTCCAGATCGAAAATTTCAAATTTATAACTTGGTTTCAGCATTCAATTATATTATTATTATAGTTTATACAGCCAACTTCCAAAGCATTGACATACTAAGCAGAAACCTTTTTGCTTATCTTCCTATTGCTTATCCTTTGTTGATTGGCAGTTTGTGGATTTGTAAAATCAGTTGTTCCACCATATCTTTTAAAGGCAACAGTCAAACTTAAATGATTTGTGTGTTAAATAAAACTCGTGATTTTGGAAGTGTCACAGGCTATAAAAAAAGTTGACTCTCATGCTTTCTCCCCTCAAGCCCTAAAATGGGAAATATGAAAATGATTGTTCCACTATATCTCCAGAAAGCGAGTGTCAGAAATAACAAGCTATTACATCAAATGAAAGCTTTTGACACAGGGAGTGACATAAGATGTAAAAGGTGGACCCACATGTTTTCTTCTCCCCTAAAAAGGAGAAATATGAAAACAATTATTCTGCTATATCTTCAGAATTCGAGGACCAAACAAACAAGCTATGTGCCAAATGAAAGCTTGTGATGTGGGGAATGTTGTGGACAATAAAATATATCCCTCTTGATGTCACAGGCTATAAAAAAAGTTGACTCTCATGCTTTCTCCCCTCAAGCCCTAAAATGGGAAATATGAAAATGATTGTTCCACTATATCTCCAGAAAGCGAGTGTCAGAAATAACAAGCTATTACATCAAATGAAAGCTTTTGACACAGGGAGTGACATAAGACGTAAAAGGTGGACCCACATGTTTTCTTCTCCCCTAAAAAGGAGAAATATGAAAACAATTATTCTGCTATATCTTCAGAATTCGAGGACCAAACAAACAAGCTATGTGCCAAATGAAAGCTTGTGATGTGGGGAATGTTGTGGACAATAAAAATATATCCCTCTTGATTCCACCCACCCTCCTCTTAAAAAAGGAAAATGGAAAATGTGGAAGTCATTTCTACTCTATCTTCTGAATGCGAAGGCCTACAGTTATTATGAGTTAGGTGTCAAATGAAAGCTCATTTGTGAACTGTCATATACTGATTCAAATTATGCCCCCACCATTCTCCCATCCCCCTGAAGGGGGCAGAAGTTTGTCGGGGGAAGTGTCTGCCTTAGCGAGTTATTTCAAGTTAAGTCATTTGATGTCTCCATTGTGTGCTACCCTAAACACAACTCCAGAAGGGCGGAGGAAAAATGTAATTGATGTTTATGAGTCATATATTAAAGTTTCTGAAAAGTAGGTGTTTTTAGTGACAAATAAAAAATCTAAAGAAATTTAAAAATACTTATCTTCCTATATGTGCCCTAAAAAGTAGTAAACCTAAAACGTATTGATGGTGCAATCAGTCACAGATTTGTATTCACTTAAAATAAGATAAGGCAGACTTACTTACTTAACAAGATTGCTGACACCTTATCTTCCTGTGAAGTGAATACAAATTCAGTGACTTGACTGCACCATCAACATGTTTTAGGTTTATTTTCTACTTTTTAGGGTGCATATAGGAAGATAGGTATTTTTTAATATATATTTTTGCAATAATGTATTCTTGGCAGCATTTAAAATGTGAAATAATACTCCACAGTATTTATTCAATACTTTAGAATGTCTCTCAAATGTTTTTTCAAGTTTCACATCTAGAGCTTAAAAGTTTTTGGATCAGTTGTCACTCAATGAAATTAAATAAGAAATTAACATGAAAAGTTCACAGTTAAGATCTGACTGACTGACTGACAAATTACCACCATTCTCAGGAAAAACAGGATATAAAATTATGCAAAAAATTAATCCTTCCAGTGTCCAGCCTGCAAAACAGGTTTCCATCCAGAGACCAAGCTATTTTCTCCCTATGCTCAGCCAAAAAAAAAACTTTAAATTTAGAACTTTTTTTTTCCAAATAACTAATGAAAGGAATTATGGCATGTTGTATGCCAAATTAATCAGCATTTGATTCTGGATTTTCTGAAATTATAATATTTAACAAAAAGACCATGTTTCATTTTAATAGGACTTTTTTAAAGTCATGTAGTAAAAAAAATGCATCTGGCAGCATAAAAATAAAAAATAAAAAAGCTAATAGACAAATGATTACAAAGCACATGAATAGAATGACTGTATTTCTGAATAACAAAAAAATTACTTTTTTGGTTTTAAATAAATATTTTTCTCATTTTGTAATTTTTTTTTCTCAGTACTGTGCTTTGAGAGTTATATATTAAAAAAGCCTGGAATTAAAAGCACAGTACTGTGCTTTTAATTCCAGGCTTTTAGCCAACTGTGCTGAGACAGATAAACAAGTCATCTTTAGAATTTAAAAAAAAATAACCAATCAACGGAAATAGGTTGTGTTATGTATCAAATTAAACAGAGTTTAATTATGAATTTTATAAAAATAAATAATATCAACAAATTTGCAAGCATATTGATTTTAACAAGCCTTTTTCATTGTGATATGGTGATAAAAAAGATCGCACTATACAATTAAGGCTTCATTTTGGAAAACCTACTGAATAAAAATAGTTAAATTATATATTTATCGAAAGAAAATTTCCTCCCGAATAATATAATATTCAACCTGAAATATGATTTTCATTTCTTTTAATGATTCTTTTCAGTATTATATTTTAAACATGGCCAGTGTTATGCAACGTGACTTGGCCTTCTGACATTCACAGGATTTTCTAAACTGGTTATGAAATAGAAAAAAAAACTTCCTTGACTGCTTTATTTTTTACTAAACATTATGAATTTTTTCTTTGGGTGTTGAAGTTTGGCGATCTTGGCTAAGTGCAGAAAGATTTGTGCACCAAGGACCAGCCCTTCCCGAAATTGCCCTCCCAAATGATGGCCGATTTCCGTAGCAAGGAATGCTTATTTTACTTCCATATCCAAGACATTCATTTTTAGAAAGCGGTACAAACCCAAGTTTTTTTTATTAAAAAAACAAGAAATAATAAAAGAAAAATTACATATAACCTAATGGGATGTTAAATAAAATATCTGCAACAACTTTTAAGCTGGCCTCCAATCTAGCATAGCATAACTCAGAAAGATCGTTAAATCAGCCGATTGAAGATCACTAACTAACGGAAGTAAATACAGAAATGAATTTGCTTTCATATCCAAGACCTCATTTATTTTCAGAAAATGTTACTATATCAAAGTTTTACTGGAAAATAATGATTAATAAAATAAATATTAACATATATCCTAATGCGATGTTAAAATATCCACAGCAACAAGTTGTAGGCCGACCATCTGATATAACATAACTATGAAAAAATCAATACTTATCTATCGGACAAAGATCGCTAATTTCCGAAAATAAATCTACTGAAATGAAAACTAAGGTTTAAAATATAAAAAAGAAATGCTAACTTTACGAAGAGTATCCAATATGCTGGACCAAAACTGTAAAAAACACTTATTGCACACGGAACGGAGATAGCATGTGTCAGCCATCTGCGTCTTGTGAAGAATAACTATCTCAGTGAAAGCATAACTAATTAAATGCAGGTGCAACCAGAATTTCTAAGAAGAGTGTTTTTACTTTCAGTTTCGATTTGAAGGCAGGAAAGATGCATAGAATGCTGGGAAAAGTGATAAAAATAATTTGGGAATACTAATTAAATGCAGGTGCAACCAGAATTTCTAAGAAGAGTGTTTTTACTTTCAGTTTCGATTTGAAGGCAGGAAAGATGCATAGAATGCTGGGAAAAGTGATAAAAATAATTTGGGAATACAAAAATAATTTGGGAATACTGAAATATGTTTATGACAGAAAAGAGTATGAAACGGAAAAAAAAAGTGGTGGTACATATTTTGTAATTCCAAAATCTGTTGTTTTTAAAAATAGCATTTTTTTTTGTTAATTTTTAGGAGATTTTGAAAATTTAAGGAAATATTTGTTGATAATAGTTCAAATCAAACTTGTGAGCTTAAATCAGAAGGTCGCTTCAGCAAATAGGAGCATTAACAAGCAAATCTGCAATGCTGTTTAGTGCTTCTAAAAAATGGGAATCAGATGGCTTTATCAAATTATTTATATTGTAGTTTAATAAAATATGCATCAAATTAAAAACAAAATATAATTTTTGAAGCCTGAATTATATATTTTTATAAGTTATATATATATAAATTACAATGGCAATTTTTATTTTTGAACAAAATCGATATTTTTTTTTTCTTGTACTAAAAAGCATATACATACGTCCTTGGCCTTTCAATTCAGATTCTCTAATTCACACATGAATCAGAAATAAACAGAGAATTACCATATCTAGATAAATGAATTAATCATAAATAATCAATTTGCATAAAGATCACATACAACGTGGACACTGGAAGGGTTAAGAATTAGGTTTGTTTTCATAATGTGACTTAAGTTATGCAATGGCAGAAACTTAAGTGAATAAATATAAAAATAAATGGAGATGTCCACTGGTCCTGTTGAAGTTTAACAGAGTTCTGCTGTTTAATATATATTTGTATTAAAGATACAAGTAGTTATTTTTGAACTGCATCACTTTGACTGTCGGTGAAAATTTTTAACCATGTAAAGAAATTCAAAATGGATAATGACCATCCCATCAGTAAGTGAAAGGCATAAAAATTAATACCAAAAGTAATACTATGATGAAATTGGTAATGTATGCAGCTTGTATACAAATCAAAACCTTTTGCATGTTTTACAGAGGCTATAAAGAAAGGGTGTGACCAGAACAATCAGCAAATGTCTTCATAAAAGATCATTCATCGTCAGTGAAATTGTTTTAACAGTAGCAACTCCATTGTTATACTTCGGGAATATTGGCAGAAAAAAGGATTAGGAATAGATTTTTCCCCCCAAAATGTTTATCTTATTTTGACATTTTGTAAAATGTTACCAATTGTCAGTGTTGTAATTTTGCAAAATGGTTAAGCTTTTGTTTAGATTTTTTAAACTTATTTAAGTCATGCAAATAATGCATACTTGGATTTTTTTGGCCAACAGAAAATTAAGACTGCAGTGGTGTCACAAATTTATTTTGCTTTAGTAACAAGATAATATAAATAAAACCTAAAAAATATATAACTAAAATGATGTAAAGAACTGTGGAAAATGAAATAAAAATAGGCATATAAAATTTAATTTTGATAAAAATTCAGATTGCTATAATTTCTAAATCAATTGGACATTAAAATTGAAAATTTGCCACTAAAATTCGCAAAAATTGAGATTGAATTGTTGTGCTGCTTGCACATCAAAAGGTTCCATGCTGCCAGAAGGAGTGGGATTTTGGTGTTGCATACATGATCTTTATGCAAATTTATTGTTGATGATTAATTCATATATCTAGATATGGTAATTCTCTGTTTATTTCTGATTCATGTGTGAATTTAATAGTAGGCATTATACTATTTAATTTTTGTATAAGATGGTCCCAAAATATTAAGGTGAAATGCCATTGAATGATGCCATCTGATGTTCCACTGTACAGGACAGTACATCAGATGGATGGCACCAAAAATCACATTTGCATGCTAAATGAGGCCTAAAAGAAAACTGACAATAGCACTGTGGAGCAGCAAAGAAGTGACCTTTCAAAGTGATCTACATTTTTTTTTTAAATAAAATAAAATAATTAATATCGCTACCTTAATTTTAAATGGTTGGGACAAATGTCCAAGTTTCAAGCTCTCATGGTTTTAGGGATGGTTGGGTGAGGTGACCCACTGGACAGCTGTTGGGAAAAGGATGTTAGCCTCCCATCAAAGCTATCCAGCATGTTCTTTAACGTGTATGGAGTGTTGCTCTCCTACACACGGGGCTACAGCTTAACATCCCATCTGATGGATGAAAAATATTAAGGTATCTGTATAATGTAAATATAATGATGGTTTATATTTTACAGATTAATGCTGTTTCTTCAACATGCCTCATGATGACATTGGCCATGAGCCCAGAGAGAGGTGATCCCATTGGGACCCCCTCAGTCTGTATTCATGGCCAGCTACCAACAACAAACCAATTAGAATTAGTTGCCAGGTCCAGGGATTCATGTACACTAAAGTATTGTTGGGCCTTGGGCCTGGCAACCTTCAACCACTCTGCCTTTAGCCGCATCCAGAATTAGTGTATTTGGATACCACAATATGACGTCCAGGGAGTGGATGGTTGTTGTGTTTCTAAAACCTATGCTGTATAATTTTAATTGCATCATAACATCATGTCAATCAATCAATGTAACATCAGATCATCATGTCTTTTTTATCTCTCCTCGAATACCCCAAAGTTAACCTGGCCATCAGAGTTAATTCTTCTCTACAAAGCCAGCCATGTTAAGGGTTAAAGGATAAATAAGAAATTGGTAAAAAACAAAAAATTCTGTATCTGTGGAATACAATGTGAAATGATGATATGTCCTTGAGACTGAACATACCCACTAAATGTTTAACCAAATGTTTGTTGCTATCTGCTGATCACATGTTAAAGAAGTATTGATTTTTCTCCTTTGCTTCATAAAATATATGCAATAATAGATAAAAGTAATATAGAAACATTAAAGCAGTTTTTAAATCACAAAATATACTAAAAGGAAGAAAAAACCCTATGGCTATACTTTTGGGCAACTGTTGAAATCCTTAAAAAAGAAAAGTTCTTTTTGGTGCCTGACTGAAAATACTGAAGGGTGAATCTAATGTAAACAAACTGTGCTAAAATGCAAAGCATTAACTAGATGGCTGGGTTTTGTAACTAAATTGAGAGTGACTCACAGCAATAGCATAATGTGCACTGTGCTAATGACAATTTGAAAGATCGTAAAGGTTTATTACTTTCTGATGCATTAAGTTGAAGAATAAATTGAAAAGATTAGCATTACTTAGGAACTCCGAAATATTTATTTTTAATGTGTTTATAAATATCAAAGTTAGCTGGAAATTTTACATTTTGAATATAGTTAAGTTTAGTGCTTTCGGCTATATATGCAAGTTTGGTGAACTGCATTTTTGTGGTTTGGTAGCATAAGCTTTAAGCTGTGTCTGTCAGATGAGCCATGCCCTGTGTACATTAAAGAACATGCTAAATGGTGTTGATTGATAGGCTTTCATTTGTCTCCTACAGTTGTTCATGAATTCCTTCACCTATTTAGCTCTGAGCTTTTGAGGTCCTGTGACCTGGTCATTTAGCCCATGTGTTCAATTAAATGCCATTCAGAGGTAAAATAACACAATTCAACAACATTCATAGTGTGTTTATTAACCTTTTGATGGTGGCTCGGTTTCTCTGATATCTCTGCTGTAGCAATGCATTTTCTGCAAAATTCTTGCAGAGGGGTATAAAGAGAGTTGTCACCATTCCCAGTTCCCAATGACCCTCTCCATACATTATTAGTTAATCATCTTAAATATTCCCACCTTCGTTGCTTCTGGACATGTGCTGTCCCAGCTGCTGTGAAATGGTTAAATAAGCAAATAATTGGTTTCTGAAAACTTGTTAACTTTTATAGTAGGTGTATTTATTTTTATAATAGGTATTTTATAATCATGAACTTGATACTCTAGCACAGAGTTTCTCAACTTTACTGACCTCATGGCCCAGCAAACTCGCTATATAATTCTGTGTCGTGGTAGTAACTAAAAAATTTGTTTTGCCGTGAGTGGGATGCGAACCCATATCTCCTGGAAACATGTCGGTTATGCTACCACTACAACACCATCATCGGCCAACCTTTTTCTTCAGCTAGTGTGACATAAACTTTTTTTTTTTTTTTTTTTTATTTGATTTGCATGGTGGCGCCATCTATCTGGGAAGTGGGCAACTGTGTTGCCTCATAGAGATGGAATTTAATATTTGTCACTCATGCTCACAGCATTAAATCAATAACTCAGTAGCAAAAAAATCACAGGATATGTCCTGCAGACATGCAACTCGTGAGATAATAAGCTGAAAAAAAATGGTTTTGCCCACTCACGGGAAAACCAGTTTTTTTCAGCTTATTTATCTCAAGAATTCCGTGTCTGCAGGACATATCCTGTGATTCTTTGCTACTGAGTTATGGTAGTGTAACTGTTTACAATAGTATACTAATAGTTTTTACTAGCATGATTCCCTATATTTTAATATATATTTTCCTTCCTCATCTGCCTTACAAACCTTCTACAACATTTTTTTATAATATGTTTTCTGTGTTGAATAAATTTCTTTTTTCCTGATGTTTTATTGTACAAGTAGTTCTCAATTTGCAGAATCCTTTTGTAAGGAATTTCACACTTGCAGAAATTACATCACAGTGCCCAGTTTCATCATATGACAAAAAATTTTGCAGTTAATGAAATTGTTTTTGAAGCAATTTTTCTTACAGTTACAAATGTAACAGTTGACATTAAGGATGTTGTAGTTCCCCCCCCCCCCTTATTCCTGCTTTAATTTTTTATAATTTAATCTAGCGATTTTTCAGACTGGAGATTTGACTCAGTCGATAGCATTCCAGGCTCATAATTTGCAGTTTCCAGTTTCGAGTTCTATCTGTGTTGGCACTGAGATTTATCTCTATTAAACCCCTCCTTGCCCTTTTTTCAGAAAGGGAAATCAATGTGTTTGGAAAGGTTGCCATTTGTTGGAGATGAGAAAAATTTGTTTCCTCATGTGCAGAACAGCCTCTGCATGTTCAAGAACACTCTGGATGGCCTTGATGAAAGGATACTTTCTGTCTCCTAACAACTGTCCAATGGGTCTCCTACCCCCAGGGATGGGGGTGGCTCAGTCAGTAGTGTGCCAGGCTCATAATCTGCAGTTCCCAGGTTCAAGTCTCAGCTGGGCCAGCATTGATATTTATCTCTGCAAAAACTCCCTGCCCATGATCAGTAGGCAACACAGATGGGCTTGGAAATGCCCTCAGATGGAATGTTGTCGTGGTCTCCTGTTTCAGGAGAGCCATACCCTGTGCACGTTAAATAACAAGCTGGATAGCCTTGACGGGAGGCTACCATTTGTCTCCCAATAGCTGCCCAGTGGGTTCCTTTCCCCCAACCTTCTTTGAGCCCTCTGGGCTCTTGTGACCTGGCCATTTAGCCCATTGTGTGCAAAAAAAGTGCCACTCAAGAGGTAAAACAACCCAATACCTACACCCAACCTTTGCTGAGCCCTTGTACCCTAGCCATTTAGACCATTGCGTGCAAAAAAAAAAATTGCTGCTCCGGGTTAAACCCCAAATTTATCGATTCCTATTCATTGGTGTATTTGGGAATGTGTGTGCCTTCCTCAGTTACCTTCTAACTTCTTTCCATGGCCCTAATCCATCTCAAGCACTGTTCAGTAGTTTTGGGGGTGAGTAGATTAGATTGTTTGTTTATGCAGTTTTTTTTTTCTTCAGGTACTTCATACACCAAAGAGCAAAACGTTATGACCACCTGCCTAATATGATGTTGGTCCTCCATGTGCTGCCTAAACTGTTCTTACCCGGCAAGGCAGGACACTACAAGATTTCTGAAGGTGTCTTGTGGTATCTAGTACCAACATGTTACCAGCAGATCCTTTAACACTTGTAAGTTGCCTGGTTGAACCGCTGCAGATCGGATATGCTGTTACACAAACGACAGATGCTCAATTGGATTGATGTCTGGAGAATTGGAGGTCAGGGCAATACCTGGAAGTCTTCCTCATGTTCCGCGAACCATTCTCGAACAATCCAGACAGTGTAGCATGGCACATTATTCTGCTGAAAGAATGCACTACTAGAAGGAAATACCATTGCCATGAAAGGATGTACCTGGTCTGCAATGATGTTTAGGTAGTAGTAGACCTCATAGTTTCCCGCACATGAATGACTGGATGCAGGGTTTCTCAGCAGAACATTGCCCAAAGCATTAGACTTCCTCCACCGGCTTGTTTTTGTCCCACAGTGCATCCTGGTACCAACACTTCCCCAGGTAAATGACACACATGTACCCAGCCATCTACATGGTGCAACAAGAAACAAGATTCATTGGACCAGACGACCTTCTTCCAATCATTTAAAGTCCAGTTTTGATGCTTGCGTGCCCACTGTAGGCACTTTCGATGGTGAACCGAGGTTAGCATGGCACTCAGAACAGCCTGCGTCTACAAAGCCCCATTTTGAGAGGGTTCAATGTACAATATGTTGTAACACATTACTCCCTTCACCAGCATTCAAATTGTATTGTGTATAAAAACCCTTTAACACTTCCAGTGCTCACTACCAGCTGATTTGTCACTGCTCAGTTTTCCTTTAATAGATTCAGTGCATATCAGGGAGAATTAAATTTTAAATTAAAACTTTATTTTTCTATTGATTTTGCATTATATTCATTTACAGTATTGTCACATATGAACTTTTATGCGTCATAGGCAACTTATTGTGGTGGTTTATAAGTTAATATGGATGCACTGACAAATAATCCCTTCCTTACTTGTGACATTAGTTAAGATGTATAAGCAGTCAAAAATCAAGTGAACATTGAAAGTGTTAAAACACTCTTGCTTTTCTTTTTATTCAAATGCTTTTAAAGGGATCAAAATTTATGCTTATGTGAAATTGGGATCGAAAAAAAAAATTCTGTAAGAATGAATCTACCCTTGTATAATGGGGTTCAGTGGGGGAGGGGGGATATGGTCTGTTATACAAAATTTGTTTTACGGCTAACTTTTTAGGAATGTAACCCTTTCATAAATCAAGCCTAACTGTACATACGAATTTTGAAATAAGTTTGTGGCCCTGTAGGCGGAATCTTAGTGCCTGGCAGTTGAAATATTGTTGTAGCATACAACTTTTCTAGAAAGGAGGAAATCCTGAAATCTCTTCCAATGTCAGAATTGACAGCAATTCTAAGAGGAAAAATATGTATTCAGATGTCACTGCTGACCAGTTTGCTATTGCTAAATTTTTTTTGAAATAGGTCAAATCAATGTGGGTAGCACATATCACAGTGAAATAATTTTTATTTAAATTGGAACTTTATATATTTTTTTAAATTAACTTTGCATTCCATTCATTACCATATTATCGCATAGGCACTTTTGTTCATATTCAACTTATTGTACCATCACTATATATATAATTGTACCAATTGTAGTTTATAAGATAATATGGACTCACTGATAAATACCTTCCATACTTGTGGTGTTAGGTGAGATTAGGAGAGTTACAGGAGTTTATCAAAATAGTAGAAATGCCAACAGCAACTGGAGTACACGCAATCACCATATGCATATCACATTCACAACGTCGTGTGATATGAGGTATATAAAGGGGAGAAGTATGATGTCGGCTATTACGTAGCAGTGCCACAGGCACAGGTGAAACAGCCGTTGTGGTGTGATTGTTGACAATATCAGATCTCAGTGACCTCCAAAAAGGCATGGTCATTAGTGCGAATCTTGCAGGAGCTTCAGTAACCAGAACGGTAGAAATAGGTGTAACATGAGGAACTGTATTGAAGATTATGACTACCTATCAAAAAGGACACTGCATTGTATCCAAATGTGCAAATTGCGAATGCCATGCAAAGTTGTCAGATAGGGATAGGCGAACGTTTGCGCGGATTATACAATGGAAACACGACCACGGTACTGGAAAAATCAGCAGAGTTGAACCAGTCAAATTGATCCCATCGTAACAGTTTGTTGGGAACGTCATGCTGGTATTTATGGCCGTGCTGCAATCCACAAACCTCTGATTACCAACATTAATGCAACAAAACATGTAAGGTGGTGCAAAGCACATGAAAACTGGGATGCTAAAGATTGTCAATGTGCCATCTTGTCTGATGAATTGTGCTACACATTGCTTCCCACCAGTGGTAGTGTACATCTGGCAAAAACCTGCAGAAGCATACCACCCTGACAGTTTGGTTCTGACCATGAAGCATGGAGGTGGATCCCTGATGCTGTGAGGTGCCATATCATGGCATTCCTTAGGTCCATTAGTTATTCTGCAGGGTCATGTCACATTCGCAATGTACGAATCCATTCTCGGAGACCCAATGTTGTGGGCATTGTTCCCCAATGACCATCCCTGGTTTCAAGATAATGCACCCGTGCATTGTGCGAAACGTCTAAAGTGTGGTTTGCATAGCATGAGGTTGAGGTACAACAGCCACCTCAATATTATTGAACATTTGTGGGAATATCTGGAGTGCAAGGTCAGTCACACTTTCCACCCCCAGTATCACTGGCACAGTTGAGGCCATACAGGAAGAATGGTCCCACATTCCATTACCGTGTGTGTATGACATATAAGTCTATTCCACGTCGAATTGAGTCTTCTGAAAGGGCCTACAGCTTATTAATAAAATGTTCTCCACAAACAGTACATTTCCATTATTTTTCACCCCTGTAGGTGAAATAGTTAAATATAAACAAACAAAAACCCAGTAAACATTGGAAGAGTTAAAACATGGTTGTATTTTTTTTTATTCAAATATATTTAAAAGGAAAAAAAAATGCATCTTCAATTGCATAATGGGATTCATTGAGGAAATAAGGTCTATTATACAGAAATTCACTTTACGACTAACTTTTTAGGAACATAACCCTTTTGTAAATCGAGGCCTACCTGTATTTATGAATTTTCAAAATGAGTTCGCAGCCTGGTAGGAGGGACTTTATGGTCTTGCAGTTGAGAAACACTGCTCTAACATACAACTGTTCTAGAACAGAAGGAAATGCTGAAATCTTTATATGTCAGAATTTTATTGACATCTGCAAGCACTTTCTTTTTAGAATTGCTGTCATAGTAATTCTAAAAAGAAAAAAATGCATGCAGATGTCAATAGGTTTATTTATTAAATGGCATCAGTCACATTAAACTTCCTATAGATGATTAATAAAAATTATATATATTGAATGAAAAAAAAAACAATTTTTTATTCTGTTTTTACTGTAGAAAATTTTTCCATAGAATTCATTCTGCACTGTAGCATAGGAATTTATGGCAAAACACATTTGCTTAATCATTTTCGTTTATGAGGAGCCTAACTTGTAAGCAATGTATATTTTGTATTGTACAGCAACTGCATCACTACTGTTATAATAATGCTCTATTATAAAATTTTCTCTGGTAGATGGATTGTCTCAGAAGCAAAGAAAGATGGAGCTGAAGATACTGTTGCAAAATATGATGGTGGGTAATATTTGTGCATTGCTTATATTTCCTAATGGAGTAATGATTACGACACAATAAACATCTATTATTTCTTGTATTGTTTTGCACTTAATACACTTTTTCTAATTATAACTGATTTTATATAATTGATGCAAAATTTTCCCTGTTATTTTAGTCACTGTGTTTCAAACATTTTTTATATAATTATCATCCTTTTGATATTGACAGATAAGTCAGTGTTAGAAAAATTGTTCTAGTGTGTTCCTCAGAAAAATCCATATTTTTTTCTGGCAGTGTAAGTGGTCACATAAAGCTGCTAGTGCAGTACTTTTGGGAAACTCTCCTAATATTTCACACCTTTTTACAACAATAATAATTCATATCAAGTTGCAAAAATATAACAAATTAATAACGTGTGACATCTATTTGTTCACTTGCTCAATCATTTGTCCACTTCGCACTCATAATTTTCATAATCTAAAGAACCCAGGTCCCTTAGATCAGTAGCCAAGCGCGCTCACCACTCGGCCATGGGACGGCAAAAGTACCAAGTGCACGCGGTGTTCCCAGGTGGTCACCCTCCCAAGTACTGACTGCACCCAAAGCTGCTTAACTTCGGGGATCGGACGAGAACCGGTGTTTTCAGCTTGGTATGGCCGTTGGCATTAGAACAAATTATTTACAAATGTAATTTAGAATCAAACACATAGTATCAAGTACCTGCTACCTATTACATTTATTCCATGAACAATTATGAAGTAAACTTCTATTGCAAATAATCAAATCACTATTATAAATTATTGCCTTTATACACTATGTTACTACAAAAAACAATAAAATTCACTTGCTTCATTGTGCACAGGAAATAAACAATAGTAATAGTAAATTTTAACTTCACTTTTCTCCCAATGTTTTCAATGTACAGGAGCAAAGACATTAATTATTTTCCAATAAACAATTAAAGAGCAATGTAAATGAAATATACAAAATACTTATGAGTGATTTTTGAAGTAGTTTATATATAAGAAAGCAAGATACTTTACAGAAATAACCCATTAGAGTATTACTCATTTGTGGGTGCAATTATGCATATTAATGAAAATTTTCATATAAGTAAAATATTGTAACACATGATGTACAAAAGATTAGTGCATACACTAAAATCTTTTAACACAATATATATATACTTTTTTTTTCCAATAGTACAATCATTACAGACAGAGGTTTTTAAATACTACATCAAAGAGTTAATTATTTTAGTTTAAATTTCATTTGGCAAAACATTGAATAATTTGCTTGACAAATGAACATAATGTTTAATAGTAATATTTTTATGAACTCTGATATTTACCAATTGCATGTGAACAAAGCATATTCTTATATAGTTACTGATTAAGCTATCATTCCAATTTTGTCTTCTAACATATTTTAGTACTTGATACACAGTTTCCAAAGCTGTAAAATTTTCATCTCAGTGTATTCTTGAAAGACATGATTATATTTTCTTAATTTTAGCATGCATCTAATAACATGATTTTTCACATATCCTAATGGTTTACAGTAGTTGCACAAGTTACACCCCAAAATATTAGTCCATAATGTAAGATGGCCATAAAGAAAACCATGCATCGTAAATTAATTTTAACATAGACAAATCTATGAAATTCCTTATGAAATAAAATTTTGATATTATACAGTGCCTATGTAATGGGAATGCCTGCCGATTTCTGTGATTTTCCGTGTTAGCAAGCGCGCACATGAGAGCAGCACCATTCCACAGTAAGCTAACCTACGTTAATGGTAAGCATATAGCTATCTGGTCGAAGTCATGTGGTAAAGAATCAGACATATGGCTAATCAAATACAATAAACTAGATTCTTTCTCAGAGATACAAACGGGAATAATGAATTCTTAAACACTAGACGAATGCTGTTGAAAATCGAGATTTAAATAAATAAAATTGTAATCCTGAATTTATAGTAAGATTCCCATTCACAGAACATAGAAATTCTCTAATATTTTGTTAGGGCAGTGTAACTCATTTCCATATATTGTAAAGGTTTCTGCATTCCAAAATATTATTTATTCAAAAGTGATCTCAGAAATTTTTTCCAATTACTCATGTCATCGTTACGTTGCTGACATATTGATGCAGCCACCTGTCTTGCAGATCCAGTTTGGAATAGATTCGATAGAAACTGAGTTTCACTTCTGTAAAACATCACACAGTACTGCATCGTTGTTCAGACTTCTAGTTAAAAACAGCAGAGAGTAGACAGAATAGTAAATAATCATATATGAACATATCCATATCAGAATCCAATTTTGAAGCAAGCTGTAAACAGCCTAATGACCTATATTGCTATGAAACAAGTAACAAGCAAAACAGCAGATCGCCAGCACGAAGCAGACGAAAATGTAACTAGGGCTGCTGTCGCTTCACATCTTGAAATTGGCAGGCATTCCCATTACATAGGCCCCAATTATACAATTAATTTTAAGTTATTTAGGTGAATTTTTCAAGTTCATTTCCTATCAAATTGAACCCCAAGGTAATTATAATTTTCCATACCTTCTATTACTTCACAAGAACATTCTGCATCTAAACAGGTTTATCTTATGGTAAGTTGGCTCTTGTAAAAATCCTCCTATTTTTCCCTCAGTCTGAAATACATATATTTAGTTTTAGTTATGTTTAAATGTAACCTGTTTCAACAAACCACTTTCAGAATTACCTAAGATCCCTATTTATCATTTGTAATATGTTTATATTACTTCCTGAATAGATCACAGTAGTGTCATCAGCAAAGGTCCACTTCCCACCGTGGTACTCCATATTTAATTGGTAATTCACTACTCATAATATTGCCTACATTAACCATTTGTTTTCTGTCTTCTATATAGCTTTTTAACCAAGAAAACATTTTGCCTCTTATTCCTAAGCTGTTTAGTTTTTCCAACAAGTCATGTGAAACCAATCAAAAGTTTTTTATATGTCTGAAAACAGCACAACTGTTTTCTGATCTATATCCATATTTTTTATTTTATAGATTTCTGAAGTTAACTTCAGAATGGCGTCCTCCATTCCCTTCCCCTTTCTGAAGCTGAATTCATTGGATGAAAAATATCTGATAAGAATCCCAAAAATGTACCAATATTTCCTTCTCAATCTATTCAATTAATTTTGATGAAACTGTCAACAACAAAATAGGACGATAATTTTCTAACATATTTTGGTTTCCTTTCTTGTAAACTAGGACAACAGTGGCAGTCTTCAGAATCTGAGGGAAAATACCATCTTGAAATGATTTATTTATGAGGTAGCACATAATTGTCTTAATTTCTTCTTACACATTTTTACTGACATAAGCTGAAATGCCATCTGTGCCAGCAGTTTTACTAATATCAAATTGTCTTACTTTGTCATGAATTTCATACTCATGAACAATTTATTTCATTCTCTATATTTCATAAAATAGGTTTAATTTCATTTGACTGTGACTCTCGTGATCTCTCCACTATTCTTGTAAAATATTCGTTTAGCTCATTAGCATATGTACTTGCATTCTCCTCCAAGGGGATTACCCTTGTCATCCATTATGCTTTTTGGAATAACCACCTTTCCATGATCCTTTCCATATATTTCATTTATAGTAGCCCAATTCCTTTTGTTGTTTCCATTACTTATAAATTTTTCTTTGTAGTATTCATTTTTAGCTTTTCTTATTACATTTGTTAACATATTTTTATACCTCTTAAAATGATCAATATGATCTTGGCTCATTCTATTTGCTCTGTACTTTTTAAATAACTTGCTTCTATGGTTAGTTGAGGTTACCAAAGCATCTGTAATATATGGTTTGATACGTTCCAGTTTAGGAAAATTTGCCATAATTGTTGCCATATCAATTTCCTTCTTTTTTATACTGATGAATAAATCAAAGCCACACTTACGTCATTATATTTTTGACCACTTTCCATGATATTGTTATGAATTAAATAGATGGAAACTGAGCACGAGTTCAAAAAAATAGCATTTAACAATTATAATTCTAAAATAATGTAATTTATTACAAAAGTATGAATGAAAACATTTATATAAACTTAACTAACATAAATCTATATCAGTATGAAAATAAATCTTCAAAAGAACTTAATACTTTGTTACTGTTCGTACTATCAACACACAAAGCATAATATATGGCTTTTACATCAGTTGATAAGTGGCACAATCATATTTGTGAAAAAACCTACAATCTATTGATAATAACCTTTCCAATTCCTAAACAACTGAATATAACTATGCATCAAATGATGAATTCTTCCTTCCAGAGAAGTTGAGATCATCTCTGTTTGTTCGACTAACATATGATCTCCTCAGTCACATTTTTAAATATCCCAAGGATCCTTTTTTTTCTTGCAGTCTGCTAACAGGATCAACACAAATAAACTTATTTAATCTCCTGTAAACACACCAAGTGAAAACGTTTCTTTTTTTTACTATACTGCACAGACTAAAGCAAACTGAGTTTTTCTTCACACTCCAATTCCTCTTAATTGCAATTTATTCCTTATTTTTTTTAAGTCAAGTTTGTTCGAAGTAGTTGGGGATATAATTCTCACACTGTAGTTCACGCGAGCATCAAAACGATACATCACATCACAAGTTCATTGTAGCACGTCCATCTGTTCTAATAATATGTTAACCAAATTCTCTCACAATTTTTTTTTTACTCACTCGCTCTATTACCCACCAGGTGTTAGATACAATGCATAGTTTAATTTTCCAGTCATATCTATCTCGAGCAACAGTTGCTGCTGCCCTCAATCAACAGGGGACCCGATGGGCTTGGAAAGGCCACCTCCATCAGTGGGGCATTAACCATGGCCTCATATGCAGGAGAGCCATACCCTGTGCACGTTAAAGAACACACAGGATATGGCTTATAAATCTTTCACTGAGATACTCTCTAGATACATGTCAGAGCAATATAGGATTATTTCATTTGGACTGATTGCAATTCTTACTTCCGAACCACAACAGACACGTGCCGGATTTGTATGCCACATGTATAACTAAGTGACATTAGGTCACAGAGTCAGTGTAGTCAGAATTGACAGTTGGTGGAGAGAGTGCTGGAATTGTTAGTATGTGTTGTGTAGATAGAAGGAGTTGTTAGTAGAGATTTAGATAGATGTTAGGTGTCGTCTGAGAGTCATGTGGGAGAGTTGGTAAGGCTTGTAGCACTTGGTTTAGCATTACTTCTGGTGTTCGACAAGGGTGTATTTTGTCTCCTTTTCTCTTTAGTTTGGTTATTGATTATGTTATGCGAAATTCACTTCAAGGGAAAGATTTTGGCCTTAAATGGGCTGGAGATACGAAAATTTCTGATTTAGATTATGCTGATGATTTAGCCCTTTTGGCAAATGATGTTGATGAGATGAACTCTTTCATTCGAGCTGTTGATGAGACTGGTAGTAGAGTAGGTTTGGTTATAAACAGAGAGAAAACTAAAGTGATGAAAATTGGTCAGGCAGGCTGTGATTCAGTTAATCTGAATGGTTGCAGTCTTGAGCAGGTGTCACAGTTTAATTATCTTGGGAGCTATGTAACAGATACTAGTGATGTGCGGCATGAGATTAACAGATGAATAGGGATTGCTGCCAGGACTTTTAAGAATCTATGGAGAGTGTGGAGAAATAGGCGTATACACCTAAAGGCTAAAATTAGGCTGTATAATAGTTTGGTTCTTTCTAGGGTTAGTTATGGTAGTGAAACTTGGACACTTTGTAAACAAGATAACAGGAAACTAGATGCTTTTGATTCCAGATGCTTACACAGTATCTTGGGCATTAGGTGGTTCAACTTTGTAACTAATGATGAGGTTAGGCAAAGGAGTTTGCAACCTCCTTTATGCAGCATATTGTGCAGAGAGAGACTCCGTTGGTTTGGCCATGTTGCCCGTATGAATAATTATAGATTGGCGAATAGGGTTATGAACAGTGTGCCTAAAGGCCTCAGAAAGAAGGGGAGACTAGGATGCGGTGGGCAGACAATGTCAAACAGGACCTTGTTAGAATTGGTGTGCAGTGGCCAGATGCAGTAGATGTAACTCAGGATAGACTTGCTTGGAGAACTAAATTGCACGGTCTGGTTGGACTTCCGTAGCCCATGGCTGCTTGAGGATGATGATGATGATGATGATGATAGGTGTTAGTACTCCAACTTTTGTATTAAATTTGGTGAGTCTTTGAATTTTTTGGAAATAAACTTTGAAACATTAATTAATAGATTCTGAAAAAAAATTCATTGCCGCCACGGTGGGAATCGAACCCGCATCTCTAAAGTCTCATGCCAGAGCACGCTACCATTGCACCATGCATCTGACAACGAACTCTTTCAGAATGACCTTATAAATCTTCCCGAGAAGTGACTGAGACAGCGCCATCTATACTCAAGGAGATGCAACTTTTTCAGTTGTTGCATTTGATTGTCAGATGTTAATGAGAAGGTTGCTAACGCTAAGACGTTAATATATAATTAAAAATCAATCCAAAGTGAATTCACAGTATTCCCTGTTAAAATAGACATCATGCTGTCTGAGTCATGTGTCAGGAAGATTTGTAAGGTCATATTCTGAAAGAGTTCATTGTCCGACACGTGGTGCAATGGTAGCGCGCTCTGGCACGAGTCTGGTGAGATGCGAGTTCGATTACCACTGTGACGGCAATGATTTTTTTTTTTTCAGAATCTTAATTAATGTTTGATGTCTATCTTAACAGGGAATACTGTGCATTCACTTTGGATTGATTTTTAATTACATATTAACGTCTTAGCGTCAGTGACCTTCTCATTAACATCTGACAATCAAATGCAACGACTGAAAAAGTTGTATCTCCTTAAGTGTAGATGGCGCTGTCTCAGTCACATCTCGGGAAGATTTTATAAGGTCATATTCTGAAAGAGTTCGTTGTCCAATGCATGGTGCAATGGTAGCGTGCTCTGGCATGAGTCTGGAGTGATGCAAGTTCGATTCCCGGCGTGGTGGCGATGAATTTTTTTTTCAGAATCTATTAATTAATGTTTGATGTCTATCTTAACAGGGAATACTGTGCATTCACTTTGGATTGATTTTTAATTATATATTAACATCTTAGCGTTAGCGACCTTCTCATTAACATCTGACAATCAAATGCAACGACTGAAAAAGTTGTATCTCCTTGAGTGTAGATGGCGCTGTCTCAGTCACGTCTCGGGAAGATTTTATAAGGTCATATTCTGAAAGAGTTCGTTGTCCAATGCATGGTGCAATGGTAGCACGCTCTGGCATGAGTCTGGAGAGATGCAAGTTCGATTCCCGGCGTGGTGGCAATGAATTTTTTTTTTCAGAATCTATTAATTAATGTTTGATGTCTATCTTAACAGGGAATACTGTGCATTCACTTTGGATTGATTTTTAATTATATATTAACGTCTTAGCGTTAGCGACCTTCTCATTAACATCTGACAATCAAATGCAACGACTGAAAAAGTTGTATCTCCTTGAGTGTAGATGGCGCTGTCTCAGTCACGTCTCGGGAAGATTTTATAAGGTCATATTCTGAAAGAGTTCGTTGTCCAATGCATGGTGCAATGGTAGCGCGCTCTGGCATGAGTCTGGAGAGATGCAAGTTCGATTCCCGGCGTGGTGGCAATGAATTTTTTTTTTCAGAATCTATTAATTAATGTTTGATGTCTATCTTAACAGGGAATACTGTGCATTCACTTTGGATTGATTTTTAATAAACTTTGTTTTAGAAATTTTTGAATTTTTGATATTTTTCTCTTGAACAATGTAAATTGATTTTTTTTATTAGATTTAAGCTTTAATTAAACTTGACAATCATTTTGGAATTCTTACTCGATAAGTAACGCTAAACAAATACCTAACGAACCCTATTTCAACTTTAATTGGCAAGTTGATATTGGCTGGTGCCCAACAAAGACATTTGGAGTTTTGAATAAATTTGGATCAGACAAAAGGTCCAACTTGAAAAGTTAATAATCTTTGGAGCATTACAATGTATCTAGAGAGTTGCAGGTTTGATTTCTGCCACGTCAGCAATAATTTTTTTCAGATGTTTTTAACAATTGTTGAAGTCTATTTCTACAGATAATCTCTGAATTTACTTTTACTATGGATAGATTTTTAATAATGAATGCTTAAGCGTGATTGACCTCCTCATTAACATCTAAATCAGTAACAAGAATTAGGAAAAGTTGCCTCTCCTAAAATATAGATGGCACAAGGTCTGCCACATTTCAGTGAAAGATTTATAGGTCATATACTGGAATTCTTTGTTGCAGATGCGTGGTTTAATGGTTAGAGCACCCGGCATGTATCTAGAGAGTTGCAGGTTCGATTCCTGTCATGTCGGCAATAGTTTTTTTCAGATGTTTTTAACAATTATTGAAGTCTATTTCTACAGGTAATCTGTGAATTTATTATGCATTGACTTTCTGCATTTGTAGATTGTTCAAATGAACTCTAGAGACAATAATTTAGACTTTAAAAGGTTAAATATGCATCAGAAAAATTTATCTCAGAAATTAATTAAAACTATCACAGCAAGAATTGTTTCAAACCATTTAATAAAATATGCATTAATAAGTATTTTGTGGAAAAAATTTCACCGACATATGGGACTTGAACCTGCATCTCTCCAGAAACATGCCAGAATATTCTTACCGATTGAGCTAATGTTGGTTCATCTTTTTTCCACTAATTTAAGACCTTAACTTTTCACCGATGATTTATGCGGGTTCAAGTCCCATATGTCGTCAAAATTTTTTCCACAAAATATTTATTGATATATTGATGTTAAAATGTCACCCAGGTAACGCTGTGATTGTCATATGTTTAAAATATGCATTTTAAAAGTTTGTAATATTGAAATAATCATTATGCAATCATTAATGATATTTATAAAAATAATTTATTGTTAAATATTCCAGCTGCCATGCCTCTTTAAATACTGAACGGATATTTGAAAATCGAGATTTAAATACCCGTCAGTTACATTTTTCCATTAACTGCATATTTTAGAATTTATAGACCACCAAAGAAATACATAATCAATAACGTATGTATAACCTGTGTTAAAAAATAAACATAAACCATATAATTTTATTAAAATTAATTCTTTAAATGAGAATTTGCTTAATTGAAATTGGACATCTTGTCCTATATGTTCTTTTTCTCTTTTGCAAAATTAATTTGTCATCAATAATTCTATAGCTGGAGGAAAAGAAATGGCTGGCCGAAATTTACCCCCAAGTCAGTTCTAAGTGCCAGGCTCGTAATCTGTAGTTCCCAGGTTCGAGTCCCAGCTGGGTCAGCGTTGAGATTTATCTCCGCAAAATTCCCCGCCCTGCCCACGGTCAGTAGGGGACACCGATGGGCTTGGAAAGGCCGACGTCCGTCGGATGGGACGTTAAGCCATGGCCCCGTGTGTGGGAGAGCCATACCCTGTGCATGTTAAAGAACACGCTGGATGGCCTTGACGGGAGGCTACCATCTGTCTCCCAACAGCTGTTCCAGTGGGTCCCCTCCCCCAACCTTCTCTGAGCCTTCGGGGTCCATGTGACCTGGCCATTTAGCCCATGGTGTGCAAAAAAGTGCCGCTCAAAGGTAAAACAACCCAACCCAGTTCTAAGTAAATTGTTCGAAACTCAGTTGATGTTTCTTAACCCTTACCCTTTGTGGGGAGGGGGAGATGCAATTTGTTCGTTTTTATGGATAAATTAAAATTTCTTTTTGAGTTGGATAGGTATTGATAAGCTGTCTTCAGTCAGAAAGAGGACACTAATGGGCCTGGAAAGGCCGCCACCATTCTATCGATCCATTCATTCCACCATTGTCATCACATCCACTATTCACATCCACCATTGTATCTGGAATGGCCACCACATCGTATTCATTGTACATTAATCTCCATGTGCAGGAAAGCCATACCCAGTGTATATTAAAGAACATGCTAGAAGCCTTGATGGGAGTTTCAATCTGTCTCCTAACAGCTATCGAGGGGGTCGCTCAGAGGTAAAACAACATAACCCTCTGTTACTAAGGTGGGACATAAAATATATGAGTTTTAGTTACTTCGTGTAACAATAATTCAACATACAAAATAGCTCCCCAAAATACTAACCAAAATTGCCCTACCAAAATAGAGAATTACCATGTTATGTCAGTGGGAATATAACTTCTAATATATATGCATTTAATGGAAAAATATGACTGATGATAAATTATAGATAATCAATTCTATTTAAATCTCGATTTCCAACAATACTCATTCAGTATTTAAAGATGCACCGAAGCTGGAATATTTAACAATAAATTATTTTCATAAATATTATTAATGATTGCCTAATATTGAAATAATTATTATGCAAAGTTTTAAAATGCATATTTTATTAAATGGTTTGTAACAATACTTGCTATTTAAGTTTTAATTAATTTCTGAGGTAAATTCTTCTGAAGAATGTTTAATCTTTCAAAGTCTAAATTATTGTCTTTAGAGAATTCGTTTATGCAAAGATGCAGAAAATCGGTAAAATCACGTCTAACATTGTGATGACGTGACATTGCGATGAATTGATGCTGCGATGACTGACGTTGCAATGAATTGACGTAGAATGATGCCATTTTCTCATAATGCTTAACCTTTCCAGTATCCACGTCGTCTGTATACTTTCGGAGAATCTGAATTGAGGTGACAAGGACGTATGAATACGCCTTTAGTACAACAAAAAAAATTGATTTTTTTTAAAATAAAAATTGCTGTTCTATTTTTTTTATATATAACTTATAAAAATATATAATTCAGACTTCAAAAACAATATTTTGTTTTTTAATTTGATGCACATTTTACTACACTACAATATAAATAATTTTATAAAGCCATCTGATTGCCATTTCTTAGCAGCATAAAGGGTATTGCCGATTTGCTTGTTAACGTTCCTATTTGCTGAAGCAACCTTCTGATTTAAGTTCGCAATTTTGAACTATTTTTAAAAACGATAGATTTTGGAAGTAATTGCGAAATGCATACTGCTATTTTTTTTTTCCCATTTCCCACTCTCTTCTGTAATAAACCTATTTCAGTATTCCCAAGTTATTTTTATCATTTTCGCCAGCATTCTATGCATCTTTCCCATCTTCAAAATCGAAACTGGAAATAAACACATCCTTAGAAATTTTGGTTGCAGCTGCATTAAATTAGTTATGCTTCACTGAGGCAAACAAGAGGCAGATGGCTGACAAATGCTATCACTGTTTTTTGTGCTATAAGTGGCTCCCATAGTGTTTGAACCCAACATATTGGATACCTTTGTAAAGTTACTATTTTTCTTATATTTAAACCTTGGTTTTCATTTCAGTAGATTTATTTTCGGAAATTGGCTATCTTTTGGTCGATTGATAAGTATTGATTTTTTTCATAGTTATGCTCCATTGCATAGCCAGCCTACAACTTGTTGCTGTAGATATTTTAATATTGCATTAGGCTATATGTTAATTTTTATTTTATTATTTATTACTTTTCTAGTAAAACTTTGATCTAGTATCATTTTCTGAAAATAAATGAGGTCTTGGATATGGAGGTAAATTAATTTCTGTAGATTTACTTCCGCTAGTTAGCGATCTTTAGATAAGCTAATTTATCGATCTTTCCAAGTTATGCTAGATCAGAGGCCAGCTTAAAAGTTGTTGCGGATATTTTATTTAACATCCCATTAGGTTATACGTAATTTTAATTTTATTATTTCTTTTTTTTTAGTACAAAACTTCCAGCTTGTACCGTTTTCTGAAAATGAATGTCTTGGATACGGAAGCAAAATAGACTTCCTTGCTATGGAAATTGGCACTCATGTGGTAAGGAAAAATCAGGAAGGGCTGGTACTCTAGTGCACAAAGCTTTCTGCACTTAGCCAAGATCACCAAACTTCAACACCCAAAGAAAAAGTTCATAATGTTTAGCAAAAAGGCAGCCAAAAAAGTTTTTTCTATTTCATAAACAGTTCAAAAAATCCCATGAATGTGAGAAGACCAAGTCACGTTGTATAACACTGGCAATGTGTAAAATATATACAATACTGAAAAGAATCAATAAAAGAAATGAAAATCATATTTCAGGTTGAATATTATATTATTCGGGAACAAATTTCCTTTCAATAAATATATAATTTACCTATTTTTATTCATCAGATTTTCCAAAGTAAAGCCATAATTGCATAGTTCGATCTTTTATTTTTTCACCATATCACATTGAAAAAGGCTTATTAAAATCAATATGCTTGGAAATTTATTTATATTATTTATTTTTATAGAATTCGTAATTAAATTGTTTAATTTGATATATAACATGACCTATTTCTGTTGATTGGTTATTTTGTTTATTTGACTCAGCACAATTGGCTAAAAGCCTGGAATTTTCTCAAAGTATGGTACCAAGAAAAAAATTATAAAACGAGAGAAATATTTACTTAATACAAAAAAAAAATTTTTTTTGTTATTCAGAAATATATAGCCATTCTATTCATGTGCATTGTAATAATTTCTATTAGTTTTTTTTAATAAATTTTTATTTGCATTGCCCGATGCATTTTTTTCTTACATGATTCTAAAAAAAGTCCCATTAAAATAAAAAAATAGTCTTTTTTTGTTAAATGCTGATTAATTTGGTATATAACATGCCATAATATCTTTCATTAGTTTTTTGGCAAAAAAGGTCTAAAGTTAGTTTTTTTGGCTGAGATAGGGAGAAAATAGCTTGGTCTCTGAATGAAAGCCTGTTTTTCAGCCTGGACACTGGAAAGGTTAATAGTTATTTTTGAGTTTTCAGTCTTGCAAGATGACCACAACTTCAGATAACTGCTTTAGGGTATATCTGGAATGTTCCAGGGAGGAGTGCCAGTTTCAGTTACCTCATGGAAGTCTTACTGAGCTAGAAAATTAACTCTTTCAGTGCTGAATTAATTTGGTTTATCTAATAACATTAGGAGCACAATATTATTATCTGAACTCAACATCTTGTAAAAAAAAAGATGAAAATTAAAAAATCGTAAAAGTAGAATGCAAATTAAAAAATATTATTTAATTGATTGTAAATTTATTATATGTCTCATATGAGAAGCAATTTTTGAAAAGGTGTAGTGTTTAACATTTTTGTATTAAACTTAGTGTTCACATATAGAACATGGGGACTGAAAAGGTTAAGTGAAAATGAAAAACTATCTCTAGCACTAATTGACAACCTTGTTCTCAACATGAGGAGTTAGTGTCAAACCTGTGTTTGCAGAGATCACATTCCATTTACTCTGACATTGGGCGAGGGTGACTCAGTCTGTAGTTCACCAGGCTCATAATCTGTAGTTCCAAGGTTTGAGTCCCAGCTGGGGTCAGCATTGAGATTTATCTCCACAAAATTCCCTGCCCTGCCCATGGTCAGTAGGGGACACCCCGATGATGGGCTTGAAAAGGCCATTGTCCGTCAGTTGTGACATTAAGCCACGTCTCCGTGTGTGGAGAGCCATAACCTGTGCACGTTGAAGAACACACTGGATGGTCTTGACGGGAGTCTACCACCTATCTCCCAACAGCTATTCCAATGGGTCCCCTCCTCCAACCTTCTCTTAGCTTTCAAGGTCCATGTGACCTGGCCATTTAGCCCATGGTGTGCAAAAAAGTGTCGCTCAGAGGTAAAACACAACCCAACTCTGACAATTTTTTACCTCCTCATAAATGCATTAGCTAACTGTGCTATCAAATGAAATATGTGCAGTCATATCACATATCTCATTATAATTTCATCAGAACATAGGTTGTTGGTCCTTTAACCTCTTGTGCCCTGATTTACATTTTTCCTTTTGTGTCACAGATTACCTATTTAACCCTTTCCCGTGTCCAGGTCATATGTATATATTGGTAGAATCCAAAATGATGGCCATTAGCCCTTTGTGTGCAAAAAAGTGCTGCCGGTCAGAGGTAAAACACCCCAAATCCTGTGGTAGGTAATTTTCACAAGGAATTTTACCCCCCCCCCATACTCATTAAGGACTTTTTACTCCCCCCATCCCAATATCTTGGTTGTGCCACTCTGATGATATAAGTGTTTTGTTTTTTTGCTTCTGTGCACTAACTTTTTAGCACTTCTCCAAGATCCCCAAAATTCAACACTCAAAAAGATTCATATAATGTTTAGTAAAAAAGGGAATCCAACAAAGTGTTTCTCTATTTCATAAACAGGACAAAATATCCTATTAATGTCAGCAATTCAAATCACCTTGTATAATGTTGGCCTGTGTTTTAAAATATACCACACTGAAAGGAATCATTAAAAGAAATAAAAATAATGTTTCAGATAAATATTATTCGGGAAGAAATAAATTTTCAATTAATGTATAATTTAACTGTTTTTATTCATCACATTTTCCAACATTAAGCCTTAATTTCATAGTCCGAATTATTTTTTCGTTATATCACTTTTAAAATGGCTTATTAAAATTAATATGCTCATAAATTTGTTTAAATTTTTTATTTTCATAAAATTTGGAGTTATATTCTGTTTTGGTATATAACATGACCTATTTCTGTTGATTGATTATTTTTTAAAAAAATTCTAAAGTTTATTTGTTTTCTGATTCAGCACAGTTAGTGAAAAGCCTGTACTTTTCTTAAAGTATGGTACTGAGGAGGGAAAAATATAAAAAGGAAGGAATTTTCTGTTTGAAGTAAAAAAAAATTGTTATTCAGAAATAAATAGCTCTTCTATTCATATGCATTATAATTTTTTCTATCTTTAGTTTTTAAAGCAAATTTTTATTTGCATTGCCAGATGCATTTTTTACTACATAACTCTAAAGAAAAGTCCTTTTAAAATAAAATTAGTCATCGTTTTTTTAATTCTATTTTTAAAAAATCCAGAATTAAATGCTGATTAATTTGACATATAACATACCATAATTCCTTTCATTATTATTTGGCAAAAAAAGTTCTAAATTTGAATATTTTTTGGCTGAGCATGGGAGAAAATAGCTTGGCTTCTAGATGTAAACCAGTTTTTCAGGCTGGATACTGGAAAGGGCTTATTTATATTTATCTATTTTGTTTGTAATAGCTATTGTAATTTTGTTAAATGAATCATAATTGTCATGAAAACAACAATCACTTATGACAACATCTGTATTGATTATAATGTGAATTAATTGCAATATCTTTTAATGGCTGACATGTTGGATACATTGTTAATTGTGTGAATATTTTGTCTCTTAAAGTGTGGAACATGATGTTGGGCCATAACAGGTTAACTAGTGCGAGAACCAGTATATTTATATCTGTAAGTTTTTTCCATTTGTGGATGACCCAGAGTTAACTATAATTTTCACATATGAGCTGCATTCTGACAGTTCCCATTCCATCTAGGAAAAATACAAAATACCAATTGGGGGGGGGGAGAGAAAGAGGTGATATATTTACCTTTCCGTGATGAACAGGGAAACAAATCAGTCATGCTAAACAAGTGAGAAACATTCAATATGTAGTGAGTGCCTAGTGAGATATTACTGTTCCAACTCATTGTATTTCTTCTTCTATGGCATTCTATTATCAGCATGTGCAGTAGTTTTAAATATGCAAATTATTGAGAAACTTCCTTTCAGAAGAAAAAGATGTTTGGTGTCAATTAAATCCCCAGATACTTGACAGATTGGCCCCAAATTTGATATGCTGACTCCCCTGTATGACTTTATGTTATGATGGAATTAACCTATTTGTGAATGCCAGGGATCTGGCATTCACAAACTGTGGGAGGCACTGGCATCACCATGCCTCTATGTTGTGAATTTGACTGAAAAAAAGTTACCTGTAGAGAGGTGAAATAAGCTCCAAATCGCACTTGACTCTGTAAGTGGTCTAGAATTTGCTATTTGATTGCTGAGCATAAATAATACAGATGGGCATAATTTGTTAATGACAGCAACAATGTTTTTGATTAGGGCTTTAATCTGGAAGACAAAATATAACAACTAAGCATTGAATTAGTAAGAGTAAGTATATTTTATTTCAGAGCATGGGTAGCACTGGGTAAATCTGCTAGTTGTTTAATAATATATTTACATAATCATAATAATAAGTTATATTAAACAATGAAATAAGCTCGATGTATTCCAAATCAACTATTAAATCAGCACTCTAGCGTCAATTTAAATATTAGAGGAAAAATTGTCTTGAGCCGGGTGGGATATGAACCCATGACCTCCTGATAACATGTCAGGTGCTCTAAACCACTGAGCTACCGGCCGCCGATCAAGATCTCCTCTAATTAGTGCTATGAACATTCCTTTCATGTTTCATATTCTTGGATTAGGAGATCTTGATCGGCAGCCAGTAGCTCAGTGGTTTAGAGCACCTGACATGTTATCAGGAGGTCGTGGGTTCATATCCCACCCGGCTCAAGACAATTTTTCCTCTAATATTTAAATCGACGCTGGAATGCTGATTTAATAGTTAATAAGTTATATTATTTTGCCTGCTTTGAAACTGAAAATTGTAGTTAAATTTTAAGAATACCTCACTTAAAATTTATTCATTGTTAATTTTCATTTTGTTGAAAAGCTGTCCAGGCCTTTTTGTGTTTCTAAGTGGCTCAGACCCCTCCTTTTCTTATCTTTGGTTAACATCATGGGGCAGTTGGAGAGTCCCTCAGTGACAAGCTCATGAATACTACTCCTTGCCTCTACACTGAAGAGCCAAAACATTATGACCACCTGTCTAATATGATGCTGATCCTCCACGTGCTGCTAAAAAGGTTCTTACCCAGCAAGACATTTACACTACAAGATTTCTAAAGGTGTCTTGTGGTATCTGGTACCAACACGTTACCAGCAGATTCCAACACAAACCACAGATGCTTGATTGGATTGATGTCTGGAATTTGGAGGGCAGGGCAATACCTGGAAGTCTTCCTCATGTTCCGCGAACCATTCTCGAACAATCCAGACAGTGTAGCATGGCACATTATTCTGCTGAAAGAATGCACTACTAGAAGGAAATACCATTGCCGATAGCATTCCAGGCTCATAATTTGCAGTTTCCAGTTTCGGGTTCTATCTGTGTTGGCACTGAGATTTATCTCTATTAAACCCCTCCTTGCCCTTTTTCAGAAAGGGAAATCAATGTGTTTGGAAAGGTTGCCATTTGTTGGAGATGAGAAAAATTTGTTTCCTCATGTGCAGAACAGTCTCTGCATGTTCAAGAACACTCTGGATGGCCTTGATGAAAGGATACTTTCTGTCTCCTAACAACTGTCCAATGGGTCTCCTACCCCCAGGGATGGGGGTGGCTCAGTCAGTAGTGTGCCAGGCTCATAATCTGCAGTTCCCAGGTTCAAGTCTCAGCTGCGCCAGCATTGATATTTATCTCTGCAAAAACTCCCTGCCCATGATCAGTAGGCAACACAGATGGGCTTGGAAAGGCCCTCAGATGGGCTTGGAAAGGCCCTCAGATGGGATGTTGTCGTGGTCTCCTGTTTCAGGAGAGCCATACCCTGTGCACGTTAAATAACAAGCTGGATAGCCTTGACGGGAGGCTACCATTTGTCTCCCAATAGCTGCCCAGTGGGTTCCTTTCCCCCAACCTTCTTTGAGCCCTCTGGGCTCTTGTGACCTGGCCATTTAGCCCATTGTGTGCAAAAAAAGTGCCACTCAAGAGGTAAAACAACCCAATACCTACACCCAACCTTTGCTGAGCCCTTGTACCCTAGCCATTTAGACCATTGCGTGCAAAAAAAAAAATTGCTGCTCCGGGTTAAACCCCAAATTTATCGATTCCTATTCATTGGTGTATTTGGGAATGTGTGTGCCTTCCTCAGTTACCTTCTAACTTCTTTCCATGGCCCTAATCCATCTCAAGCACTGTTCAGTAGTTTTGGGGGTGAGTAGATTAGATTGTTTATGCAGTTTTTTTTTCTTCAGGTACTTCATACACCAAAGAGCAAAACGTTATGACCACCTGCCTAATATGATGTTGGTCCTCCATGTGCTGCCTAAACTGTTCTTACCCGGCAAGGCATGGACACTACAAGATTTCTGAAGGTGTCTTGTGGTATCTAGTACCAACATGTTACCAGCAGATCCTTTAACACTTGTAAGTTGCCTGGTTGAACCGCTGCAGATCAGATATGCTGTTACACAAATGACAGATGCTCAATTGGATTGATGTCTGGAGAATTTGGAGGTCAGGGCAATACCTGGAAGTCTTCCTCATGTTCCGCGAACCATTCTCGAACAATCCAGACAGTGTAGCATGGCACATTATTCTGCTGAAAGAATGCACTACTAGAAGGAAATACCATTGCCATGAAAGGATGTACCTGGTCTGCAATGATGTTTAGGTAGTAGTAGACCTCATAGTTTCCCGCACATGAATGACTGGATGCAGGGTTTCTCAGCAGAACATTGCCCAAAGCATTAGACTTCCTCCACCGGCTTGTTTTTGTCCCACAGTGCATCCTGGTACCAACACTTCCCCAGGTAAACGACGGACATGTACCCAGCCATCTACATGGTGCAACAAGAAACAAGATTCATTGGACCAGATGACCTTCTTTCAATCATTTAAAGCCCAGTTTTGATGCTTGCATGCCCATTGTAGGCATTTTCGATGGTGAACCGAGGTTAGCATGGCACTCAGAACAGCCTGAGGCTACACAGCCCCATTTTGAGAGGATTCGATGTACTCTGTGTTGTGACACATTACTCCCTTCACCAGCGTTCAAATTACTGGCGAGTTGCACCACAGTATCTCTTCTGTTGGCTCATACCATATGGGATAGCCTTCGCTCACCTCTGCTGGTGGTTCATGGTTTTTCCCTCCAGATCACTTTTTGAAGGTACTAACCACTGCTGACCATGAGCACTTCACAAGCCTTGCCGTCTCGGAAATGCTCTGACCCAGTCTTCTGGCCATTACAATTTGTCCTTTGTCAAACTCACTTAAGTCTGCTGCCTTTCCCATCTGAAGAATACGAGTAACACTGATGAAAAGAGCTTAGTATGAGGTGTTATTTATACCATTTTATGACCTTCACACATGCCTTTGTTTACCTGCAGTTGCTTCGATTTACATAAAGACATGCTGGTCATAATGTTTTGGCTCTTCGGTGTATCATCTGTCTCTTAACTTGTTACCTGGTGTGCAAAAAAGTGCCGCTCAGAGGTAAAACAACCCAACCCTTAACTTGTTACCCCTTTAACTGAGAAAGTCCATGTTTTTGAACTGCTAAGATCTGATGGGAAGAATATGTTTAGCCTAACCATTCTTAAATATTGATATTATAAAAAATGTTATCTTTTTTGTAGGAAAATGGGATATTGAAGAAGCAGAAAAGTCTGGATTGGCTGGTGATTTAGGACTTGTATTAAAGGTAATATTTTTGTTATACATTTGTAGCTACTGCAGTTAAAAGTATATTATAGTGAGCACTGATGTTAGGAGAAATGACTTTAGAATGAGATTTTTATAGGTCTACTAACTTTATATCCTTAGGTGTGTTATTTCTGTATAATGAGCAAAATTTAATAATAAATTTAGTATAACAAGGCAAAAATAATTTTTTTGTATTTTTTTTATGGTTTAAAACATTTCATTTTTATGCTAATTGTAAAAATAATTTTAATCGGTGGTTTAAGTGCATTTTATAAGTAACCTGTGCATTTACCATGGCATAGCATGGCCCATTTGTTTGCCACTCTGACTGTTGTATGTCCATAGGAGCTGCTGAGTCACTACACTGTCAGATTAGACTGCATTTGATAGTAATGTGTAGATACCATGATTTCAATGAAATTTCTGAAGTGTTTTATTAAGGTGAAGTGAAAGGCGATTCTACACTGATTCTTGCTCAACAGATGGCACTGAATATCACCCGTTTTCTAGGGGTGGGGGTGTGATTGACCACAGGAGGGAGGACATCAGGTGGCTTCCATATTGTTTGTGCTAAAAAAGGACTCCAGAGCTTATTTCTAAAAGTAGCCTCAATTAGGAGGAGAACACCCCAATGAGTGTCTAAGTACCCAAGTTTCTCCTTCCTTGAGCTTCCAATTTCATTTGCTTTTCACAGCTGAAACAGTTCATACGATGATTTTACTCTTGAATGTTATTAGTTTCATTGAGTAATTCTTTTGACATAATAATAAAGGCGAAACTTCTTTATGTATCCATAGTTAATACACAGATAACCTGTAGATATAGAATTCAACAAATATTCATCTGAAACAAATTATTATCCCCCCCCCCCTCCCTGCCACGTCAGCAATAATTTTTTTCAGATGAATAATTCTTTACATATATTTGCAGTTTAGTTTTATTTATATTTTTATAAATATATTACAGTTTCAGTTTTAGGTTATTCTTCCAAAAAATTAAAAAAAAATTAGACCTTATTGAAATATTTGATATAGTCTATATTTAATAATTTAATATATAAATATAAAATAAAATAAATACCCCCTCAAGCAGCTGCTTGCTGCAGAGGTCTGACAGGAGCCTGTCAGTTTATATGCCATAGTGGAAGGTCTGTGAGGATGGCAGGACCTCAGAAAAATATAACACAAATGTTCATGCATATATATAAAATATATGTATGAATCATAAATATATGAGTTTTGTACTGTGATGAAAAGATTTAATTCTGATGGTCAAGGGATTAGCTTACTTGACTACTAATGAAACGGACCTGGGTTCGAGTCTCAGATAAGGAAATGATATTTAGTTTCTTGTGTTGTCTCTCTGGTGAAGTCTCACCTTCCACACAATGATATCTGTGATATAGTTATACTCACAGGCTCTTGAGCAGATGATTGAAGAAATTTTTTTTTATAAAAGCTTGCCAGAATCTAAACTGATTAACTCTAAATTTCGTATACTTGGATTTTTTTGTCTCTGATTTTCTCAGAACTTCTGTATTTTCAGCAATTTAGAGTGCATTTGAAATAATTAGGTGAAAAAAATTTGGTTGCTCTGAGTGGAATTGGAATCTGATCTCCTAGAATCCATCCAGGGCAATCAAATCTTTTTCATCTGATTATTTGAAGTGTTTCTTGTCTATAGAATATTTTTCTGTCATATTTTATTACTGAATTAGAGTAAGTTTATTTTAAATATTGTACTACCTAAACTATCTTGCTTATGTGCATTTGCAAATGCCTGGTCTAACAGTTGCCACTATATTACACTAATCCTAGTAATTGAAATGATACGTGAGGAATCATGTTTGCTTATTATTTCAGTTGAGTTACAATAATTAATGTTTAACGGAAAATTTATTTAATAGTTGCCATTAGGGTAGCTGCTTATATAAACAGTGTTTCAGTTTTTAATGTGCAATATTAAAATAACTTTAAATTTAATTAAATTAACTGTTATAGCTACTGAACAGCACATTTAGATATCCATATCGAGTGCTCACCTTCCCAATTTTTTTCCAATACAATAAAATGTTATATACTGCATAACACATTTGCAGTCAAATCCTACTGGATAAATTTAGTTCTAAATCAGATAGATGTATTTTTTTTCCGAAATAAAATGACTGAAACATTTTACATTCAGTTATAATAATTGTGAAAATCAAAGGAAAAAAATAACAAATTTTCCTCTTATTACACAGAAAAACTGAATTTGATCCTGAGCCGGACTTACACTTTATCTAACTCCCACGATTATGAGGAACCTCAAAAATTAAGTTTGTAGTTTACTGTCACAAGTTTTTTTAATTTAAATTAATTTATTATGTAAACACTGTTCATCTCAACTTTATGCAGTCATTATTGTATACCAATGCTAATATAATGTTTTCATCACATCAATTTAGTATTTGTTTTTTAATGTTCCCTTCAATCAGAATGATAAATACATTTGGACAAACTTGTGTTTCACTGATGAGGGGGGGGGGGGGGGGGGGGGGCTCAGTCGGTAGCGCCAGGCTCATAATCTGTAGTTCCCAGGTTCGAGTCCCAGCTGGGTCAGCATTGAGATTTATCTCCGCAAAATTCCCCGCCCTGCCCACGGGCGGTAGGGGACACCGATGGGCTTGAAAAGGCCGCCGTCCGTTGGATGGGACGTTAAGCCGTGGCCCCGTGTGCGGGAGAGCCATACCCTGTGCACATTCAAGAACACGCTGGATGGCCTTGACGGGAGGCTACCATCTGTCTCCCAACAGCTGTTCCAGTGGGTCTCCTCTCCCAACCTTCTCTGAGCCTTCGGGGTCCTTGTGGCCTGGCCATTTAACCCATGGTGTGCAAAAAAGTGCCGCTCAGAGGTAAAACAATCCAATCCAACTGATGAGTGGGACTTGAATCCATACCTCCCAGTTACTTGCCAGGTTGAATTCTATGCTAGCAGGTAATATGTGCATTTACCATTGATTGATTTATAAATTTCGACTTTCGAATTTTTGGGGCCTCTTACTTGTAACTTAGGGCCTCAGAAGATCGAAATTTGGCCCTGATTTGATCATACCTTCATAAAACTAGCTCATTAGGTAAACAGCTACTAACACAAATTTTAACTCTAGTTTTTTTTATTCTCGATTTACACAGTAGGTTCCTGAAACCATCGTACAAATCGAGCCCAATAAGTTATGGAAAAATGGAGATAGTGTAACGCTCCAAACAAATGCAAAATACTTGAAGTTTTTATGCTCCGATTAGCTTAGATGGACGCTAGGCAATAATTAACAAATTGCCAAAAGTAGAATAAGTTGATAATAAGTTGATTTAGGGTTCAAATACCAGCGAGCATTCATGAGTAAGAATCAAAATGATTGTCAAGTAATTTTAAATGTAAAAAAATCCTTAATTCGCGTTGCTCAAGAGAAAAAAACTGTACAGACTCAAAATGTTTTAAATATAACAAAACAGATTTATTTCCAAAATAATTCAACTCACCAAGACATCAATGAAGAAAACATAACTCCAGCTCCTGTGCTACACGCACTGTGCTTGGTGCTACGCACCTTGTGTTCGTGCACTCCACTGTGCTACAACTTGTGCTACTCCTTCTGCTTATGCTACTGCTTAAGTGACTCATAGGTCACCGGTTTTTTTGACATGAGGCCGGCGCATGCCGGGAAAGACATTAACATACTATGACGAACGACGCAAAAGCTATGACGCAAGAGGGGGCGTGTCTTTGGCACGTGCTTTAACGGTACAGTCGGAAGATCGGAGTTGCGGCGCATGCGCAACTCCTAGAATCTTGAAAACGAGTGCTGTGATGCCAAAAAGGAAATAAAAATCCCCAAAATGATAAATATAACGTAAATTAAACAAAACTGGTTAAGGTAAAGCAAAAGTGAACGTTGGGGCATCCCAACTCCCCCTTCCAAAGGGAGTCAAAAGATTTGACCTAACAAATTTTGACGAGCAATTTTGAATAAAGGACACATCTTACATCATTTACACATGGCTGAACATAAATAAGTAAAAGTATGCTAGCGCAAATTTTGATATGACGAACTATTCTCACTTTGACACAATTTTCCAGCACAACCAAAGGTACCTCCTCCCTTTTCCTCCTGACAAAAGTATGTAATTAACAGCTAACCTAGTGTACTTACTTACCAGTGGCTGTGACAGTTAACTGTATACTAGCATCGGTCTAACTAGTATCACATTCTGATACAAACTCAAAATTGGCATATCTTGAACTGTACAGAAAATAACAGGTTAATGAACTCCTAATCTTACTTAGATTCTAAATGTTAAATACATGAAAAGGGAAAAAAATTCATTACAATTGTTGTTAGCGGGGTGATAACTTCCGCTTTTCTCCTAACCTCAAAAAAGTATGTTACAGCTAAATCTTCACCTAAATCACATAAAAAAAGAGTATTCGAACACTGTTATCTCCTCTTAATTACATTCAAATACGCAAAGCTAAGAAAATTCAAAATTTACAAACAAGCGGGAATGTAATCATCTGCTAATTCTTCTTCTATTCACAGAAATCGCGATCTAGCTGAAATAAAAAATCATTAGTTACCTCCCCCTTCAGAGCTAACGTCCCCCTCCCAAAGGAGTTATGCTGGTAACAATTCGGTTATCGGAATAGGCCATTTCGGGACAGCTCCAAAAAGGTACAAAAAAAAAACAAAATTCTGCAGTCATCATCATGGTCATCATCTATATATACCAATAAATACTGCCAATGTCATCCCAAAAATTACGTATCATTGACACATAAATATCACTGATGACACTGAACAGATTTAAACACATATACATAAATCGTATCTAAGAATAAAGAAAAAGGAGTGTGAATAATTTATAATATACGATGATAACATTTCATCGAATAACTTTTACATGAATCTCCTTTTTTTTTTTACATAAATTCACTTTGGAATGCACAATATTTTACAATACAAATTCTTAAACATAAAAAATATTAAATTACTAATTCTCTTTCACTCTTCTCATTCATATCCAGAAACATTTTACAATTTCTAAACTTTCAATATCGACTTACAAAATTTTCAGCTATCAGTCAGCTAAAAAAAAAATCTACAAAAATACATTTTAACTCACGTAAATACAATAACTAGAACTTTGATGAAAGCAAAAAAAATTCTATTCACACAAGTATAAACTCGAACTACAATAATTTCACTTTCCAAAAATAAATATCGAACTCTAAAGTTTCAACAAGAAATTAAACATCGCTAACTATATAATTCACAATAAACTTCTTCTTCGTCTTCTATTCCAGAAAAAAAGAGAACATTTTATAACTCAATCAAGTGCCAAGTGAAAGAAAAATATACTTAAATTTCATTGTTGGCACTCCGTGGCGATAAATCATCTAGTCGGTTTCCGATAACATCCTTCCGTCGTCGTTGGGTGGCTTCACGTAAAGTTGTTACTGAAGATCTCGTTCAAGTCAAGTCGTCGCTGTAGATCTCTCTCATGACGTCATCTTCCCGATGTTCGCTGCTTTGCTGTCGGTTGTCGCTCTGCAGGATTTGCGTTTCGTCGGCCTTTCGTCACGCTCTTGACGTCGATGGAACAGCTGAATCTGGCTTTGTCAGTCTTTGTCCTGTTGTGTGCAGTAGGTGATAATCTAATCTGTTTTTTCCTCTTCTGCTTGGTAAAGGTTTATCATCATCAGAGCCATCTTTCTCCTGGGTTTGTTGTGGAGCATCTACTTCTAATCTAGAAAATTCTATAGAAACTTTATATAACTTTATATTCACAACATTAAAGTATCCTACTGAGGCATTAGTGGTCATATTGGCCAATTCATACAGAAGTGGAGAAAGTTTCTTCCTTATAACATATGGTCTAGCATATAATGGTGCAAATTTCTTGATGAATCCTCTTTCTTTATCACTCTTATGATGTGTTTTAATCAAGACCTTATCACCTACTTTAAATTCCATATGTCGTCGTCTTTTATTATAATCCTCTTGTTGCTTTTGTTGTGCTCGTAGGGAATTATCTTGTGCCTTTGAAATGGCTCGAATATGCTGTTCTGTTCTAAACTCAATGGATTGTGGAGATGCGGGTTGGCCAATGAGTCTGTCCCAGGGTAATGTTAGTTCTCTTCCAAGAACTATCCGTGAAGGCGTGAATTTGGTGGTTTCATGTAATGAAGTGCGTAAAGCAAAGGAAAACTGTTGCAAATATTTATCCCATGTACTATGTCTATTTTCAACGTAAGCAGCTATCATTCTGCCAATATTTCGATTAATTCTTTCTGTCAGATTTGATTGTGGATGATATGGAGTTGTATATATGTGTTTTATTTGGAACGTTTCACATACTTCAGCAAGCACATTGGAAATGAATTGGGGCCCATTGTCCAAAACTCTACTCTTGGGTACCCCGTATCTGCATATAAATTCATTTACAAATTTCTTTGCTACGATTGTTGCTGTTGCATTTCTAACAGGAAATATTTCGACCCATTTCGAAAAATAATCTACTAAGACCAGAATATATTGGGATCCCGCTTGTATTTGTGGATACGGGCCCATTAAATCCATGCCAACTAATTCCATGGGTTCATTGGAGATCGTGCTTTTCATAAGACCACAAGGACGGTTTTGATCGAATTTCGTGGTTTGACAAATTAGGCATGTTTCTACATAGGTTTTTATGTCTTTCTTTCAAAGCTGGCCAATATGATCTTTTGGCCACTTTCTGATAGGTTTTCCGCGTACCTAAATGTCCAGCTGAAGGTACATCATGTAATTCTCAGAGTACGAACTCTCTTAAATTCTTGGGAATAAATGGGCGATAACTGCCTGTTTGACTCGGTCGTCTGCAGTAGTACAAAATATCGTTAATTAATCTGAAATGTCTGGCTCTTCCAACAATACTTGAAGCTATACTAGGATCTAGAGGTAATTCATCAGTTTCCAAATAATGATACACGTTTCCATATTCTAAATCTCTTTGTTGTTCAGTAATTAAATGTTCCTTATATTCGATGGGAACTATTGTGGCGAGTGAGGGAGCAAAAGGCTTATCTTCGAGCTCTGGCGTAACTTCTGCCGGCCACACGGGAGCACGGGATAATGCATCTGGTAGCTGATGTGCACTTCCCTTTCGATGCTCGACCTTGAAATTAAATTCTTGTAGGCGTAATGCCCAGCGCATTAGACGACCTGTTAGATTGGTAGATGTCTGTAACCATTGTAAAGCAGCATGGTCAGTAAAAATAGTTATGTCGGATGTGTCTAATTGTACTTTAAATTTTTCTAGAGCCCATATTACGCTTAGACATTCTTTTTCAGTCACTGTATAGTTTCTTTCAGTATGACTCAAACTGCGACTGGCATACATGATAACGTGTTCACAATTGTCATTCTGTACTTGGCTCAGCACGGCGCCGAGACCGACATCGGACGCATCAGTGTAGATGTAAAAAGGTTTGCCTAACTGTGGCAAGGCCAACATGGGAGCATGACACAATGCATCTTTTAATGTCTGAAATGCTGTATCGCAAACAGGTGTCCAGTGAAACCGCTTTTGCTTTCGACGTAATTCACACAAAGGTTCGGCCAAATTAGCAAAATTGGGTACAAATTGTCGGTACCATCCACACATTCCTAAAAATCTACTAAGTTGTTTCGAATTGCGCGGTGTGGGAAATCGTTCTATGGCTTCGACCTTATTAGGTAATGTTCTTACTCCATCTTTATTAACATTGAAACCGAGGTATTGAACGTCGTCTCGGAGAAATGTGCATTTGGACAACTTTATGGTGAGTCCGGCCTCTCTTAACCTTGCAAATACCAAATTCAAATCACGTAGATGCTCAGAAAAATCAGTAGAAAAAATGACTATGTCGTCTAAGTATACTTCACAAATTTTTCCTTTTAGGTCACCCAGAACTACAGACATAAGACGTTGAAACATGGCGGGTGTTCCTGATAAGCCAAATGGTAAGCAACGAAATTGGAATAATCCATGTTTTGTGAGGAATGCTGTTTTGGGTCGATCTGGTGGATATACGGACACCTGCCAATATCCTGAAGACAAATCTGGTGTGCTAATAAATTTCTTGCCAGCCAGTTGTGTTAGTAGATTTTGAATAATAGGTAGTGGATATCTGTCGGGGACTGTAACAGCATTTAATTTTCGATAGTCTACGCAAAATCTCAAATCAACAGTTTTCTTTTTAACGAGCACGACCGGTGAAGCCCAAGGACTAAAACTTGGCTCTATTATCCCATCCTCTAACATTTCTTTAATTTGTGTTGAAATTATCTCTTCTTTACTGGGAGGATAATTATATGGTTTGCTGTAAACAGGTCTATTATTGCCGGTGTCGATATGATGTTCTAAAATCTGACATCTACCGGGCTTGTTGTTAAAAAGTTCATAATTAGCATTGAGCAGAGTTTCTAACTTAACTCTCTCACTATTTTCCAAATGAACGTTGTCAGCATGTTTTCTAATGTCTGATTTTATCTGATCGATATTAAGTTTTTCTTTCATTGTTGCTTTTAATGAAATAGTATTGTTGGCAAAATCAAATTCAATCAAGTGTTTCCGTATCGCATCTATTCCTATTAAAGAGTCATATAATAATTCACTTATTACTAAGAATTCAAGTCTTATCTCCACATTATTTAAAGTGATAGGTAACTCAACAGTTCCTTGCGGAAAACACTGCTTGGAAGCACAAGCTACGTTCAAAGGTCCACCGGACCACGGCTGCAAATTCAGTTTACAATTTTTCTGAATTTTATCCAATACTTTCTTAAGTAGACATGTAAGATCAGCTCCTGTATCAATGCGAGCTATGAATTCTGTCTTATCGTGATAAAGCTTCACAAAAGGTAAATGTAACACATTATGTATACCCACAGTAGCAAGACTTAACTCATGAGAGGGCTTTTCTTGAGGAACTTTGGCCTCTCGCTTCAAAGATCCCGATGAAAGTTTCCCGAATTTTCATTCCTTTGATAGCAATATTTGTCACTGTGTCCTAGTCGGCCACAAAAATTACATCTGAAAGATTGAGTATGTTTAAACAAAGTTTTAGGTGTAGTGTTATGGTTCGAAGCTTGACGTGGCACAAAGTCTCTACTACGTTCATATTCTATAGTTCTAGGCGCGTTCGGCGCAAATTGTCGGGACCGTGTAACTTCCGGTCGTGCGGGAGTCATTCTATGCGACTAAACCTGATATCGCTGCTTTGACGGGAATGGCATCCATTGTTGTTTAAGTGTATTTGCTGCAGATTCTCTTCTTGCAGTGTATTGCCGAGCCAATTTGACTAACTCTGAAATTGAATTCACATTTCGTACTTCTAGGAATTCTCTAATGGGCAAAAGCAATTGAGACAAAATGCAATTTACAATATCAATTTCAGCGGCATCAGCATCGTACAGCTCTACTGTACCCCATATAAATAATAACTCTACTGTACCCATATAAATTTTTCTATGTCATCTCTTTCCCTTTGTCTTCGTGAAAACAACTCTGCAGCTAGTTCTGTAAAATCATAAGCCGGATATATGTCCATGATTTCGTTTTTAAATTCTTCCCAAAGTTCTATGCCATGACGACATCCTACGTTATTCCACCATTGCTTCATCATCACCCTCAAGCAGCCATGGGCTACGGAGGTCCAACCAGACCGTGCAATTTAGTTCTCCAAGCAAGTCTATCCTGAGCTACATCTACTGCATCTGGCCACTGCACACCAATTCTAACAAGGTCCTGTTTGACATTGTCTGCCCACCGCATCCTAGGTCTCCCCTTCTTTCTGAGGCCTTTAGGCACACTGTTCATAACCCTATTCGCCAATCTATAATTATTCATACGGGCAACATGACCAAACCAATGGAGTCTCTCTCTGCACAATATGCTGCTTAAAGGAGGTTGCATACTCCTTTGACTAACCTCATCATTAGTTACAAAGTTGAACCACCTAATGCCCAAGATACTGCGTAAGCATCTGGAATCAAAAGCATCTAGTTTCCTATTATCTTGTTTACAAAGTGTCCAAGTTTCACTACCATAACTAACCCTAGAAAGAACCAAACTATTATACAGTCTAATTTTAGTCTTTAGGTGTATACGCCTATTTCTCCACACTCTCCATAGGTTCTTAAAAGTCCCGGCAGCAATCCCTATTCGTCTGTTAATCTCATGCCGCACATCACCATTATCTGTTACATAGCTCCCAAGGTAATTAAACTGTGACACATGCTCAAGACTGCAACCATTCAGATTAACTGAATCACAGCCTGCCTGACCAATTTTCATCACTTTAGATTTCTCTCTGTTTATAACCAAACCTATTCTACTACAAGTCTCATCAACAGCTCGAATGAAATAGTTCATCTCATCAACATCATTTGCCAAAAGGGCTAAATCATCAGCATAATCTAAATCAGAAATTTTCGTATCTCCAGCCCATTTAAGGCCAAAATCTTTCCCTTGAAGTGAATTTCGCATAACATAATCAATAGCCAAACTAAAGAGAAAAGGAGACAAAATGCACCCTTGTCGGACACCAGAAGTAATGCTAAACCAATTGCTACAAGCCTTACCAACTCTCACACAGGACTCAGTGTTATTATAGAGAGCTTTCATTATGTTAACTAACTTGTCAGGTATACCATATGATCTCAAAATCAACCACAAATTATGACGATCAACAGAGTCGAAAGCCTTTTTGAAATCAGCAAAGCTAGCAACCAAAGGTTTCTGAAACTCTGAACATTTCTCAAGAATCTGCCTAAGTGAAAATATCTGATCCACACATTCCCTACCACTTCTGAATCCACATTGCTCATCACGCAATTAACTGTCAACCAGATTCTTAATTCTATTAAGCACAATCATGGAAAGAACTTTACCTGGAACAGAGAGTAGGCTGATACCCCTATAGTTATCACAAGAACTGCGATCACCTTTTTTGAAAATAGGGATAACAATAGCCCTGGTAAAATCCTTAGGAACCATGCCTTTATCATAAAAGATATTCAGAATTTCAGTCATCCAAGTAACCGAAACATTCCCAGCTCTAAGCATTTCCGTAGTAATTTCATCTACCCCTGGGGATTTATGAAGTTTAAGTTTAGAAACAGCCAAAATAACTTCAGATTGTGTTATAGGGCCAACATTAAAGCCACCAATGCATCTATCATCATTGCAAACAATGGGAGTAGAACTAACTACATTGTTTAGAACATCACTGAAATGCTCAGCCCACCTAGCCATGACAGAATCCTCCCCTTCTATTATAACCTTACCTTGTTTATCCTTCAATCCCTGTATATCTGTCCGTTTTCTACCACACGAAACATTAACTAACTGGTACAGCTCTCTGCTGTTGTACTGTCTAACTGCTTCCTCAGTTTTGTCAGCCAAACCATCAAGCCAAAGATTCTTATCAGCAGCTAACTGATCTTTTACACGTTTATTAAGTTCTCTGTAATGCTTTCTATTAGGACTAGTAGTGTATTGATTAAGAACATTCCTGCAGTTCTTTCTTTCCGAAATAAGCTCAAGTGCCTTATCACTCAGATAATTCTGTCTCTTCCGCTCCTTTTTTCCTAAAAGAGTACTGTTAGTGTCCAAATAAGCCTGTTTAAAATGATCCCATTCTTCCTCAACTTCAGTAGTAAGCAAACCATGACTGTCATAATGACTAAGTAACCTATCATGGTAAGCTTTGGCTATAACTGGATCTTTCAGAGCTTCAGTATTAAAAGTAAATTTTTTAACCCTAGCACAACACTTTTTAAGTTTAAGTTGCAACACACTTTTAACAAGGTAATGGTCAGATCCAATTTCAGCTCCCCTATATGCCCTGGTATTCCTAACAGAACTAGCCCATTTGCTGTTAATTAATATGTAATCAATCATATTCTTATGTAGACCATTAGGTGAAACCCATGTGTACTTATGTATGTTGCGGTGTTTGTAATAAGTGTTAGTTATTCTGAATCCATTGAGTTTACTTACCTGTAGGAGACGTTGCCCATTGCCATTGCAGCTACCAATACCAAAAGGGCCTATTACTCCTCCCCAAAGGTCAGCATCAGTACCAACTTTGGCATTGAAGTCACCAAGAACAAGGGTAATATCTCCTTTCTTGACAGAATTCAAAATATCCTGAAGTTGTTCATAAAACCTATCCTTCTCATCCTCATCGGCATCCTCAGTGGGGGCATAACAGCAGATAACATTCAAGTCTTTAAAGCTTGTCTGAAATTTTGCTGTAAGAAACCTCTCATTAATGCACTCATATCCTAGAAGAGCATCACTAGCGTGTCTGCTGAGAAACAGACCCACGCCTTGGTGATGCTTATTGTTGTCCCTCCCTGAAAAGAGAAATTTAAGATTATTTTTAAGAATCTGACCTTTATCTGTCCATCTGGTCTCTTGCAAGCCGAGAATATCTAAATTATAATGGTGGAATTCTTGTGTGAGGACATCAAGAGAAGAAGCTCTGTGCAGAGTCCTCACATTCCAACTACCTATGGAGAGAAAATGGTTAGTGTGATGTTCAAAGAAACTATGTTTATTGAGAGAGGGAATGCCGACAATATCAAACAGCCCCTAATCGCAGACATGGGGCAAAGACCCATTCCCCCACTACTAAAGGCTGATAATAATAAGCATCGCCAAATGTAGGTCTGCTTCTCAGCAAACATGCCAGTGATGCTCTTTTGGATATGAGTGCATTAATAAAAGGTTTCTTACAGCAAAATTTCAGGCAAGCATTAAAGACTTGAATGTTATCTGCTGTTATGCCCCCACTGAGGATGCCGATAAGGATGAGGAAGATAGGTTTTATGGACAACTTCAGTATATTTTGAATTTTGTCAAGAAAGGAGATATTACTCTAGTTCTAGGTGACTTCATTACCAAAGTTGGCATTGATCTGATCTTTGGGGAGGGGTGATAGACTCTTTTGATATTGGTAGCTGCAAAGGGCAACATCTCTTACAGGTAAGTATAAACTTAATGGTTTGAAAATAACTAACACCTATTTCAAACACCATGACATACATAAGTACACATGGGTTTCATCTGATGGGCTGCATAAAAATGATTGATAAAAAAATGATTGCATAAAAATGATGTTCAGAGTTTCAGAAACCTTTGGTTGCTAGCTTTGTTGATTTCAAAAAGGCTTTCGACTCTGTTGATCGTCATAATTTGTGGTTGATTGTGAGATCATATGGTATACCAGACAAGTTAGTTAACATAATGAAAGCTCTCTATCATAACACTGAGTCATGTGTGAGAGTTGGTAAGTCTTGTAGCAATTGGTTTAGCATTACTTCTGGTGTTCGACAAGGGTGCATTTTGTCTCCTTTTCTCTTTAGTTTGGTTGTTGATTATGCTATGCGAAATTCACTTCAAGGGAAAGATTTTGGCCTTAAATGGGCTGGAGATACGAAAATTTCTGATTTAGATTATGCTGATGATTTAGCCCTTTTGGCAAATGATGTTGATGAGATGAACTCTTTCATTCGAGCTGTTGATGAGACTGGTAGTAGAGTAGGTTTGATTATAAACAGAGAGAAACCTAAGTAGTGAAGAAAATTGAGCAGGCAGGCTGTGATTCGGTTTATCTGAATGATTGCAGTCTTGAGTAGGTATCTCAGTTTAATTACCTTGGGAGCTACGTAACAGATACTGGTAATGTGCGGCATGAGATTAACAGACGAATAGGTATTGCTTGCCAGGACTTTTAAGAATCTATGGAGATTGTGGAGAAATAGGCGTATACACCTAAAGACTAAAATTAGACTGTATAATAGTTTGGTTCTTTCTTGGGTTAGTTATGATAGTGAAACTTGGACGCTGTGTAAACAAGATAACAGGAAACTAGATGCTTTTGATTCTAAATGCTTACGCAGTATCTTGGGTATTAGGTGGTTTAACTTTGTAACTAATGATGAGGTTAGGCAAACGAGTCTGAACCTCCTTTAAGCAGCATATTGTGCAGAGAGAGACTCTGCTGGTTTGGCCATGTTACCCGTATGGATAATTATAGATTGGCGAATAGGGTTATGAACAGTGTGCCTAGAGCCTCAGAATGAGGGGGAGACCTAGGATGCGGTGGGCTGACAATGTCAAACAGGACCTTGTTAGAATTGGTGTACAGTGGCCGGATGCAGCAGATGTAGCTCAGGACAGATATGCTTGGAGAATTAAACTGTGCGGTCTGGTTGGACCTCCGTAGCCCATGGCTGCTTGAGGATGATGATGATGATGATTGTAAGTCGATTTAATTTTAGAGGAAAAATTGTTTTCAGCTGGGTGGGATATGAACCCAAGACCTCCTGATAACATGTCAGGTGCTCTGGACAGATCAAGATCCGATCCAGAACACTGATCTGGCCGCTGATCAAGATCTCCTCTAATTGATGATATGAACATTCTCAACCTACAGTACATATTCCATTATGTCACATATAGGCACTGTTCGGGCGATCTTGGCCACAATAGGCAGATAAATGCCTTATAGATGGAAAGTATATCTTACAAGTATACAATTGATTAAATATTGAATTAACTCTACTTTCTTGGTATATACTAAATTATCACCACTTTGTATGTCGTTTTAATTTTAGAGGAAAAATTGTTTTTAGCCGTGTGCGATACGAACCCATGACATGCCTTGTTTTCCTCAGTGAAACATAACTAATTAAATGCAGCTGCAATCAGAATTTTCGAAAATAAATCTACTATAAATCAGTAGTCCAGAGCATCTGACATGTTATCAGAAGGTCTTGAGTTCATCATCATGGTTATGCAGTATCTTGGGCATTAGGTGGTTCAGCTTTGTAAGTACCTGGCTCAAGACAATTTTTGCTCTAAAATTAAATCGACTTAGAAAGTGGTGATTATTTGTTAAATTATATATTTATCGAAAGGAAATTTGCTCCCAAATAATATAATATTCAACCTGAAATATGATTTTCATTTCTTTTATTGATTCTTTTCAGTATCGTATATATTTTAAACACTGCCAGTGTTATACAACGTGACTAGGTCTTCTCACATTCATGGGATTTTTTGAACTGTTTATGAAATAGAAAAAGCTTCTTTTGCTGCTTTTTTTTGCTAAACATTATGAATTTTTTCTTTGGGTGTTGAAGTTTGGCGATCTTGGCTAAGTGCAGAAAGGTTTGTGCACCAGAGCACCAGCCCTTCCCGATTTTGCCCAACCACATGACTGCCAATTTCCATAGCAAGGAAGTCTATTTTGCTTCTGTATCCAAGACATTCATTTTCAGAAAACGGTACCAGCTCAAAGTTTTTTGTACTAAAAAAACAAGAAATAATAAAATTAAAATTACGTATAACCTAATTGGATGTTAAATAAAATATCCGCAACAACTTTTAAGCTGGCCTCTGATCTAGCATAACTTGGAAAGATCGATAAATCAGCTGATCGAAATATCGCTAACTAGCGGAAGTAAATCTACAGAAATTAATTTGCCTCCATATCCAAGACCTCATTTATTTTCAGAAAATGATACTAGATCAAAGTTTTACTAGAAAAGTAATAAATAATAAAATAAAAATTAACATATAGCCTAATGCGATATTAAAATATCTACAGCAACAAGTTGTAGGCCGGTCATGTGATGGAGCATAATTATGAAAAAAATCAATACTTATCAATCAACCAAAAGATAGCTACCGTATTTGCCAGCGTATAAGACGCACCCCCTTTTTTAGACACATTTTTAAGGGGGAAAAAAATTTCCACATTGTTTCATGAATTTCCATAAAGATTTACTGTACTCATTTTATAGTTATTTATGTATACAAAAAATGTAACTAGGGAACATTGTAGCTACCTTTTAATGTTCATCCTCAAAACCCAGAAATTCATCTCCAAAAATAAATGAAAAACCACTTGAAGCATCTTTTTCAGAAACTGAGTCTTCGTATAACAAATCATCCTCTGTGCCATCAAGTGAGTTACTAATACCACATTTCTTAAATGACTTTGCAACTGTCTCATGTTTCACAGCATTCCATGAAGTTTTGACCCATTCACAAATCTGCAAAATGCTAGGTCTCTTCCTTCTTCCTGATGGTGTCACTTCAAAATCTGTAGACTGCATCCAACTGTTCCATTTCTCCTTCATGAATCCTTTAAATGGTTTATTAATGCAGACATCTAAAGGTTGAAGCTGGCTCGTTAGTCCACCTGGAATTACAGCTAACTGAGTTTTCAGTTGGTTGATTTTATTTTTTACAGCTTCTGTTCTATGACTCCGAAACTGATCCCATACTAGCAAGGCAGGTTTCTTTAACAGTCCACCAGGACGCCTAGACCACACATTGTCTATCCACAACTTCATCCACCCTTCATCCATCCAGCCCTTAGGATGAACGTGCACAAACACACCTTTAGACAGTTTTTCCTTGGGCAAGGTTTTCCTTTTGAAAATCAAAAGAGGCAGCAATTTTGTTCCATTGGCACAACAAGACAACACGACTGTGTAGTGCGTTTTCTCATGTCCACAAGTTTTAACAATAAAACTTCTTGCACCTTTGGAATCTACTGTTTTGTTTGAGGGTACATCGAATGTCAGTGGGACCTCATCCATGTTTCCTATTTGTGAAAGTTCAAAATTTCCACTTTTTCTTGCATTAATGACAATTTTATGAAACTCGATAATCTTGTCTTCATATTCTGTTGGCATCTTTTGTGCTATTTTTGTTTTAGTCCGCATACGTAAGTCATTTCTCTTCATGAATCTAGAACACCATGACGCACCCCATATTTTAGGCGTATTTTGAGGGGGGTAAAGTGCGTCCTACACGCCGGCAAATACGGTAATTTCCGAAAATAAATCTACTGAAATGAAAACTAAGGTTTAAATATAAAAAAAAATGCTAAATTTACAAAGGGTATCCAATATGCTGGACCAAAACTGTAAACAACATTTATAGCACACACAATGGAGATTGCATGTGTCAGCCATCTACGCTTGTTTGCCTCAGTGAAACATAACTAATTAAATGCAGCTACAACCAGAATTTCTAAGAAGGACGTGTTTACTTCCAGTTTCGATTTTGAAGGTGAGAAAGATGCATAGAATGCTGAGAAAAATGATAAAAATAACTTGGGAATACTGAAATAGGTTTATGACAGAAAAGAGTCTGAAACGAAAAAAAAAATGGTTGTAATTACTTCCAAAATATAATCGTTTTTAAAAATAGTTTTTTTGTTAATTCTTAGGATATTTTCGAAAATTTAAGTAAATATTTGTTGATAATAGTTCAAACCAAACTTCTGAGCTTAAATCAGAAGGTTGCTTCAGGAAATAGGACCGAATTATTAACTAGCAAATTGGCAATACCGTTAAGTGCTTCTAAGAAATGACAATCAGATGGCTACATCAAATTATTTATATTGTAGTTTAATAAAACGTGCATCAAATTATAAAACAAGATTTTTTTTGAAGCTTGAATTATATATTTTTATAAGTTATATGTATAAAAAATTACAACTGTAATTTTTATTCAAAAAAAATATTTTTTGTTGTACTAAAAGAATATACATATGTTCCTGGCACCTCAATTCAGATTCTCCGAACGTATACAGATGACATGGACACTGGAAGGGTTAATTCTGAAGCTCTGAAAGACCCAGTTATAGCTAAAGCTTACCATGATAGGTTACTTAGTCATTATGACAGTCATATTTTGCTTACTACTGAAGTTGAGGAAGAATGGGATCATTTTAAACAGGCTCAAGGAGACGTCATATTCTGAAAATATTCATTGTCCGACGCATGGTGCAATGGTTAGCGCACTCTGGCATGAATCTGGAGAGATGCGGATTTGATTCCCGCCGTGGCGGCGATGAATTTTTTTCAGAATCTATTAATTTTAAATAGGCTTTTTTGGACACTAATAGTACTCTTTTAGGAAAAAAGGAGCAGAGGAGGCAGAATTATTTGAGAAAGATTCTTATTTCAGAAAGAAGGAATTGCAGGAATGTCCTTAATCAATACCCTACTAGTCCTAATAGAAAGCATTACAGAGAGCTTAATAAACGTGTAAAGGATCAGTTAGCTGCTGATAAGAATCTTTGGCTTGATAGCTTGGCTAACAAAGCTGAGGAAGCAGTTAGACAGCACAACAGCATAGAGCTGTACCAGATAGTTAATGTTTTGTGTGGTAGACAATGGACAGGGATTGAAGGATAAACAAGGTAAGGTTATAGAAGGTGAGGATTCTGTCATGGCTAGGTGGGCTGAGCATTTCAGTGATGTTCTAAACAATGTGGTTAGTTCTACTCCCATTGTTTGCAATGATGATAGATGCATTGGTGGCTTTAATGTTGGCCCTATAACAGAATCTGAAGTTATTTTGGCTATTTTTAAACTTAAACTTCATAAATCCCCAGGTGTAGATGAAATTACTATGGAAATGCTTAGAGCTGGGAATGTTTCTGTTACCACTTGGATGACTGAAATTTTGAATATCTTTTATGAAAAAGGTGCGGTTCCTAAAGATTTTACCAGAGCTATTGTTATCCTTATTTTCAAAAAAGGTGATTGCAGTTCTTGTGATAACTATAGGGGTATCAGCCTACTCTCTGTTCCAGGGAAAGTTCTTTCCATGATTGTGCTTAATAGAATTAAGAATCTGGTTGACAGGCAATTGCGTAATGAACAATGTGGATTCAGAAGTGGTAGGACACTGGAGAAATGTTTAGAGTTTCAGAAACCTTTGGTTGCTAGCTTTGTTGATTTCAAAAAGGCTTTTGACTCTGTTGATCATTATAATTTGTGATTGATTGTGAGATCATTATGGTATACAGACAAGTTAGTTAATACAATGAAAGCTCTCTATAATAACACTGAGTCATATGTGAGAGTAGGTAAGGTTGTAGCAATTGGTTTAGAATTACTTCTGGTGTTCGACAAAGGTGCATTTTGTCTCCTTTTCTTGTTAGTTTGGTTATTGATTATGTTATGCAAAATTTACTGCAAGGGAAAGATTTTGGCCTTAAATGGTCTGGAGATACGAAAATTTCTGGATTAGATTATGCTGATGATTTAGCCCTTTTGGCAAATGATGTTGATGAGATGAACTGTTGATGAGACTGGTAGTAGAGTAGGTTTGGTTATAAACAGAGAGAAAACTAAAGTGGTGAAAATTGGTCAGGCAAGCTGTGATTCAGTTAATCTGAATGGTTGCAAACTTGAACAGGTGTCACAGTTTAATTATCTTGGGAGCTATGTAACAGATACTGGTGATGTGTGGCATGAGATTGACAGACGAATAAGTATTGCTGCCGGGACTTTTAAGAATCTGTGGAGAGTGTGGAGAAATAGGCCTATACACCTAAAGACTAAAATTAGACTGTATAATAGTTTGGTTCTTTCTAGGGTAGTTATGATAGTGAGACTTGGACGCTTCGTGATCAAGATAACAGGAAACTAGATGCTTTTGATTCTAGATGATTATGCAGTATCTTGGGCATTAGGTGGTTCAGCTTTGCAAGTAATGATGATGTTAGGCAAAGGAGTCTGCAACCTCCTTTAAGCATGATATTGTGTAGAGAGAGACTACGTTGGTTTGGCCATGTTGTCCCTATGGATAGTTATAGATTAGTGAATAGGGTTTTGAACAGTGTGTGTAAAGGCCTCAGAAAGAAGGAGAGACCTAGGATGCGATGGGCAGACAATGTCAAACAGGACCTTGTTAGAAGTGGTGTGCCAGATGCAGCAGACTTAGCTCAGGATAGATATGCTTGGAGAACTAAATTGCACGGTCTTGTTGGACCTCTGTAGCCCATGACTGCTTGCTGATGCTGATACGGCATTACTTTTTTGTTTACATGAACAAATTTGGTGAGGGTCGCATAATTTTTTGAAAATTATTGCGATTTATCTCATTTTTCCTTAATTTATGGAAACCAGTGAATTTCGAACTCTATGAAGAAACTTAATGATTTATATGTCAAATGAAATCTTGTGATGCAGGGAGTAACATAGGCTATAAAAATTTGTCACCATGCTTTCTTCCCCCCCTAAAAAAGGGGAAATATGAAAACTATTCTTCCACTATATGCCCAGAATGCAAATGCCAAAAGTAACAAGCTATATGTAAAAAAAAAGGCTTCTGATTCAAAGAATATTATAGGCTAGGGAAAAATTGACCCCATTCTTTCTTCCTCCTAAAGAAAGGGGGGAAATATGAAAATAATGGTTCTCCTATATCTCCTGAATGCAAATGCAGAATGTAACACCTTATGTGTCAAATGAAATCTGGTGATGTGGGGAGTGTCATAGGGTATAAAAAAATTAACCCCCCATGCTTTCTTCTCCCCTAAAAAAGGGGAAATGGGAAAATCATTCTACTCTATCTTTAGAACACATATGTCTACATGAAAGCTCATATAATGACCATTGTAAGCTATTTTTAATTTTGACCCATTATTCTCCCTGTGATAAAAAAAAAGGGGGGGGGATTTTCACGGGGTTCAACTTTAGCATGTCATATTTCAAATTGAAGCTTGTGACGTCTGGAATGTCATGGGCTACCTCAAACATGACTCTAAAAGGGGGGAAAATGTGGTCATGACTCCTAAAGGGGGGAAAATGTGGTCAGTGTTTATGTGTTTATGATACATATATCAATTATCTTAATTTCCACTCATCATTATCGTAATCTCCACTGAGATGTCACTTGCCGGCAAGAGCGTCGAATTTTAAATTTCTCACTAAAAACATTCCAAGAAGCTCCTGTTACTTCCCATCCTCTACGACATGGTATCTAAATCTCTCTGTAATAATTATTGATACTTGATAGCATAGTCCATGTGTTGAAGTGCTTAAAAACATTTAACAGTGTCATAGAGAATTAAATTACTTTAATTACCACACTTGTACCTCTACTGTAATTTTGTAATAAATGTACAGAAATGAAAATGAAGGTTTAAATATAAAAGTATAAATACTAACTAGATGTGTGGTGAATTTATCCAAAGCTTGCTGTAAACAGTCCACTTTATAGCCACTTGACTGCCACTCATGCAAGCAATTCACTAGGTCACTGCATCTGGCTCTCCCATCTACTGGCAGTTTCACAATAACTAAAGCTCTAACAATGACAGCTCTGGCCTTTATTTAGGTAGTGTGTTTCTTTTACTTTTTAGTTTTACTTATAGTTTCAATTTGAAGAATGGAAAAAATGCCTAGAATGCTGGGATAAAGGATAAAAATAATTCTAGGTATACTGAAATAAGTTTAAGGCAGAAAATAGTGCAAAATGGGGATGGGGGTACTTCGCAATTACTTCCAAATTCTTCCGGTTTTAAAAATAGCAGTTTTTTTTGTTAATTTTCAGGAGGTTTTTGAAACATTAAAAAAAAAAATTGTTGATAATAGTTCAAATTAAACTTGTGAGCTTAAATCATATGGTTGCTTCAATTCAAAATAACATCAACAAACAAATTTGCAATACCATACAGCACTTCTGAAATATGGTAATCAGATGGATTTATCAAATTTATTTATATTGCAGTTTAATGAAATACACATCAAATGAAAAAGGAAAATATTTTTCAAGCTTGAATTATGCATTTTCGAAAGATATATGTAAGAAAATTTTTAAACTGTAATTTTTATTTAAAAATCAAATTTTTTTTGTTGCACAAAAGATGTCTTTGTTTTTGGTCTCTTAATTTCAGATTCTGTCAACGTCTATGTTTGTCAGGTCCCTTGGAAAGGTTAAATATTGTTGAAAATGGGATTATTATTAACATACCCTTACGTTCTTAAATATTAAAATTTTATTAGTGCAGTTATTACTTACAGTTTCAGATGTTTTTATTTTGCTTTTGCTCTTAAAATGTTGGATTTTATTCATGTAACTATTATTTTTGTTTTCAGTCTAAAGCTCGTCATCATGCAATTTCAACTAGACTAGACAAACCATTTTTATTTGACAACAAACAGTTTATTCTGCAGTAAGTATGGGTTTTTTCTATATGGAAACCGTGATGTAGTATTTTGGGTGTGTATTAACACTCAATTATTTTTAACCCTTTTGATTCCAATTATGTTTAAAACCGGGTTTTTGGTAAATTTAACCCTTCCAGTGTCCAGCTTGAAAAACAGGTTTCCATCCAGAGGCCAAGCTATTTTTTTTCTATGCTCAACCAAAAAAAACTTTTAACTTTTAACTTTATAACTTTTTTGCCAAATGACTAATGAAAGGAATTATGGCATGTTATATGCCAAATTAATCAGCATTTAATTCTGGATTTTCTGAAAATAAAGTATTTAACAAAAAAAAAATGAATGTTTTATTTTAGAATCATTTAAGAAAAAATGCATCTGGCAACACAAAAATATATTTAAAAAAAACTAATGGACAGAAATGATTACAATGCACTGAATAGAATGGCTATATATTTCTGAATAACAAAAAATTTTTTTTTTGGTTTTAAGTAACTATTTCTCTGGTTTCGTATTTTTTTTTCTTGGTACCACCGTACTTTGAGAAAATTCCAGGCTTTTAGCCAATTGTGCTGAGTCAAATAAACAAGTCAACTTTGGGATTTTAAAAAAAAATAACCAATCAACAGAAATAGGTCATGTTATATATCATATTAAACAGAATTTAATTGCGAATTTTATAAAAATAATATAAATAAATTTCCAAGCATATTGATTTTAATAAGCCTTTTTTTAATGTGATGTGGTAAAAAAAAAGATTGCACTATGCAATTAAGGCTTTGCTTTGGAAAGCCTGATGAATAAAAATAGTTAAATTATATATTTATCGATAGGAAATTTGCTCCCAAATAATATAATATTCAATCTGATATATGATTTTTATTTTTATTATTACATTATTACAGCATGACTTGGACTTCTCGCGTTCACGGGATTTTCTGAACCGGTTATGAAATAGAAAAAAAGTTCTTTGGTTGTTTTTTTTCTTCTTCTAAACATCATGAATTTTTTCTTTGAGTGTTGAAGTTTGGCAATCTTGGCTAAGTGCAGAAAGGTTTGTGTACCAAGGTACTGAAGTGTGTGTGTGGGGGGGGGGGGTAGTTGCCTTTAAAATCATTCAATATAAAGATAAAAACTAGTAATTTAAAAAAATTTATATATTTTTCTAGAGGGAGGGGTGAAACTTTTTACGTGAGTAGCAGAGGAGACACCTCGAAATTGCCCTCCCACATGAGGGCTGTTTTTTGTAGCAAGGAAGTCTATTTTGCTTCCGTATCCAAGACATTCATTTTCTAAAAACGGTACCAGCTCAAAGTTTTTTTACTAAAAAAACAAAGAAAAATTATATGTAATCTAATGAGATGTTAAATAAAATATCCGCAACAACTTTTAAGCCAACCTCCAATCTAGCATAACTCAGAAAGATTGATCAATCAGCTGATCAAAAGATCAGTAACTAATGGAAGTAAATCTACAGAAATTAATTTGCTTCCATATCCAAGACCTCATTTATTTTCAGAAAATAATACTAGATCAAAGTTTTACTGGAGAAGTAATAAATAATAAAATAAAAATTAACACATAGCCTAATGCAATGTTAAAATATCCACAGCAACAAAGTTGTAGGCCAGCCATTCGATGTAGCATAACTATGAAAAAAATCAATACTTATCGATTGGCCAAAAGATTGCTAATTTCCGAAACTAAATCTACTGAAATGAAAACTAAGGTTTAAATATAAAAAGAGGAAATACTAACTTTACAAAGGGTATCCAGTATGCTGGACCAAAACTGTAAACAACACTTATAGCACATGCAACGGAGATTGAATGTGTCAGCTATCTGCATCATGTTTTCCTCAGTGAAGTATAACTAATTAAATGCAGCTGCAACCAGAATTTCTTAAAATGGAAATGCCACTCATAAAATCAAAACTGGAAGTAAGTTTTGATTTTAAGAGTGAGAAAGATTCGTAGAATGCTGAGAAAAATGATAAAAAGTCTAGGAATACTGAAATAGGTTATGACAGAAAAGAGTGTGAAACGGAAAAAACAAATGGCAGTACGTATTTTGTAATTACTTCCAAAATCTTATCGTTTTTAAAAATAGTTTTGTTAATTTTCAGATTTTCAAAAATTTAAGGAAAAATTTGTTGATAATAGTTCAAATCAAACTTGTGAGCTTAAATTAGAAGGTTGCTTCAGCAAATAGGAATGTTAACAAGGAAATTGACAATACCGTTTAGTGCTTCTAAGAAATGGCAATCAGGTGGCTTTATCAAATTAAAAAACAAAATATTATTTTTGTAGCCTGAATTATATATTTTTATGAGATATATACATATAAAAAATTACAACGGCAATTTTTATTAAAAAAAAAACGATTTTTATTTTGTTGTGCTAAAAATGGATACATTACGTCCTTGGCCTCAATTCAGATTCTGTGAATGTATACAGACAATGTGGACACTGGAAGTATTAATTTTTTTATTGGATGAAAAAGGTTTAAGTTAGAAAATTGAACTTTTGACAAATATTTCTAACAGGAGACAGCTCAACCTCTTTGTTTTAAGAGAAAAGTTAAATATTTTTCAGTTGAACTAATGAAACATTGCGAATCATTTTTTATTCTTCCATTAGTTTGAATTTCCACTGTTAAATGCCGCTACAGATGAAAAATGAAAAACTTGATTCTCTCTGAAGATGAGCCATCTACATTATTCAAAGGCATTTTGTCTTTCAGTTATTGTGTACAAATTTATTAACAATGTAATGAAATAAAAACTAGGTGGAATGGAATTTTAAGTTGTTCCTTTGTAATTGTAAACTGTTTCATCCTACTGTCAATTTCTTCCAATAGCTGAAGAATTTGAAAGTTTGGTGTCTCTTCAGGAGTTTCAGTTGTATGATTCAGGAGCTTCAAACTGTATTGCTTGGGCTTTTGTAAGCTTGATGAGGTTCTGTGAAACTGATTTGAAACCAACAAAACAAACTTATTGATTCAATGTTTTCTGACTTTCATACAACATTTAAGGAATGCTTTCTGCTCCTAGCAGAAACTTTAGATCATTTTCACAATCTTTTTGTTGTGTCTGGAAATTATGAAAATTGGATATAAAAGAAAAGGAGAAACTGTTCATTATTTTACTGTTTTTTTTTATCAAATGCAAGGTTTCATTGTAAAAATTGCAAATTTTTTGGATTGAGCTATTAAAAGAATATTTGATATTGCTGTTTGTGCTCTGAAATATACCTTTTTGCAACAGTGTGCCTCTAAGATCCTTCTCTATAGTAGCAACAAATAATTGCCATTGGTATTGAATTCCAGTGCAAATAAAAAAAAAGCAATCATAACCAAGCCAATAAAAAATGCTACAGAAAATGTTAAAATTTCCCTCTAAATATGAGATTAAAATAGTTTTCTTCGTTCATTGATTTTTAAACTGTGAAACTCTTTTGTGAATACAAAAATGTAAATGAATATATAATGTGAGTGTATATAAATGAGTATGAAATATAAATGTATGTTCTTTAACAGAAATTATATGAATAAAAAATAACATTGAGTGTAAATTTTGTTTTATTATCAGCTTTTGATTAGAGTTCTGAAAGAGTTTTTCTTACGTTACTAATATACATACTAAAGTTAAATTTTACTTCACTATTAATTACATTGAAATGCCAGTTTAGGTACACCTACCTAGCAGCATGTTGCACCTCCTTTGGCTTTCAGAACAGCCTGAATTCATTGTGGTATGGAACTTACAAAATGCTGGATACATTTTGCAGGAATGAGAACCATGTGGAAATGATTGCGTCGTGCTATTCCTGCAAATTGGACTGTGGCACATTCTCACTGCAAACAGCTCTTAGCACCTCATCCCAAAGGTGCTCAATAGGGTTTGATTTGGCAACTATACAGGCCAATGAAGCAAGGAAAACTCGTCGACATGTTCTGGAACCACTTGGTGTGATGATACATGCCTTGTGAGCTGGTGCATTATCATGCTAAACGTGTCCATCTGAATGAGGATAAACTGTAGCCAAGAAGGGATGAACTTGGTCAGCAACAATGTTAAAATACACCGTGACATTCAGATGTCCTTCAAGGGGTATCAGGGAGCCTAATATGTGCCAGGTAAACACTCCCCAAGTCATCACACCAGCAGCCTGTACTTTTGACACAAGACTGCTCCATGGCATCACATTGCTTGTGCCACAATCTGATCCTTTCATCAGCATGATGCAAAAAGAACCTTGATTTGTATGGCCTGGCTACCTTTTTCCAGTCCTCAACGGTCCAGTGTCGATGCTCCTGCAGCCACTGGAGACGTACTTTTTGGTCTCCCTGATATTAGAACTTGACAGGGTCATCAGCTGTTATAGCCCATTCGCAACAAAGTCTGATATATGGTGCATTTGGAGATGACCTTCTGCATACTAATGTTTAATTCTGCTGCGATTTGCCTTGTCCTAGACCCCCTCTGATTCGCAAGTTGTTTTATTCCACAGAATTTCTGATCACTGGTAGTTTTCTGCTTTTTGAACCATTCTCGGTAAACCCTTGAAATTGTTGTTTGCAAAAATCCCAGGAGGACAGCTGTTTGAGAGATGATAGAACCAGCACACCTAGCACTGACTATCATGCCATTTTCAATGTCACTCAAGTTGCTTGTTTTTCCCATTCTGACACTCGATCCAACTCTAACTGATGCTCAAAGAGCTGGCCTGCTTGGAATGAACCAGTTATGTGATGAGGGTGGTGTACCTAATAAACTGGCATCTCAATGTATATATGTTGTTACTAAAAATGTTTCATTATAAATGTTTAATGTATGTAGTGCATTCAAAGAGTTCCTGACGTGTCTGTAGATTTGCACTCATTCCTCTGAACTTAACTATGACTTGTTTGAAAGCTTGTTTAAACTTGTCATTATATATTAAAAACAAAGGCCTTATCATTTCTTTCTTTGCTGGCAGTACATAAAGTCTGGTCTGTGAAATTTGCATTTTTGCTTTGAGACCTACCAAAGATGCAGCTTGGGAATGACATGAAAAAACAATTCATGCCAGTTTATCACAGTTTTATGGGTATCATGCCTGTTTATATGGCAGTATTACGGGATGGATGTGTAAATTCAGAGAAGGACAGCAGAGCTTTGAAAACCTCCCTTGTGTAGGAATACTGAAGGAGGCATACATTAGGAAACTAAAATTGGTACTGATGTGTCCTCAGTACACAGTGTTACAACAGTGAAGGATTTCATTATTGATTTTTTTAAATGGCTTGGCTATAACAATGTGTTAAAAAAAAAGTTGTTTCAGCCGAAACATTTGCCTTTTGGATTTTGCAGAGCATTTTGGATAGGTTTGTGTAATTGAAATTTATTATATAAGATTTTCAGAGGAAAGTAAAAGTGACAAAGCAGTTGGAAACTACTAAAACGTAATCTTTTCCTTGATTCAACTATATTAATTTCTACTGGAATGTCAAAGTTAATTTTCCAAATTGAAATTCATTTGGAGCCAAAACTGCTTAGCTTCTGTCAGTTAGCATAACATGATGCTCCATAAAACCCCAAACAACTAAATCAGTTAGCATAAACTTCCTTTTTTTTATATCTGCTTTTAGATAGAGGCAGTTTTGCTCCAAATGCAAGAGGTCATTATGTGCAATATTTTGAAATATTGCTGTATGCTTTCAATGTACTTTTACAAATTATTGAAAGCTACTTTGTTACATGTTTTAAAAATAACAGTTTTTCATATGCTCGATGTTTCTGACATTTTTATGTGTGTTTTCTATCCAGGTATGAAGTGCGTTTCCAAAAAGGTCAAGAATGTGGTGGAGCTTATATTAAACTTCTTTCTCAAGATTCAAATTTAGATCTGCAGAATTTCCATGATAAAACTCCATATACTCTAATGTTTGGTCCTGACAAATGTGGAAATGATCATAAGGTATTTTTTTTATGAATTTTAGGTTTATTTCAAGTTTATTAAAAAAAAGAATGATTTGTTGTAAATACTCCATTATATTCACAATGCATTAAGATCTTTAATATTGCAGTTTAAACTTTTTTCATTAAATCACTATTGTATAGGAAACCTTGTGATCATTGGTCCCTGTAATGTTTCATCTTGTGCCATTACAGACTGGAACTTTTACTCTTTCTGTTACTTCACTCTTCAGAACATCAGCATGGTGGGTTGTTTTACCTCTGAGCAGCACTTTTTTGCACACCATGGGCTAAATGGCCAGGTTAAATGGATCCCAAAGGCTCAGGGAAGGTTGGGGGAGGGGACCCACTGGAACAGCTGTTGGGTGACAGATGGTGCCTCCTGTCAAGGCCATCCAGCATGTTCTTTAATGTGCACAGGGTATGTCTCTCCTGCACATGAGGCACAGCTTAGTGTCCCATCCGATGGACGGCGGCCTTTCCAAGCCCATCGGTGTCCTCTACTGACCATGGGCAGGTCGGGGAATTTTGCGGAGATAAATCTCAATGCTGACCTAGCTGGGACTTGAACCTGGGAACTGCAGATTACGAGCCTGGCGAGCTACCGACTGAGCCACCCCCACCCCTCAGCATGGTGGTGTAGTGCCTGAGTACTAATGGCTTCTATCACCATTCTGTGGCTGCTGGCATATTTCCTTGCAGTCCATGCTATTGTTCTTGGCATCCATTGTATGACAGATATATCACACAAATATTATGCACTTTCTTATTTGAGGTAAAAGTTAAAGTTTGACTTCTAAAATTTGTTAAAAACACTAAAAAACTTTACATTAGCCTTACTACTTTTGAACTATCCATGAGTGTCCATCAGTCACATTTTTCGTATAAAACTTATTTAAGAGGTGATCAAGCTCTGAATATTACCATATTTGCCGGCGTGTAGGACACACTTTTCCCCCCTCAAAATACGCCTAAAATATGGGGTGCGTCTTATGAGCTGGTAATCAAAATTATGAGTTGAAATTTCAGTCTAAAACTTTTGGTTTATATCAATATACATATATAAGTATTCTTTTGCATTTTGTCTTTTTGTGAAAGAGTGGTTTCAAATAAATAATTTCCATATTTTTTTTTGTTCTGTAAAAATAATAAGTTGCGTGATGTATTTTATGTTTCTCTACTGATAGAGGGAGCATTCCAGTAAAATAGAGTTCAGATCCACTGACACCTCAAGGTTACGATTCATCCAATGTGCGCATGTGTGATCACATTTCACCGGCATATTTTTTCGAAAAGCACGAGCATGGTGCGTCGTTACCGATTACAGCGCCTCAAGGCAACCAAAACGTAAACTTTTAGTATCGAAGAAGCTTTCTCATGTTTTTGCTGCGAAACATGGCTCAAAAACAACGCAGATTCTGCTATGATATTGCATTCAAGCTACGAGAGATTGAGTATGCTAAAGAAGACGGAAACAGGGCAGCAGAGAGGAATTTCGGATCACTGCCAACAGAAAAGATAAGAACTTGGAGAAGACAGGAAGAAGACCTAAAAAAAGCTATGCGTAGTAAACATAATCTGCAACATGGAATTGCAAAATGGCCGGAACTAGAAGAAGAATTAAAAACTTGGTTATTAGTCCACCGAAGCTCGGGATTTTCAGTTTCCACAGAAATGACTATTCAACAAGCAATAGTGATAGCTACTAACAGAGGCATTGCTGATTTTACAGGATCGACGTCATGGTGTTCTAGATTCATGAAGAGAAATGACTTACGTATGCGGACTAAAACAAAAATAGCACAAAAGATGCCAACAGAATATGAAGACAAGATTATCGAGTTTCATAAATTAGTCATTAATGCAAGAAAAAGAGGAAATATTTAACTTTCACAAATAGGAAACATGGATGAGGTCCCACTGACGTTCGATGTACCCTCAAACAAAACAGTAAATTCCAAAGGTGCAAGAAGTGTTATTGTTAAAACTTGTGGACATGAGAAAACGCATTACACAATCATGTTGTCTTGTTGTGCCAATGGAACAAAATTGCCGCCTCTTTTGATTTTCGAAAGGAAAACCTTGCCCAAGGAAAAACTGTCTAAAGATGTGTTTGTGCACGTTCATCCTAAGGGCTGGATGGATGAAGGGTGGATGAAGTTGTGGATAGACAATGTGTGGTCTAGGCGTCCTGGTGGACTGTTAAAGAAACCTGCCTTGCTAGTATGGGATCAGTTTCGGAGTCATAGAACAGAAGCTGTAAAAAATAAAATCAACCAACTGAAAACTCAGTTAGCTGTAATTCCAGGTGGACTAACGAGCCAGCTTCAACCTTTAGATGTCTGCATTAATAAACCATTTAAAGGATTCATGAAGGAGAAATGGAACAGTTGGATGCAGTCTACAGATTTTGAAGTGACACCATCAGGAAGAAGTAAGAGACCTAGCATTTTGCAGATTTGTGAATGGGTCAAAACTTCATGGAATGCTGTGAAACATGAGACAGTTGTAAAGTCATTTAAGAAATGTGGTATTAGTAACTCACTTGATGGCACAGAGGATGATTTGTTATATGAAGACTCAGTTTCTGAAAAAGAGGCTTCAAGTGGTTTTTCATTTATTTTTGGAGATGAATTTCTGGGTTTTGAGGATGAACATTAAAAGGTAGCTACAATGTTCCCTAGTTACATTTTTTGTATACATAAATAACTATAAAATGAGTACAATAAATCTTTATGGAAATTCATGAAACAATGTGGCAAAAAAAATTTTTCCTTAAAAATGTGTCTAAAAAAGGGTGTGTGTCTTATACACCGGTGCGTCCTATACGCCGGCAAATACGGTACTTACTATTGGCATGGATCTGTACCTAATAAAATGGTCACTGAGTGTGTAAATTTTTTAGTTATACAATTTTAACAAGTAGCACTCTGTAAAAATTAACAATTTTAAAAGTAATCACCTTGTAAATTGATAACATCTACCTGTTGATTACACAGATAAAAGAGAAACACTATACTAGGGGTTCTCAACATGGGGTACACAGTAAAAGTTTTTGGGGTATGCCGTGAGAGCTCAAAAGTCACTAGATATATGTTATATATATATATGTTTTATTTTATTCCCATTGTTATACTATAACTATAGTTTTATCTATTTATACAAGGTGCATTCCAGTTACATACACATTTCCAGGAGGTGAAGCATAAAAGTTTGAGAACCACTGCTCTATACCATAAAAACTAGACATGTATTTTTGTAGTTGAGTGTTTCTTTCATGTTTAATAACTCTTGTACATCATGTACCACCTTTTTTCGGCTAAATTACCATCACATGTCATAACATCCCATAATTCTTCACTACTTAGAAAATTTACTGATTTGAGTATTTAAAACATTTATGTTCAAATTCATTAAAAACTTTTTTTTAGCAACTAATGTTCAATTAAATTATTTTAATGCAACTGTGTACAATAACATTTTGATATGACCGATATAATAAGTCTAAGTTTTGAAAGAAATCTGAGATGCATTTATAACAGATTAAACACAGCTGAGTTAAATTAAAATCTTAATCATTATCCAAGCTGTTTTATTATTGTTCCAGTAGAATACAGGATAGTAGGGATGTTATTCACTTCTTGTCAAAAAATTTGAAGCAAGTCCTTTCCTGTTGCACGGATCACACAGTGGTATTTAGAGCACCGTAACTTGACATGTTTCAACTATTAATGTCATCTTCAGAAGTTGGGTAAACAGTTCTACTTCGGAGATTATATGGGTGTGAGTTGTTGTGCAGCTGCATCGTATGGTTTTCAGCGAGTGGCACTGTTGCGGTTTCGTGGTCCTGCCCATGTGCCTCGGGTAGGAGTGGAGGTGTGGATGCTTTAGCAGTGCTGTGCTGATCCAGGAACAGTTTCCATGGGTGGGGTGGGGCACGCCAGGGGGGGGGGGGGAGTAGCATGCCAATCTTGTAATCTGTATTTCCCAGGTTCGAGTCCCAGCTGGATCAGCATTGAGATTTATCTCCGCAAAATTTTCCGCCCTGCCTGCAATCAGTTTGAGACACTGATGGGCTTGGAAAGGCTGCCGTCTATCAGATGGACATTAAGCCATGTGATGATCAGATGGACATTAAGCTAATGTGTATCCCATGTGTGGGAGACACATCAAACTGGCTGATCAGATGGACATTAAGCTAATGTGTATCCCATGTGTGGGAGAGCCATATCCTGTGCACATTAAAGAACACGCTGGATGGCCTTGATGGGAGGCTACCATCTGTCTCCCAACAGCTGTTCCAGTGGATCCCCTCCCCAACCTTCTCTGAGCCTTCGGGGTTCATGTGACCTGGCCGTTTAGCCCATGGTGTGCAAAAAAGTGCCACTCAGAGGTAAAATAACCCAACCCAAGGTGATGTATGGGTTTTTCCTTAATGAGTTCACAAACAGCTGTGATGGCTCTCTCCTTTCCTTCGGTCTTCCTGCCCGAGGAAGGCCTTCAAAGCTCTGCTGTCCTTTGAATTTGCGCATCCATCCTGTAACAATGCCATATGAACAGGAATGATCCCCATATACTTGTGATAAATCAGCATGAATTTTGTTCTCATCATCTTCAAGCTACATCCTTGTGAAAATGTAAAACCTTGCCCCATCTTTAGTAGTCTCCACAGCAACAATGTACATATTTCACAGACAACTTTATTGCCATCATAGAAGAGAGCAATGACAATATGGCCTTTGTTTTTAACACGTAATGATAAGTTTAGACAAGCTTTCAAACAAGTCATAACTTGTTAACTTTGGAGGAAGGAGTGCAAATATATAGACACTTGTCAAAAAAATTTTGAATGTCCTCCGTAGTTCTCAGGTTTGAGTCCCACCAATGAGATTTATCTCCACTAAACCCTTCCCTTCTCTGTCAGAAGGGGGATCCCAATGGGACATTAAGCCATACATATTCAGTTTTATTGTCATGCAAATCTGCTCTAGGGAAAGTTCTTGATCACAATGATCATGGCTTGGAAAGGTCACTGACCATTGGATAGGACATAAAACTGTAGCCCCATGTGCAGGAAAAATATACCCTGTTGCTATGTTAAAGAACATGCTGGATAACCTTTATGGGAGGCAGGCAGGCTTAACAGTAGGTCCCTTTCCCCCAACCTTCTCTGAGCCTTTGAGGTCTTTGTGACCTTGCCATATTGTGTGCAAGAAAGTGCTTCTTAGAGGTAAAACAACCCAAAAACCTGGCAGTGACTTAAATTTTCATTATTTCCATAAAATTGTTTCACCAGTTCAACTGTGTTAAGGAAGCTTTTTCCTGCTGCACTCTGGAGATACTGCAGATATTCTCTTATCTTCAGTAACTTTGTGACTGTTGAACTACATAGTCAGACATATTAAATTAATCAACAATTTTCTTTTTAAACCATGAAGCTGCAGCAAGTATCAAAATCTGGATTTTTGTTTAATAACAGTAGGCAACTTTTCCTTCTTGCATATGATGAGATCATCAAAGTCGGCTGCTTTTTTCTGCATGATTCTATCTGGTGATTTATCCTTATCATTGCTATCTCCCAACTTTTTAAAGAGAAGCTCAGTTAAGTTTAAAGACTGATAATGAAGAAATTAGCTGCTGTGTTGCTTTTTTTTTCTGTTTCCCATAGGAAAGATGCAAACACTGTGTGGCCAAATTATTATGAACCTTACCTAATACTTTGGGAACTGTACCATTATATATATGGAACAGATTTAAAAGTTTTCAATTCAAAGATATGCCATTCACAGTTCTTGTTGATTAGGTTTTAAAGTGCTGCTAACAGCTATCTCTCACAGCTAATTAACTGTAGCATCTCTGTTTTGCCATACAGTTCATGCCAACAAATGCTTGTCACTTCCGGAACCTTTTTCCTCACATATTTACCACCATTGGCAGATGTTTTTTGGGACCATTGCCATTCTCCATCATCATCATCCTCAAGCAGCCATGGGTTATGGAGGTCCAACCAGATTGTGCATTTTAGTTCTCCAACACACCTATCCTGAGATACATGTGCTGCATCTGACCACCATAAACCAATTCTAACAAGGTCCTGTTTGACATTGTCCACCACATCCTAGGTCTCTCCCTCTTTCTGAGGCTTTTAGGCATATTGTTCATAACTATTCGCTAATTAGTAATTGAAACATTCCCAGCTCTGAGCATTTCCATAGTAATTTCATCTGCCCCTGGGGAGTTATGTAGTTTAAGTTTAGAAATATCCAAAATAAGTTCAGCCTGTGATATAGGGTCAACATTAAAGCCAATAATGCCTCTATTATCATTACAAACAATAGAAATAGAACTAACCACATTGTTTACAACATCACTGAAATTCTCAGCCCACCTGGCCATGACAGAATCCTCACCTTCAATAACCTTACCTTGTTTATCAAAGTTCAAGATGTTGTAAGTTCGTGGTGAAATTAGCTTCCAATGTGGGGTTCCCTACACCAGTCACAACAGAAGGGCAAGAAAGCAGAGGCAGAAGGGACTGCCTCTCAGCTGTTTCTCAGGACTTAAGAATACTAGTCTCTTAGAAGAAAGAAAGCATTAGACCTTGCAGAAGAGGCCAATGTTCTGAAAGAAATCAGTGACAAGTCAGAAGCACATTCGCTGCAGCTTCAGATTGTGGTGGTTATCAAGTAGGAAGGTGATGGAGTAGTCAGTGGTTCCGATAGCATGAAGCTCCCAGAACAAAGCTTCACTTTTGGCATTGTAGTGGGAGCAGTTGAGCAGAACGTGAGATACGGTCTCAGGTGTGCTGCATGTGGCACAGTTGGGACTACGCTCTGCCGAGAGTGTGAAGCGTAGAGTTGCTGTAGGTGACACCAACTCGGAGACGATGAAGGAGGGTCTCCTCTGATCTGGAGAGGTTACCGAGGTTAGGAGCAGTGAGAGAGGGGTCAACCAAGTACCTGAATGAGGAACAGCTTGAGTCCCTCTGCCATTGGGCAAGACGGTACTGGCTAATCAGTTGTGAGACAAAACTCTTGCAGTCGCTGAGAGAGAGAGAGGGGGGAATTAGTTACATACCTCTGATTCTCAAGCACCTCCTTTGTGATGCGATCAGCAAGCTCACTGCCAGGTATCCCTACATGGGAAGGGATCCACTGGAAATGAAATGTGATTCTGGCAGGTGACTTTGGAGCATGTCTCCATGATCTGGATGAGGAAGGGGTTGCAGCTCTTTCTGTCTCGCTTCTGGAGAACTTCCAAGACAGACTTGGAGTTGTAGAGGATGATAAAGTTGCCACTCTTGAGGCTGAGGATGTAGAGTACAGCCTCAAGGATAGCATGAAGCTTGGCGAGGAAGTGAGATGCGGGGATAGAAATCTCTGGCGATGCCCATACCAGGGTTGGCAAAGGCAGAGGCTGCACATAGCCTCTCCCGTCAAACAGATCCATCAGTAGTTCTCTCATATGTTGCATGGTGACATAGGAGGTGAAGAGAAGCCTAATTGCCACTGGGTCTGAGTCACACTTTCAACATAGAGAAGGGATAGTGACATTGATCATAAGATCACTGTTCCAGGGTGGAAGGTCAGGGAAGAGCATACTACCAGCAGTGGAGCTGTCAGGGATTACTCAGTCATAAAAGTCAGTGACAGACACTGCAATGGCAGAGTATGGCCTTTCTTGCAACTTCCTGAGAAGCTTGTGGTTAAAGTAGAGGGAATGTAGCCTCGAGAGATGACACAGTGTATCTCTCTTCCAGTACAGGTGGAAAGGCATGTCATCAGCCTCTGCAATAACAGACGCATTTGGTGTGTTAGGACAGAGTCCAAGACAGAAGTGCAGAGATATAGTGTTTATAGTGGCCAACTTGCTCAGCAGTGAAGCAGAGGCATTGCTCAGAAGGTGACCACTGTAGTTGATGCTGGAGAGGATCAAGTGCCGGTACAAGACCAGGAACTTTGCCAGTGTGTACCATCAAGGAAAGACAGTATATTTCTCTGCACAGCGGCAACTGTCTTAAGATGCTGGATGTGAGGTCCCCAGCTCAGCCTGTTGTCCAGGACCACACCAAGGAACTTATGCAGTGTGATGACCTTGATGTGGTCTGGCCCAAGCATGAGGTCAGGAAAGGTGGGCTTGAAGGCGTCTCCCTTTGCGGAAATCCGAGAGGCTGTCAGAGAGGAGGCCCTTGGACTCTTCTAGGCATCCAAGGACTGGTCTCTAAGATCTTTCGGAGGAAAGATGATAGAGTAATGGGCCTGTAAGAGGACAGCTCAGTTGCAGGTTTTCCCTACTTCAGGATAGGCACGATGTGTGTTTGCCCTCCATGAATCAGGGACTATGCAGGTGGTTCAGGAGTGATTGAAGGCTAAGAAGCACAAGCAGAGCCTCAGATGGCAGTTTAGCTAACTGAGTATAGCTGACGCTATTGGAGCCTGGGGCCAACGAGCGCTTCGAAGCCCCAATTGCAGAAGTGAGTTCCTATAAGGTGAAAGAATCGTTATTACAAGGCTCAGTCCCAGAGCATTACTGCTGAGCTGTATCCTGACCAGTCACTGGTGGGGCAGGAAGGGAAGAGGTGAGGTGCCGCAAGAAGACATTAGCAGTGGTGGCTAAATCCTCCCCATGGGACAGGGCAAGGTTATGGAAAGGGAGGGCAGGCTGAGTCTTCCCGGTCAGGTTCCTGATTTACTTCCAGACTTTCTCAGAAGGGGTGAAGACAATGATGGTGGAGCAGAAGGAACACCACCTGAACCTTTCACAGTGGTTCAGGTACCTTCTGATCACAGCATGTAGCCTTCTAGCGTGAAGAATGTCTGGAAATCTACCAGAGCGGTGGGTGCTCCTTTTGGCTCGGTGGCAAATGATGCGAAGCCGCAGATAGTGAATATCCGGAGGGGGAAGATGCCTGGGTGTCGAGATTGAAACAGTGCAGGCATCAGAGGCAGCAGTGAGGGTCTCTGACACTGCACTGAGATCTGTAGCTTCAATGGCAGTGAGTCCTTCAGACGAGAATCTGCTGAAAGAGCTTCCAGTCAGTAAGCTTCGACGTCTTCTCAGAGCTGCACATCCCTTGGGAAGCAAGGAGAAGTGCAGCAGGAAGTGGTCACTGCCTCAGGTGTCAGGGTCAACTGACCAGCTGAGGCTTTGACCAATGCTGGAAGAACAGAGGGTCAGGTTAATGGAGCTGTAGGTACTCGGAGGTCTGTAGAACATGGGTGAGCCATCGTTGGCAATAAAGAGATTGTGCTGCAAGATGATATGCTTGATATCCTCCCCTTTCTGATCACTGGTGTCTCTGCCCCATGATGAACTGTGAGCATTAAGGTCCCCACAGAGAATCCAGGGCTGAGAGCACTGCAACAGAATATCCTGTAAGGTGGATACAGGAAAGGCAGTGGAAGGCTGAATGTAACAGGATATCAGGGTGATATCATGGCTGTTCAGCCAGATGCAGAATGCTACGAAATCACTGTTCGCATCAGTGAAAGTGAGATCAGTAGCATGATGCATGACATTCTTGTGCACAAGAATTGCTGCATTGCAGGAGAGCAGGTGACTCTTGCTCGTGCGCGCAATATAGGACTTGAATATATAGTGATCAGGGAGGTTGGTCTCACAGAGAGCAAGGATGGGAACTGGCATGTTGTTGATGTAGTTCCAGATGTCAGCTACCTTGCTTCTGAAGCCCTGGCAGTTCCATCATAGGATCGAAGGGGTGCTAGACACTCTGGTGGCCATGTTCATAGTCGGGATGAAATATAGAAACTAAGGAGAGGTAGGTCAACACGGAGTGGATAGCAGTCCACAAAGTGCGATAGGAGTGAGGCCAGCTGGTTGAGGATCGTCATAGTTCGAGGTTGAGACTCCTCAGGTAAAGTGGCAGTAATGACTGATGACATCCACAAGTAGAGAGAATAGTTGGCAGTAGGACCATGTCCCTGTGGTCCTTCCTGAAGTTCTGATGCGTCAAGGAGGAGAAGGCTGACAAGCAGACCCTGTTCTTTCTTGTTCTCTTTGCCTTCCTGATCAACTGCTTGGCCTGAATGGGACAGGAGTCCACTGCAGAGGAATCCTGCATCATGGAGGTACCTGCAGCACAAGGGGCCTAGGGACAGGAGCAGAGGGCATCACCTCAGGAAGGGCAACAAGGGCCAGAGGAGCAGGGGCAGTCGAAGGTGCCTGTACTAGAAGCAAAGACATCTCCACTGGAGCTACTTCCATAGTAGCAGCAGGAGTCACGTGACCCCTCATGGCAGGGGCAAAGCTGACTGAGGGGTCAAAGAGGCACCTGATGCACACGGCTTCTTAGGCGTAGGAGGAGGTGTCACCATGGAGCTCTGAAGAGGGATCTTACCAAACTTGGTGCTGGCCAAAGAGCAGACAGAACCAAGGGCTTCTCTCTTCTCTCAGGCGAGCTTCCTGGCGCAGCACCCAGAGAATGTGGCAGCATGAGGCCCACCACAGTTGGCACAGATAGGGGGCCCAGTGTGCTTGCACTGCCAGTGGGAGTGAGGCAATCTGCAGTGCTTACACCGCATCGTTCCTCTGCAGTTCTTAGCAATGTGCCTGAAGCATTGGCACTTCAGGTACTGAGGAGGGACCTTGGTGTAAGGTTCCATGGGGATCCTGTAGAAGCTTTCGACAACATTCCCAGGTAAGGGGAATTCACTGAAGGTAAGGACTACTTTCCTGAGGGGAACCTCGTTGACCCCAGAGTCGGAGGATAGATAACAGTACATTCGGCGTTACCACTGTCACTCTCTGATCTGAGAGGGCACCAAGGATTGCCTTGTCAGAGAGGGAGGTGTCAATATCCTTAATGAGGCCCAGTGACTGACAGTATGAGACTGAGTAATCCACAGTAATGGGGATACCCAGAATGGAGTAGTGGCCAGACACTTATCAGCTAGGTCAGGACGACTGACCTTGATCAATAAGCTTCATGTATCCATGTAAGAAGATTCTAAAATCTGCTTGGTAAGAATCTTAACTATCTCAGCAGAGATGGGGTTCAGATTGTAGGATCCTAAGGGCCAAGAGTTGGGCAAAGACACAATGAGAGGGTTAGGGTCAGATCTCCTCTTCTTGCGGCTGACGACAATAAATCTGTCATCAGGAATCTCTAGCACCCGGAGATCAAAATCCATGATGTTGGACAAGTTGATCAGTGGCTACTCGTTCTCAGGCATATCTCCTGGGGGAGGGCTGACAGTAGGAGATGCAGCTGCAGTGCCATCAGGAGCAGCTAAAGGTGCTGCAGCAGCCACTGGAGCCATGTCAGACACGACTGAGGTGCAGGGGGTGACATTGTCGGGGGTAGCACAAGTAGCACCTGGGGCAATGTCATTTGCAGTAGGGGGGAGGTTATTCCGCTCTTAGAAGCAGCAGTGGAGGGACCTGGCACCTCAGAGGATGTGCCTGAGATGCCTGGACCCAACATGCACAGGGACCTAAGTAAAGTCTTTCCTCTAGGCCCAGAGTTAAAGCGCATGTGGCAAGACTTTGTCTGGAGAGGAGGGGGCAGGAACCCTCTCTCTAGTCCTGTGGGGTCGTATTTATATGCAAACATAAATAATGTGTTCCTAAATTTTCCACTTTAAATACCTTTGGAATGCCATAAGGCATTGATGTTTAACCTCATTATTACTACATATCACTTTGTTCGGGACAAAAATATGATGTGCAAATGTTTTTTAATATAGTTACATTTTTATAAATTAACATAAAATAATTTGTAAGTTTACATTGAAGATGCATTCAGGCTCACATTTTCAAGCCCAGTTATTTTGATAATTACAGACTTCAAGCCCAGATAGGTGAACAAATTTCTCTGACTTAATGATAAAATATATATATATGCAGAAATGCATGCCATAAACCATTTTTAAATTCTTTGGATTATAGACTATTGCAGAATTTCATTTTAATTATTTGATGATGAAGTTAAAATCTTTGTTATTTAGAACAAAAAATACGAGAAATAATTCATAGAAACAAAAATTTCTTGGCTATAAAAGCTGAATAATACTAATTTTTAATTGCTAAAAACTGAAAGTTTGAAATTATAACCAATAGAAAATTTTTTGACTGATTTTTTGACAATTAAAAGAAAAAAAAAATTAGGTATTCAAATTGTGACTGAACCCATACTCATTTCTAATTCATATATTAAAAGTAAAGTATTCTACAGTTAAATGAACAGATTATTACCAGCATTACGAAGTCTTTTTGTCTTTGCTTCACCACAGCTGATTTGTCAACATCAGGTTGTAATTTTGTTGCAACAAAATTATTACTCTAGCCTACTAATACCTATGATTTTATCAAGATGTGAACTTTTGAGTAACTTCTTTTGTCAATTTATTACACTAGCTACTATAAACACAAATTTGATGTATTAATTTGTTTTTAAATTACTTTCAAATGTTTATAGTAACATAACTTTTATATATTTTATTCTGGGATTGTCGAGGGATTGATGGGATTTAATAGTGGACATCACATACTCCTTCCTGCCTTTCATGTCAGTTAAAGGGTGATTTTTGGACCCATTTTTCCGGAAAAAGGTGACATGTGGTGGGACATATAGTAGATGCTTGGCAATTTTATCATAAATTACATCTGTATCAAACATATAACTAAAAGCAGTATATGAATGAATGGTTATGTTGCAAAATATTTGTTCACAGAAGTTTAATAAATAGATGGAAATCCAGTGGATGATTACTGGAATAAAGTTTTTCTTTTGATGAACTCAATTATAACAGATATCATCTAACAGTGTTGTAAGTTTGGAATTTTTTTCATATAGCCAAGCCTCTATTGAGCAAGGTTGGCTTGTTTTTTTACCTCTGAGTAACATTCTTTTGCACACAGTGGACTAAACAGCCAAGTTGCAAGGACACCAAGAGCTAAGAGAAGGTTGGTGTTCTTGTGACTTGGCTGTTTAGTCCAAGGGCTTAGAGAAGGTTGGGAAGGGGATCCACTAGACAACTGTTAGGAGACAGATGGTAGCCCCCTGTCAAAGTCATCCAGCATGTTCTTTAATATGCACAGGGTATGGCTCTCCCACAAAAGGGGCCACAGCTTAACTTCCCATCAACAAATGGCCATTAGAGCAGTCTGATGCCAGTACAGATGGTTCAGTAAGGGATACCAATGGCCTTTCCAAGCCCATTGTGTTCCTTACTGAACAAGGGCAGGGAGGGAATATCACAGAGATAAATCTTGATGCTGGCCCAGGCAAGACTTGAATCTGGTTTGGGTGACCAGGCCATAAGGATCCCAAAGGCTCAGAGAAGGTTGGGAGAGGGGACCCACTGGAACAGCTGTTGGAGGACAGATGGTAATCTCCCATCAAGGTCATCCAGTGTGTTCTTTAACATGCACATAGTATGGTTGTCATGCACATGTGATCACAGCTTAACATCCCATCTGACTGACAGCAAGCAGCCTTTCCAAGCCCTTCAGTGTCTCCTACTGATTGTGGGCAGGGCAGGAGTTTTGCAGAGATAAATCCCATCACTGACCCATTTTGTGGATAAATAATTGATTTGATTTGGAGCTCAAATCTGGGAACTGCAGATTATGAGCCTGGCACGCTTACTGACTGAGCCACCTCCCCCATTCCTCTATTTATCAAGGAGTTTCAGTTAACTAACAGGATGTTGATGACATTCAAGAACAAGCTCATAATCAAGCTTTAACTAATCAAAGATTCTGATTGAAGAAAGGTTAACAAATTATAGTGATAAAATATTATTGAGATGACACAAAATACAAAGCTGAGGAAATTTTTGAAAAAGAGACATTAGTAAAACACAGGAATCTTTGTAACTGTTATAACAGAAACAGTAATTTTCTGAGCAGATACTTAATAATCTTAGGGAGGAAATAGGTAATGCATAATAATAGCAGATAGAGACATGTACATCAATATAGCTTTTGAAGAGATTCGGTGCATAATGACACAGGAGCTCATTGTCTGTTATAAGATGGAAGAAGAAAATCTTCCTCAGTTACAGCTACAATATTCAGATAATGTTACTCTCATTTTCTGTTATGCAGTGGACTTACTCTATCACTCCAACTATGATTGGCTGGTTACTTTGCAAAGATTACACCTAGAATAGTTATGAATAAGAACAGCTGCATTAGCTAAGTTTTCAGTGTAATTGGTACTAGTGTTACCACAAGAAAATAGAGTTAAATAATTGGTTTTATGTAAATTTGGAACTAAATTAAGATATATATTATTGTTTTTATAAAGGTAATAAAACATGCTTTTCTTTTTCCTAGCTACACTTTATTTTCAGACACAGAAATCCTAAAAATGGAAGCCTTGAAGAGAAGCATTGGAAAAAAGCAACATCTATTCCAAAATTAGATGATACATTCAAAGATAAAAAACCCCATTTGTTTACATTAGGTAATGTGAATATTTTTTGTATTAAATCATAAACACCATATAATCTACTTGCAAGTTATATAAGACTTGCAAGTGACCTGATGAATAGGTATAGTTCAGATACTTAAAAAAAAATCTTAATTTTCTTTTTTCAGAGGGAAAGAGGACAGAAAGACTGTTAGTCATAGGCTTGTTTCTCAACAGGCACACCAGTGATGCTATTCTAGGAAGTGTGATTGCATTAATGAAATATTTCTTACAGCCAAATTTAAGACTAGGATATTATCTGTTATTGTACCCCCACTGAGGACTCGTAAAAACAAAACTTTATGGCTAACTTAGGATATTTTGAATTTTCTCAAGGAAGAGATATTTACTCTTGTGGTAGGTTACCTAAATGCTAAAGTTGTTACTGACTGTGATTTTGCACAGGAGTGAGGCCTTTTTGGTTTTGGCAGTTGCAATGGCAACAGGTAATGTTTACAGCCGATGTTTCCTACAGGAAATTAAACTTAATGGTTTGAGAAAACCACCAATTTACGACAATAAACAGAGATATTTAAAAATGCATACTTGGGTTTCACCTGATTGGTTTATAGGAATATGATCAATTATTATTTTTTATTTATTAGCAGCAAATAAACTGTTTAAAATACCAAGCATGTAGGAGTATTAAAATACCAAGGCATGTAGGAGAGTGAAATTGGGTATGACCTGCCATTACCTTGTAAAACGTAAAAACTAACCTTGCAGTTGAAGCAGTTGTTGTACTAAGGTTAAAACAGTGATCTCAACATCAAAGTTCTGAAAGACCTAGATATGCCTGAAACTTACCATGATAGGTTATTTAGTTATTATGACAAACATTGTTTCTGACTACTGAAGTTAAGGAAGAATGGGACCATTTTAAACAGATTTTTCCTGAAACTAACAATACTCTTCTGGGAGAAAAATGAGCAGGTGAACAAAAATCATATGAGTGATAAGGCTTTGGTAGCTTATTTTTTGAAGAAAGGAATACGAGGATAAACTGAATCAACACTACCTAGATATGCCTGACAGATGGCATTACAGAGCGCTTAATAAATGTGTAAAGGATCAGTTAAATACTGATTAGAATCTTTGGTATGATCTCTTGGAAAAGCACAACAGCATAGAGCTGTATCAGATAGTTTTGTGCAAGAAGAAACAAACTAGCACACAGGGATTGAGAGATAAACATGGTAAAGTTATAGCAGGTGAGAATTCTGTCATGGCTAAGTGAGCTAATCATTTCAGAGATGTTAAACAGTGTAGTTTGTTCTACTTCCATTCCATTGATGGTAATGAGGATACATGCATTACTATGTTTATATTAAAGTTGGCCGTATATCACATTCTGAAGTTACTTTGGTTAAATCTAAATTAAATGCATGGATTGCTCAAAAAGTAATGGCAACATATGTGGTACTTATTGAACAATTTATTTCCAGTGAAATTAACATTCCATACTCTCAATGCAATCAGGCTAGATTAACAACTTTTTTTCCAAATCTATGGGAGCTGGCGAATGCTGTCAGCAGATCTATTTCTGTCCATCACTGCAATGGACCATCCTATGGCTCGCAACGCCTTAGACTGTGAAGATGTTGTCCTCAGAATGGTTTCTTCACCTTAGGAAACTGCAAAGTGATAAGGACTCCTGTCTGAGTGGAGTACAGTGGATGTTCTGTCCACCTTGCCAAAAGCTCCTTCACATATTGGCCACATGACAATGGGCATTGTCTTGAATGAGAAGTGGTATATATCCTGTGACTAAATGTCAGCTCTTTCTTTGTTTGACCAGACGCAGATAATACACAAGAAACTGTCAGTAGTATTCCGCATTCACAGTTTGGTCCTGATGCACTGCATGATGGAGGTAAACATCATCAGTGTTGTGACAATCAGCAGCACTTTTGTATTGTTGGATTCTTACCATTATTTTTTGGGCATAGAGACCCAGGATGGTGCCATTTGTTGGACTGGTGTGTTAGTGTTGGTTCGTATGCCCACAGTTTGTCAATGACACAAAGAACACCCTTGTTGTAATGCTGTTTCAGGTGGAGGTTTGCAACATTGTACCTCTGTCACTTTTTTGCATCCTTAAGATGGTGTGGGACCCACCATCATCAGGGCTTTGGAGCCAGGAGAAATTCGTTTTTAACTAATGAGTAATTCTTTTTTGTATTCTGATGATGATTGATTGGTAAATATTGCATATGTAATCATTTCACAGTAAGTAGTTATTTTCAGAAGTAACTTTTGTTACCAATTATATACATTCAACAAAATAATTTTTTTATAGTTACTAAACACAAAATTTCTCACAAAATACAAATAATCTGTTAACTTTGTTTAGAAATTTCTTTATGGATATATCGATAGTTCAAAATGTGCACAGTTTTAAAGATTATATCTGTAAGACACTTGAGACAAATGCCCTAAATATCAAATACAATCAAACCTGTTTATAACAAAGTTGGTAAAAATGAAATTGTAGCTAAAATAAAGCAATGCCCATTCCCTTTCAATATCTGTTTTAAAACTATGTTGTTTGTACTTTTTATTATGAATAATTTTTGCTTTCTTTACTGATATATTGAATATTTCTTTCCTTGAGGATCCTTTAGTTAGAGCATACAGAGTAGTGAAAGTAACATATTTCCCATCTTTTCCCCTCAAAATTAATCCTATGGCAGTAACACACTTTTCAAGGTCATCTGATCTCTGTAGTATTCTGCCACCTTCCCTCGGCGAGTTTTGAATTGTGTCACTGAAAATCTTCGTAATACCCCAGGTGCTGGATTAATACAAACATTCCAAGAAAAGGAATAAACCATGATAAACCAGGAACAATTAAACAACGAAATTTGTCAGTCTGCTGATTGTCACACAGCCAAGTTGCATTCCTCTAGGATCAGTGAATAGGTAATGGATAAGGCAAAAACTCGCTTAGAAATTTCTTTGTGAAAATTGCAGAGCAAGTAAACAATGAATTACAAGACATTTCATGATCACTTTATGTTTATTTTATGTTTCATAAATTTTGTGTTTCGTTTTTTGCCAAGTATTAGTCTGACATTGGACTACTACTAGTTTTGCACTAAGAGTTCGAGAAACGGAAAATTTGTATTTTTGCTACAGAAGGAAAATTATAAAATGAAAAAATGAGAAAAGCCAAAAGAAAGCTGATGTTGCCAAAGTATGTGGAATTCCATTGAGTTCTTTATATATAATGAAAAAACAAATTCGAGAATGAACATTGGCAGAGTTTGCAAAACCAAGAGGTGCTGCTTCAAGAAAAAAATCAGATCATCTTTATACCTGCATGTTAAAGAGCTTTTCCTTTTGTTCATAGTAGCCAGAGCTCAGCATTTACCAATGATTGGTCCACTATTTCAAGTGAAAAGATAAAGCAATGTTCATTAGATGCATGGCTTACCAAAAAAATTAGCAGCTACTTTTTATTACCTGTGTTAATGTAGTAAGGTGGGTTGGCTCAGTTGGTAGTGTGCCAGGCTCATAGTCTGTAGTTCCAAGATTCAAGTCCACCTGGGCCAGCATTTTCTCTGCTTAACCCCCATCCTGCCCTCTTTCAGAACGGGTACAGTGAGGGGCTTGGAAAAGCCTCTCTCTGTGAAATGGGAGGTAAAGCCCGTGGTCCCATGTGCAGCAGGGCAATACCCTGCACACGTTAAAGAACATGCTGGATGACTTTGGCAGGAGGTTACTATCTGTATTCTAATAGTTGTCCAGTGGGTTCCCTTCCCCTAAACACCTTTGAGCCTTTGCGACCTTTTCATTTAGCCTATTGTGTTAAAAAAACTGCCGTTCAGAAGTAAAACAATCCAAAATGTTTAAGTAGTCTTATTATTTTTTGTAGTTTAGTCTTTATTATTTTTGTTTAAATACATACTATATTTCATTTTTAGATAACCTTTTGATCATCATTATATCAGTAAATTTTCTATAATAAAGTTTTTCAGTTGTCCCTTCAAATTCGTTAACTGAATCACAGCCTGCCTCACCAATTTTCATCACTTTAGATTTCTCTCTGTTTATAACCAAACCTATTCTACTACAAGTCTCATCAACAGCTCAAATGAAATAGTTCATCTCATCAACATCATTTGCCAAAAGGGCTAAATCATCAGCATAATCTAAATCAGAAATTTTAGTATCTCCAGTCCATTTAAGGCCAAAATCTTTTCCTTGAAGTGAATTTCGCATAACATAATCAATAACCAAGCTAAAGAGAAAAGGAGACAAAATGCACCCTTGTTGAATGCCAGAAGTAATTCTAAACCAATTGCTACAAGCCTTACCAACTCACACACGACTCAGTGTTATTATAGAGAGCTTTCATTATGTTAACTAACTTGTCAGGTATACCATGTGATTTCACAATCAACCACAAATTATGACGATCAACAGAGTCGAAAGCCTTTTTGAAATCAACAAAGCTAGCAACCAAAGGTTTCTGAAACTCTAAACATTTCTCAAGAATCTGCCTAAGTGAAAATATCTGATCCACACATCCCCTACCACTTCTGAATCCACATTGCTCATCACGCAATTGACTGTCAACCAGATTCTTAATTTTATTAAGCACAATCATGGAAAGAACTTTACCTGGAACAGAGAGTAGGCTGATACCCCTATAGTTATAGGTTAATCTAATTTCGCATCAACTTCCTCTTATAAAGCAACATGAGATTTTTGTCCCCAACAATTTTATCCTCACAAATATCTCATATGTGAAAAGAGCTAAGATGAGCTAAGATGACCAAATGTGACACAGCTTTTCTTTCGCAACTGACAGCAAACCGGTTTTGCTCCTTGCATACATATTTCCCTCCTCCCCACCTAACAAAACTTACCCTAAAATATAAGAGATGGGACCAAAAGTGTTGGAACTATGAAATCTCGTGCCTAGAGCAAAAAATTCTGACCCCCCCCCCCGGTCAATCATTATGGATTTGTTGATAATAAAATTGTAGAATGCTGTCATCAGAATCATTACTGCCATCAGTTGTAACAAAAAATTAACTTTTTTCATGTGGACAACATTTTTGCATTCACCCACTAGCAAATGGCGAATTTAATTTTCTTGCTTGGCTAGTTTCAAATCTAGGAAAAATTAAAACTGTAAAATATTTCTAGAAGAATTAAAACTGTAAAATATTTCTTTCACCTTTGACTTCAGCATCATTAATTTCTTTTTAAATGCACATAAAAGGAGGGAAAATTTTTTCCCCTTCCTCCCACGTTTAATAGTCAGATTTTTCTGAATTTCCCCCGTCTCTTATATAATTTAAAATACATTTCAACTACTTTTTATGAAGTAGAAATTAGATCAAGAGGTCAGGATCAATCATCAAAAGTCCAACTGTAGTGAGAAAAATTTTAACCCTTTTTCTCCATTACCATATGAATAAGCCAAATTAGGAATTTTTAGAAAAAAAAGTTGCATGATCTGTAATTAAGCCAATTTATTTAACTATAGACACACATAAGTCTCACTCCAGTCATTCAGTCAAAGTAAAATTATAAAAATAGCACAAGGGCAAAAAGTTTCTTTTTTGCCCTTGTGCCATTTTATAATTAAAAAAAAATCATGTTTTACATCTTGTATCCTGCAAAACAAAATCCAAATTGGCATGCATACAATAGTGAACTGTGAAAGACTACAATTTTTATGTCAATTTATGATTCTTTTTTAGTTGAGATTGGGAGCACTGAATAAAGACAGAAGATAGTCTGACTGAGGCAGCACTGAGGTAGTGTCAGACACTTCTGTGGTGTCAGAGGTGTGCTTTACTGGTTTGCAGACAACAGCTGTGCAACATTGTGTTGTGCAGTTGTTGCCAATTAAACTGCAGCACAGTCTCACTGCGAACAGCCCTTACCACCTTATCCCAAAGATGTTTGATGGGTTTAGATGTAATTACCGATCAGGCCAATGAAGCAAGGAAAACTCATCAGCATGTTCCTGGAACCATTTGGTGGTGATATGTGCCTTGTGAGCAGGTGCATTATCATGCTGAACGTGTCCATCCGAGTGAGGATAAACTGTAACTATGAAGGGTTTAACTTGGTCAGCAATGATGTTTAAATACTCCTTGGCATTCAGATGATGGTATCAGGGGGCTAATGTCTGCCATTTGCTAATGCTAACATTACTCACACCACCACCACCACCACCGCTGCCTCCTTTCACCAAATTCTACTTCATAAGCATGATGCAAAAGGAGCCTTATTCATCTGACACAGGCCAACACCACCTAGAGGAGAAGGCCGTACCACTGATTTGTGACGTCAGCATTACTAGACCGGACTGCCGGCAGAATAGATTGAGAGATAGCTTATCCTTGTTAATAGAACTTCCCATTTAGATTTTGAATATTCACTAATAAATCATTAAAATAATTTGTTTTCATATAATTAAAAAAAAAATCCCACATTTTTCTAATTTTTTTAGAGATAACTTTTTTTGCTTTGATTGGTATTGTAAACCATTAATTACCATTTCCGATTATACAGATAGCTTTAAATTATTATTTAGATAATAACACTCTTTAAATGTTCGGAAATTTCAAAACTTTTAATGAATTTTGCAAACGATCGATTAATGTATTGAACAAGTACTAAATTTTCACTTTTAAAGGATTCTAGAAGAGCGAAATATATTTAGAAAAAAACTACTTGTTACAAAATACCACAGATATCTATATTTTTTCACAAATATGTATGTATATATATATGAGGTCTAAAACATTATTTAATGAAAACAGTATGTTTCAATATTGCATATTTTAAGAAAAACAACCAACAAATTCCACATTAAAAATACTTTTATTTACAATATGAGAAAACAAATATATATAGGATACACATTACAATGAAACAAATATTTCATTGTTTATTTTTAAGAAAATTGTGCAATTAAAACAGGAAAATTCACCAATCGTATGGGAGAATTTTTAAGCAATATGAAGGAACTTAATATTGTGCAATACTATTTAAATGGAAAAGGAAAATTTTATGATATTCCCTTCATCCCAGTTGAACTCTTTTTTTTTTAAATAGTTTAATAATGAAAGCTATTTTTAAAATGCATCACATTAATAAAAACTGTTTCTAGGACAGCTAACTATGACTTTTAAATAAAAGAAAAGCATTGACTTTTAAAAACAGCATTAATAAAAACTGTTCTAGGACAGCATTAATAAAAACTGTTTCTAGGACAGCTCTAATTTGACTTTTAAATCAACTATGACTTTTAAATAAAAAGAAAAGAAAAATTGCTTTCCCAAACTTTTTCACCCTAATGCATATTAAAACTAATTTCTTCACATAACATAGAAATTTTTATCCTTTTTGCTATCATAATAAACTTTAATAATAGGAAAAAAAATTCTGAAGAAACATGAAAGCAACATCTAAATACATGTGGTCAAAAGGTTTGAACAGATTCAAAATACAACAGAAATATAAAATACAATGAGTATTATACAGTGTAAAGGTCACATTGAAATATCCATATACACTCAGTAATTATGAAACCTAATTCCATGTTATGTCAATGGAAAGCTAATTTCAAACCTTTTAACTTTTAAAATGAGCTTTTATGAAAAAAAAATGAAATGAAGATCAATTAAAGATCTCAATCAAATTTATCTAAATCTATGTTCATTAAAAATCAAAGAATTATGAGAACTGGGATATTTAATATGAACAATGGCTGTTTTAAAATATTGATCTGGGAAGTAGTTGAAATAAGTTAATCTCAAAACAGTATCCCATATTAAATTTTATTAGCATAGTTTTAGCAGAAAATGTAACAATTATTTAAATTTTCACCAACTCTGCAGAATGCGCATTACTGTTTAAGATGTTGATATATAATAAAATACCCCTTCAAACAGCTGCTTACAACAGAGGTCTGACATGAGCCTGTAAGTTTATATGCCATAGTAGGTCTGTGAGGATGGCAGAAACCCGGCAGAGAAACAACACGAACAACCATGCCTTACCTAGGGCTCGAACCCAGGTTAGTAACCAAACGAAGCCTCTTTAAATACTAAATGAATATTATTGGAGTATAGAAAATTAAGATAGATTTTTAACTTATATATATTCAGTTATATTTTCCCATGAAATGTTTATTTTAGAAATTACAGAGCTTTGAAATTATCTTTCCATTGACATAACATGGGATTGGTTGGTCATAATTAACAGAGTGTATATGGGGTAGTTTCATGGCAGCAAACACAGACTTTTATAAAACAGAATTGAAAATATTTATGATAATATATTTGTACATACATGTAATAAGAAAAGATTTAATTTGTAAAATTTGCAGCTATATATATAATTAGTAGAATTGTAGCATCATCAGCAACTCAGATTTAATGACATTGCAAAACTTGAATTAAGTAAAAATAAAGTACTACAAGCAATATATATCAACTATTGAACATTTTACTAACATTGAATAGGTAGAATTAGCATCTAAAATTTTCTTATATTTTTATAGAGGTCAAGCTGTTTCAAATGATTCAGTATACTCCAAATGTGCAAATCAAATTGAAGAATTAAAAAAATATCTAGATGTCATTTACATAAAAGGTTGATGAAGTGGCAAAAATAAACTACACCAGTAGGTTCTTAATAGGATTCCTTCCCAAAGGCAAGTCGACAAAATAACTTTAAATTTGTATGGGGTCAAAAATATACAGAACAGAAAAAAATGTTTTGCTATTTTGTAAAGAGCATATACTTAACATGCCTGGAAATATATTAAATAAAAACATTATTCTAATCTTGACCTTCTGCAGAGTTTTTTAAATTTAAGTCATTAACTATTATGCATATCTTAACTGCCATATCTGGTGAAGATGCTTTCAAATGCTAAGAGCAACAGGGTATATTTCCTTTATAAACAGATATCCTTACACTAAAATTTTAATATTACTTGAACTCACTATCAGTGTGAAACCAATTATTAACAAAGAACTTGGAAGAAGAAAATATGTATCAGAACCAGTACAAGGTTTCTAATAACATACTCAATCATCTCCCTCCAAGCAGAAACTGACATCCCCCAATGATACAGGAAACCTTATTGATCTGTTGACCAGGCTAGTTCATAGGCATATCAAACACCCATTGGCAATCACTATTAGAAATTTAAAAAATCCTACATTTGCAAGGCAGAAGAAGCCACAAGATATGCATATATATTAAAGAAAATCAAGGAATAAATTAACTTCCTAAATCTCCCATGGCTTTTACAAAAACCAAAGATTGACACTTAAGTTTTCTGCTTATAATGTTCTCAATTTAAAGTAAGGAAGGAAAAATAATATTCCGAAAATTCTATTTGCAGTTTAATGAGTTTCAGTTGATCATTTCATCCAGAAACTGGTGGTATATGTTCCAACAGAAAATCATAAATTTCATACCCCACTAAATGCATGTATAACAGAAGCAATGAAATGGATTGGAAAGAAAACCATATACTGTCACATACTGCATCCATACTGAATAGCTGTCCAAACAAAAGCATCCACCCCAAGTATTTGATACATTGATAAAAAAATTTAAAGACAACAAAAAATATAATTTATCTTCAGGGGTCCAGCCATAAGAGTATAGTGGGAAGTGAAAATGTTGTGGAATTGGCAAAAGATCACTCAAAAGTAACACTAAACACAATATTAAGAAAAAACCTACTGACAAGTGCAGGTAGAGATTCCCTTTGATCATAGATTTAGCCACAAAAGACATGAAATCAGTAAAATAAAAATGAAATAAATCTAGTAGACCCTGTACAGTAGCAAAATATAGTTAAAGGAACTGAAAATAGCTATTGCAGCTTGCATGCAATAAAATTTCCACTAAAGTATTGCAAAACATTTGACAATAAAGTTAACCAGTTTTTGTGTCTAAAAAACAATGGTTGAAACAATAGCACACCATTCCAAAGGGTTTTCCACCATTGTATTTATTGGGCTATAATTATTTGAAGGTGGGTCTATGATGTTGTGGAGACTTTTCCATTACAGTGTATCATTACTTTCCAAAAAGCTTCATGCTAACTGATGAAAATGACAACCAGCTATTTTTACCTCCCTCCAAATTTGATATTTCTTAACCTACTTTTTAACATTAGATACTTTCAGGTACTTGCAGACTAACCAAGTACACGAGCAGATGGACAATCCAAAGACTCGTGTAATAAGAAAAATCAAACAGCATGCTTTATAGAAGATCCATGTTCAATTACTGGCTCAAAGCCTGTAGAAATTGTTTTCCAGATATTAAAGATGAATGAAGATTAATAATTTCTTTATTTAATTATCTTTATTTAACAGTTTAAAATAAATTATCTGCATTGGGTGAAATTAAGACATTGAATTCTGGACTCAATAAAATATTTACTTAAAAATATCAACCACTGATATCAAATTTGTAACATGATTGAGATTACCAAACATAAATTTTTGAATTATATTAAATCTCATAAGAGTAATTTTTAAGGTGTGAAATTAGACAATCAGCATTTTGACTTAACACAATATCAAATTGTATAAAAATCTTAATATAATTTTCTCAAAGTGAAAGTAACATACACAAATTAATCCACAGTACCTCATTGATTTACTAACATTTAATCACTATCAAACTCCTTAAGTATTATGATGATAATGAGTATAGTGGAAAAATTACCTTGAGCCAGGTGAGATCCAAACACATAACCACCAGACGTAGGGTTACTCGATGCCAGTGTTATAAAAGGAGGATATGCTTTCTTTGTGAAATAAAATAAGTTTTTTCATACTAAGTTTTTTGCCAAGTACTAACAGTTGAGTCAAAAAACAATACTCATTAAATATACTATAAAATATATGGTGCAGTGATTTTTATTCCTATTTCATAAACAATCAAAGGTTATTTCTCCTAAAGTGTCATAATGATTAGTAACTATGCACTGTCATAAAAGGTAAACTTTCTGTTACTTCAAACTGACTGAGGTAGTGGTCAGCAATGATTTCAGTTTTGTGCGTAATATTTTTTTAAAGTGTATTTGTGGATGCTTTAAAAGTAGTTGAACAGTACAGTACCTCTCCATCAGTATATGGACACTTTAGAGGTCAGAAAACTTTCTCCCAGTTTTCATGTCAAACATGCTGGTTTCTCTTTCAACATCAGATGGTGCAAAGTGGAGTTCACACACCTATGTATGCAAAAGAAATATTGAGAATATGTACAAAAAAACCTCTGATGAATGATAAACATTAAAACAAAAATCCAAACACCAGGAATACTGTTCACCATACACTAAAAAATTTTATTCAAAACTGAAGACTTTTTACCTTCGAAAGTAAAAGCTATAATTGTATTCAAAACAATTCTATAATCAGTGTATTTTCTAAGATTTCAATAAAAATCCATGGTTAAAAGAATGAATTCTCCCAAGGAATGCACCTATTCTACCAATAAGCTGGTTTTTCTCAATATTTCTAGCACTTCTTTTATCATATATAGTTCACCTTGAAAGCTAATGCTAACCATCTAATAGCATTCCACTGCTAGTACTAACCATAAAGTGCTTTTGGTAATGCCACTATAAGGTGATAATGTAAAATAAAATGCGAAAAATCATACTGAGCTGAAAATCATTTAAAACAACACTCTTATGAATGAAAGTTTAAAGGTTTGAAATATTCCAGTCCAGGAATTGAGCCTGAAAACAACTCCAGTAATAAGTTTATTGTTTCAGACAATTTCCTCTTACTGTAATTTTCAGTTTATTAGGCATAAATTTGTTTATATAGACAGCACCTGGTATTATACTAATGCTGAAAGGTATTAGGAATTGATTGGTCAGGAAGTTTACTGTTGTCGACAGTTTCTACAATAAACTTTTACCATTACATATCAGTAAAATCAAAAAACCTCAAATTTTTGTGATAATTTTTGGATTTCTTCAGTTGTAAAATCCAAACCAGTGGTCAGTACAGAGGATAAACTTTGAAGTTAACTAGAAAACAATATTGTATGCATTTGTGGTGTTTAACATATTTATATTCACATAATAGATGAAATGACAGATATTCTCTAATATGATTATAGAATACATTTGTAACAAAATTAAAACAAAATCTGCAGTCACATGCAATAAAGATATGACAGTAGACTGTTATACCTTTATTATAATATACCTGACTTATCTCATTTTACAATGAGAGTGATTGGAAATATATGCACTTTTAATTACTCCTTTGAAAGTAAAAAATTCTTTAACTTTACTATTAAATCCTTTTTCAAAATATCCTTTCATTTATTAATCCATATGTACACTAGATGTAGCCCACCCATTCTTTAATATCCCTATAACTTGACCTGATTTCAGAGATATAATTATGCAGAATAATTTAATGCTGAAAGTTATTAGGAATTGATTGGTCAGGAAGTTTACTGTTGTCGACAGTTTCTACAATGAACTTTTACCATTACCTGTCCTGCTTTTATTTAAAAAAATAGCTGATGTGTGTGAGGTAGGCAAAACTTCAGCAGGAAAATAATACATATTCACAAAGCCATTTCTAGGCTTTGAACATGGGTCCAATTTGTATCCAAGTATACTAGTAATAGCACCAAAATAATTTCTAATACTTATGCAGAGATTTTATATTTAAAAGTAGGTTTTCCCATGATCTTGCCTTTGGCTTATATATGTATTTCAAGTTTAACAGTATTATTGTATTAACTTATACGAGATATATTTGAACTCTATGGATATATAAATATAGTGATATAACATTAGACCCTGAAACTATCCCAACAAAAGTACCAATTTTTTAACTTACTACTGTAATCTATTAAATAAAAAGTCTGGTCACTGTGAAATATTCTTTTCTATTTAAGCATTTTAACATATGTACATTCGACATTTTTTATTCCAGCATATTAGGTTTCTTACTTAATAAAAATAACGTCAAATTAATCCATAACAGATCAATGATATTATATATGTATATTATATAAACGTAACATACAATAGTTAAAACGATAATTTTTACTTTAGAAGTTCATAAGTATGACAACAGATATTAATACAGAATAAAGTTCTTCTTACCTTGGATGCTTTCGTTGGACAGAAGTTTTGCCTTGGTATTGAACTTTCTGAACTTGCCATTTCTGTCGCAAATCGATATCTTCTGGAAATTTAAAAACCGAGAATATTTGTTCCTCATCGTAATTGCTCCTGCACTGAGGAACGCAGCAGCGCGATGGCATTTCGCTAAAAAAAAATCAATGAACGTAATAACAAACCACACTAAATCATACATTTTGCCGAACTAGCTAAACAGTAACAAAGGCAAGATGGAGGCAACGCTACTAGCTACGGGTCGACTAAAATTGACGTCATCAGAATCGCTTCACCGACTGGTAGGGCCTTCTCCTCTAGGTGGTGTTGCCCAGGCTATCTTTGGCCAGTCCTCAACGGTCCAGTATCAATGCTCCTGCACCCACTGGAGTTCTGCTTTCATGGTTTTCGCTGAAAACATAAGCACCCAGCATGGTTGGTGTCTGTTGTAGCCCATTCATGACAAGGCCCGATATATGGTGCATTTAAGGATGACCTTCTGCACACCAAATATTATTCTGCTGTGATTTGTTTGGTTGTGGTATGTTTATTCGCTTGCACATTTCTCGACAGTTTCCTTTGACCCCTCTGATCCACAAGCTGTTTTCATTAACAGGATCACCGATCGCTGGCAGTTTTTTATTTGGTAATCCCTTGAAATGGTTGTACGTGAAAAGCCCAGGTGAATGGTCATTTGGGGGATAATAGAACTGACATGCCTAGCATCAACTATCATGCCATGTTTAAAGTCACTCAGGTCACTCGTTTTTCCCAATCTGACTCTCAATCCAACTCTCCAACTCTAACTGATGTTCAAAGAACTGGTCTGCCTGATTTATACCATGGTCATGTGACATATTGTGTGTTAGAATGAACCATTTATATGATGGGTGGTGTACCTAATAAATTGGCATCTCAGTGTATTATATGAATTTTTTGTATTTGTCTGAAGCACAATTGTATTATAAGAGTTTCTTTTGTTCTATTAATTCATGCATGCTGAAATGTGTAAAGGGTTATAATTTTTGATGAAATGAGTATTGGTCTATAATAACCTTTAAGTATACAATTAAAAAGACCTTCTTGCTCAAAAATTAATTTAAAATAATTTAAAATTCTCTAATTATTTTAAACTATAATAACCCATTAGATTGTTAAAAAATAATCCTTCCCATTGGTATAAATAATTAATAAAGGAAGTGCCCTAATGTAAAACTTTTAGCCTTACTGCATTCGTAATCCATCACTGTATAATTCAAAAGATTAGAATAACCGGTTTTTAACTAGGAAATGCTATATTTGTATTCAGCAGACAAATAGATTTTTTCACTTTTTGCATAATGTACTATTATATAAATAAAATGCACTTAAGCCAATGCAATTAAGTATTTCTGTTTCTCTTAGTTCTAGACCCTGATAATAAATTTGAAATATTTATGGACCAAAAGAGTATTCACAAAGGAAGCCTACTTGAAGATTTCAAGTAAGTTTAAGTACTTTTTGAAAAAAATATTAGTATTTTAGCTAATGTTATTAATAACTTTGGACCAAGTTCTTTGTGTATTATTAGTTTACATATTATTATTATTCATTGAACACCATATCAGATCTTATCCAGATAAGCAACTTGGGCAAATAACTGAATGGGACTCTTCATTAATTAATTTTTTAAATTTTGTAGCAACCTATAACCATTGGAACTATATATGTATCCTTAAAGTGGCAAGTTTCTCAAAAATGCATAAAATTGTGACCAAGATAATGTTTTTTTTAACTTTTTTCAGCAGGAAAACAGCAGAACTTTAAAACTATATCTTGCAGTGACTAACTAATGTATGTTGTTCCTGTTACATACCCAGTAAAAGAGCATTTCATTCTGAATAATAATAAATTCAATGAAGGCTACTTAAGCCTAATTTTTAAAAACAACTTAATGGCTTTGGACATTTTAGGATTAAACACAAAAATGAAAGAAAAAAAATAGAAATTTCAAACATTGGTTTGAAATTTTAAAATTTTCAGCTGTTAACACAAAATGCAGTGCATTTAATATCATTAAAATAACCATATGAACACAAATAGACTGCTTGAAATCTGTTTCAAAAGACGAGTCTTTGTGGATCCTCTATCATGGGCTCCAGCACATGATACGAGAAAAAAATGCCATTTTTTACCAATACATTTTGTAGCAGGGGTCCCCTTCACAACCCTTTTATATAGCAATATTTATAAGTTTTATTTATGAAATCACAGAAGATATATTTGCTTAACAGTTGTGAGTCTATGAATAAACTAGATTATTACTTCCAACACTTTTGTGTGGGCAATAGTAAATATTGTGGAAATTTTTTATGCAAGACTTGATTTGAAAAAACACAGCAGCCAAACACCAAAGTGATAACTGCTAAAGATCACTTTTTTTATGGATTTTTTTGTTGATACTGTTTAAATCTCAAAACCAAAGTATAATCCATTTTACTATGTTTTCTGCAAAAAATTCAGTTTCCGTGGAAAAAACATTTGCTTGATGATATCCTGATTTTGCTAAAAAATAACAAGTAAAATTTAATCTCATGAACTCTTACATTCTTACAACCAGCCATAAGACTTTTATTCACATTTTGTTATGGCTCCTTGTGTTCACTGTCCTTCTTTCATTGACCTCGGATCATTTAAATAATATTTGATATTGATTTTAATTTTATTTAATTTATTTTCCATTTTTAAATTAGCATACTTACAGATATAACTTGCAAGTCTACATGCTTATTAATTTCCATCCCTTGACTACTTCAAGGACTCAATGCTTTACCTTCAAATGCAGAAGTCAGTCATCCTAATGTAAAATATTACTTGATGTAATTTACAGTTTTGAACTTAGAGGTTTTCTACAGTAGTGCACCAGAATTTAGAGAAGTGGATACAAATTTTTAATATTGTCTTTAGGTTTGCATCAATATCCTAGCATATGGTGATGAGTGATTGCAGTAAAGGGGGCAGCTTTAGGATAATAGAAATGAAAAAAAAAAAAAATTGTGTGAAAACAGAGAGCATAGGGGGGTCGGTATGAAAAGTTTGCAGGGGGAGAAGGGCTCACAGATTTCCAATATATGTATGAAGAATGCTATTAAAATAAGGTTAATCAACACATAACTAGAGTATATAATGGAATAAATTTTGCATATTGTGAAATGAAGATATACATTGGCAGAAATTGAAAAAAGAACACCAGTAACAATTGAAATGTAATGTATGAGATTTATTTAGTGGAAACAACTTGTTGAAAAAGGACAGTGATCACACGTGTGAAGTGATGCAATGTTTATTTTACCTTTTAATGAGTATTACATTTTACAGAAGGCACATTTTAATAAGGTGTTGAACCTCCTCGAGCAGCAATACAAGCTTAAAATCTGGTATGCAATCAGTCGTACAAATGCTGGATATCACACTGGGGGCATTACATGCCTTTCAATTACCATTACATGCCTTTCAATTTGGATGTGTAATTCAGCAATGGTTGTTGCCTGCCATGGTCCACGGAAGAATCTGTCCGATCCAGTCCCAAACATGCTCAATTGGAGACAAGTCTGGAGAGCATGCTGGCCAAGAGAGTTGGTGCACTGCCTGAAGAGCATGTTGAGTTGCTCGGACGGAGTGTGGGTGGGCATTATTCTGCTGGAATATCACATTTGGGATTACACTTAAATATGGCAGGACAACCTGCTGTATGATGTTGCTGACATACGTATTGCTATTGCCCTATATACCCTGTACAAACACCAGACATATACGAGATGATAGCTAATTGCTCCCCACACCATGATGCCCAATGTGGGCCCTGTGTGTTGCTGGCGAATGCACGATGGAAGAAGTCGCTCACCTTGTTGCCTTTGGACGCGTAAACGATCATCTGACGCTCCTAAGAAGAATTGGCTTTCATCACTGAAGACCAAGAGTGCCATTCTTCCCTCCAATGGATTCGTTCTTTACACCACTTCAAACATGCTTGACAGTGATGAGGTAACAGTGGTAACCGTGCCAGCAGCACACGTACCATAGTCCTGCTTCCAAAAGACAATTCCGTATTGTTCTTGTTGACACCCCTGGTACAACAGAGGATTGAATTTGTGACGCTGTAACCATCTACTCTGCACCACCTCCCTCCTGATACACCAATCCTCTAGTGTGTCCATAACTCTGTGTTGCCCAGAACCATGTCTGCTAGTGCTCTTCTGACCATCACTGCCACCATTGTATCACTGCCAATACCTCTCGTCCCATGCAGTGAGCAGTTTGATGAAAAGACCAACCTGCTTCCCAAAGACCTACTATATGACCTTGCTCAAACTCTGCTAACCGAACAAATGTTGCATGCTTGCATCATCCAGGCATGGTAGCTTCTTCAAAGAGCACTGAACAACACCACACAAGACAATAACTTCTTTCTTCACGCCCTAGTCCTTAAATACGTGCTGCGTACATTTGCATGTTGTCGTCCTCAGTGATGTCAGTATTTCACCCAATGATTTTCAATCTTGGATCATGGTTTATACTGCCCTTAACTAACTATTAACATATTATAATATGATGTACCTAAATGAATTCCTTCTGAGTGTTCTCTTTTCAATTTCCACCAATGTATTAACCTTTCCAGGGTTCAGTCTGAAAAACTGGTTCACATCCTTAGGTTCAGCTATTTTTTCATTATGCTCAGCCAAAAATATTTGCATAAGAATTTTTTTGTCAAATAACTAATGAAAAGAATTATGGCATGTTATATGTTAAATTAATCACCATTTAACTGTAGATTTTACACTGCTGGCTAGTAAAAGTGCAACACCAGGAAAGATGAGAGATATCAAAGCCATATTTAGTGAATACATAGCTTATTACAAGAATCAAATGATTACAAATACAACTCGGTTAGACTTGTGGAATACAAAGAAATCAGTATCTTGTGTAGCCACCATGAGTGGCAATAACTGCTGCTACACAGTCTGGCATTGAGAGGATGAGATGTGAGATGTGTGTTTGGGGAATGTCAGTTCATGCAGTTTTGATACGTAGCCAAAGTTCATCTGTTGTAGCATCTGCTGCTGTCTGGTGTGCTAGTCATCATTATATCATGGACCAGACATATTCAATTGGGGACAGATCCAGTCAACGGTCAGGCCAAGGCAGAAGTGTCACATGGTGGCTATCCAGGAATTGTTGGATGATGCATGCCACATGTGGTAGGGCATTGTCCTGTTGGTAAATGGCACCAGAGAGCACCTGAAGATAGGGTACAAGCACAGTCTCCAACACCTCAGTGATGTAATGCTGGCTGTTCAAAGTACTGGTAATGCATATGAGGCACATGCTTGAGTGGAATCCAATGGCACCCCATACCATAACACCAGTGGCCGTACCTGTATTGCACTGCATCATGCATGTCGCACTGTGCCTGTCACAGCAGTGCTGCCAGATACTGATTCGTCCATCGTGATGCTGCATATTGAAGCGGGATTCAGCTGAAAAGATGATGCAATACCATTTGCACATCCACATACGCCATTTTTGGCACCCTTGCAGTTGCATACGCCTTTGATGTAGAGTCAATGGTAGAAGAAGTAATGGCTGCCTAGCAAAGATGCCCCGATGCTGCAGACAATGTTGAACTATACGTGCGGACACTGGTTGATGTGCAATACATCATAACTGTTGAGCTAAGGTGTTTGATGTGGCTATGCGACGAGATGTCTGTCCTCTCATTCGTTTGTGTGACAGGGCCGTTGTGATCCCTCATTCCTCCTCTACCCACTGACGCCTATTCTCTCATCACTGTGGCAGCATTCCATCCAGCACAAGCACCGATGTCTCAGTATGATAATCCACCTTTCCATAATCCCACAATTCTCCCTCGATCAAAGTCAGAAACCTTGTCATATGGATGCCGCTTTCTTCGATGGGGCATACTTCATCCTTTAGTGTGCAAGAACTGGGAGCAAACTCAGTTCCAGTGCTTTACACTGGCTCTTTGTAATCTTCTCTTATACCACTTCCAGGGGGTGTTACTGTCGTATATGATGTGTGTATGTGCTGTGAATCATTTATATGTTCTCCCATGGGTTACCCATCTTGCATATTTCAGGACAATTTCATGAGTTCTTCCTGGTGTTGCATTTTTAATGGCCAGCGGGTGTATAAAAAATAAAATATTTAATGAAAATGATGAGGAGTTTAATTTTAATAGGGTTTTAAATAGTCATGGAATAAAAAATATCTTGCAGAGCAAATAAAAACTAAAAAGAGTAATGGGCCAAAATCTAATGTACATGAATAGAAAGGCTTTTTTTTCTTCAAAATAACAATTATTTTTTTACTTGAAACAAAAAATTACTCCTTTTTGTGTTTTTTTTTTTTTGTACTGTCCTTTGACAAATAACAAGCCAACTTTAGAATTTTGTTAACAAATAAACAATCAACAGAAATCATCATCATCCTCAAGCAGCCATGGGCTACGGAGATCCAGCCAGACCGTGCAATTTAGTTCTCCAAACAAGTCTATCCTGAGCTACATCTACTGCATCTGGCCACTGCACACCAATTCTAACAAGGTCCTGTTTGACATTGTCTGCCCACCACATCCCAGGTCTCCCCCTCTTTCTGAGGCCTTTAGGCACATGTTCATAAATCTATTTTCCAATCTGTAATTATCAATACGGGCAACATGGCCAAACCAACGGAGTTTCTCTCTGCACAATGTGCTGCTTAAAGCAGGTTGCAAACTCTTTTGCCTAACCTCATCATTACTTAAAAGGTTGAACCACCTAATGCCCAAGATACTGCGTAAGCATCTAGAATCAAAAGCACCTAGTTTTCTGTTATCTTGTTTACAAAGTGTCCAATATTTCACTACCATAACTAACCCCAGAAAGAACCAAATTATTACAAAGTCTAATTTTAGTCTTTAGGTGTATACGCCTATTTCTCCACACTCTCCATAGATTCTTAAAAGTCCCGACAGCAATCCCTTCTCGTCTGTTAATCTCATGCCGCACATCACCATTATCTGTTACATAGCTCCCAAGATAATTAAACTGTGACACCTGCTCAAGACTGCAACCATTCAGATTAACTGAATCACAGCCTGCCTGACCAATTTTCATCACTTTAGTTTTCTCTCTGTTTATAACCAAACCTCCTCTAGTACCAGTTTCATCAACAGCTCGAATGAAAGAGTTCACTCATCAACATCATTTGCCAAAAGGGCTAAATCATCAGCATAATCTAAATCAGAAATTTTCGTATCCCCAGCCCATTTAAGGCCAAAATCTTTCCCTTGAAGTGAATTTCGCATAACATAATCAATAACCAAGCTAAAGAGAAAAGGGGACAAAATGCACCCTTGTCGAACACCAGAAGTAATGCTAAACCAATTGCTACAAGCCTTACCAACTCTCATACACGACTCAGTATTATTATAGACAGCTTTCATAATGTTAACTAACCTGTCTGGTATACCATATGATCTCACAATCAACCACAAATTATGACGATCAACAGAGTCGAAAGCCTTTTTGAAATCAACAAAGCTAGCAACCAAAGGTCTCTGCAACCAAAGGTCTCTTATTTCTCAAGAATCTGCCTAAGTGAAAATATCTGAACCACACATCCCCTACCACTTCTGAATCCACATTGCTCATCACGCAATCGATTGTCAACCAGATTCTGAATTCTATTAAGCACAATCATGGAAAGAACTTTACCTGGAACAGAGAGTAGGCTGATACCCCTATAGTTATCACGAGAACTGCGATCACCTTTTTTGAAAATAGGGATAACAATAGCTCTGGTAAAACCCTTAGGAACCATGCCTTTATCATAAAAGATATTCAGAATTTCAGTCATCCAAGTGGTAACCAAAACATTCCCAGCTCTAAGCATTTCTGTAGTAATTTCATCTACCCCTGGGGATTTATGAAGTTTAAGTTTAGAAATAACCAAAATAACTTCAGATTGTGTTATATGGCCAACATTAAAGCCACCAATGCATCTATCATCATTGCAAACAATGGGAGTAGAACTAACCACATTGTTTAGAACATCACTGAAATACTCAGCCCACCTAGCCATGACAGAATCCTCACCTTCTATAACCTTACCTTGTTTATCCTTCAATCCCTGTATACCTGTCCGTTTTCTACCACACAAAACATTAACTATCTGGTACAGCTCTCTGCTGTTGTGCTGTCTAACTGCTTCCTCAGTTTTGTCAGCCAAACCATCAAGCCAAAGATTCTTATCAGCAGCTAACTGATCTTTTACACGTTTATTAAGTTCTCTGTAATGCTTTCTATTAGGACTAGTATGGTATTGATTAAGGTCATTCCTACAGTTCTTTCTTTCCGAAATAAGCTCAAGTGCCTTATCACTCAGATAATTCTGTCTCTTCTACTCCTTTTTTCCTAAAAGATTACTGTTAGTGTCCAAAAAAGCCTGTTTAAAATGATCCCATTCTTCTTCAACTTCAGTAGTAAGCATACCATGACTGTCATAATGACTAAGTAACCTCTCATGGTAAGCTTTGGCTATAACTGGGTCTTTTCAGAGCTTCAGTATTAAAAGTAAAATTTTTAACCCTACACAACACTTTTTAAGTTTAAGTTGCAAGACACTTTTAACAAGGTAATGTCAGATCCAATTTCAGCTCCCCTATATGACCTGGTATTCCTAACAGAACTAGCCCATTTGCTGTTAATTAATATTGTTACGATAGAAGAATCTGGCAACCGAAAGCAAAGTTTCAGCCAACGAATAAGAATGTTGGGAGAATTTGGAGAAGAAGAGTGGAGCGTTAACGGTCGTTTTGTATTGTAACGGTTGTTGTGTTGTAACGGTCGGTGAGTTCGAAAATGGACGGTGAGCTGTTCTGAGACAGTGCGCGTAAGTATCAAGAAGTAACTTGATGTGTTGTGTATACGCGGAAGGATAAAAGTGGGATCTTTTATCGTTAAGTATCAAGAAGTAACTTGATGTGTTGTGTATACGCGGAAGTATAAAAGTGGGAACTTTTATGGCTAACTTCGAATGTCTACACGGACTGTCTTTTTGTTCGGCTAGTGTGTGAAAAGTTATTAGCACAGGACGAGAATTGGTTTACGAGTGAAGATCTTCGGGTGACCTGGTAAATCAAGTAAAAGGTAGTATTTAGTAAAATACACAGAGCTGATATTGTGTGCTCTACGCAGGAAGATTGATGACTTGTGCATGTTAATAGTTGATTTGTTAATAAGATACTTCATCCATATTTCCTTTGTAACAATTTACCTTGTATTGAATTTGGTTTTGAAATATAGCTTTTAATACTCACGCTCAGTGGCTATCCATTTTTGTGATCCGTAACATTTGGTGTCAGAAGTGGGATTATAATAATTTATTGAATGCCGTTAACTAGAAGTATGGATGAATTAGTAAAGTTGATAAATGACTTGAAAGCCGATATTAAAGGTGATCTAGCTGCCCAAAGCGATAAAATAGGTGACTTGAAAGCCGATATTAAAGGTGATCTGGCCGCCCTAAGCGATAAAATAGATGATTTGAAAGCCGAAATGGCCGCACGAAATAATGAGTTGAGAACGGAGATAGTTTCTCGAAAAGATGATTTGAAAGCCGAAATGGCCGCACAAAATACTGAGTTGAGAGCTGAAGTGGCTTCTCGAGTTGGTAAGATTATTGATCACTTCAAGGATCATAAAACCGAACTCAATAGACAATGCAATAGTTTAAATGTTGAATTTGTCAGTGAAAAAGATGATCTTGATAGTGTTAAGTTAGATTGTAAACATGGAAAAGAAAAAGAGAAAGGCAACGCATATAAAAATGTGGATCTGCTACTGGAAATCAAGAATCGTAGAGATAGCGCAGATAATGCCTTTGACCACGCAACTACTGGTGATGCATGGCAGAGTGTCTATGTCGCTGGTGACATGTCTAGGAACTGTGAAGAACAATCACACAGATCAGAGAGCTGTGAGACTATACAGTACGCTTTGCACTTCAAAATACCTAGGTATACAAGTCTGGCACGATCTGAAGAGAGATCCACACGAAAGGTATTCTATTCCTCGCCGTCAGCAAAATGCATCATGGACAATTATCGCAAAGGCAGAGTAACGAGTGGTAATGAAGGGGAACGAAACAGAGTTTACGTTTCGCAGAGTGGTCCGAGTAAAGAAGAGGCGTCCATTCATCATAGATACAAAGTGCCCTTCGTCGTTACCGGGGAAGTCGGAGAGATTTTTCCGAAGCATATAGCCACACTTGAATCGTTTATAGAAAGTGGGGATTTAAGGAAGAGGAATTCTGAAGAATGGCTTAGAAGCATAACAGGTGATGCTAGTAAAAGAGCTTCAGGCGGAGACGGTACTTCAAAGACTAACTTTCTGGATGAAACTAAGCCTCAAAGTTACGATCAGAGAGAAGTAAAGCCCTCAGACAATCTCAACGAAACCATGCTGAATTTCTTTTCTGAACAGTCAATGTGCAGATTTGGACATTATAACCATTTAGATTATAAGGATAAAGAAAAGTTTTATCACGACTACAAGAGCTCTAAAGTGGACAATATCATGTTACAGAACTCGTCGCTGATCTCCAGAATGAACAATTTGGCAATCATGACTGATATTTCCCTGGCTAATTACAATGAGAGCTCCAAGAAAGTGAATTCGGAAGAAACAGCAAATATGACCTCCTCGGGTCATGTGTTTTGCTGGAGACCCGAGTGGCGCCATCGGATGGTAGATAAAAACAGCACAGGAGGTGTCGGCAACAAAGTGAGTCTTGTCTTGGCTCCTGCACTTGCTGCTTTAGGTCTCAAGGTCCCTATGATCTCCGGTCGTGCTCTCCAATTGACGGGAGATACTCTGGACAAATTGGAATCCATCCCTGGCTTCACAGTCGACTGCACTAAAGATAAAATCGAGCAGATGATGGAAGACGTCGGATGCTGCATCGTAGGACAGACAGAGGAGCTGGTGCCAACAGATAAGGAGATTTACCGCTGCAAGGATCTGACGGCTACCGTAGATAGCTTCCTCTAAGGAGATGCTCAATTGTGTCCAAAAAGCTGGCTGAAGGAGTGTGCGCTTTGGTTTATGATGTTGAATTCGGAAAAGGAGCTATTGATCTCATCAGTACAGAAGATGTTGCTGTTGATTTAGTTAAGAAAATGGTTGCAGCATCACAGGCTCGTGGAATGAAGAGTTTGAGTTGTTCAGCTGTTATCAGCAACATGGATTCACCTCTTGAAAACTCTGTTGACAACTCTCTGGAAGTGATGGAAGCTGTTCAGTGTTTCCTTGGTAACGGATCCTTGGAACTGCAAGAGCTCGTCGAAGAGTTAGGAGGAGAACTTCTGCGTTTGGTGAACATTGTGGATAATAGGGTAGATGAAGCATCACGTGTCCGCAAGGTTCTGCATAACTGCAATGCTTTGAACAAGTTCCGTAACATGTTAATAGAACAAGGAGTATCTGAAGATGTTGCAAGCTGGCTATGTGAAGATAAAACAGAAAAAATATTGCTAGCAGCCCGACACATCACTGATTTCACTTATACAGGAGAAACAGATAAGGTTGTCGGATTAGAAGCTGCAGTTCTAGCAAGAGTATGGAAGGAGGAGATGGACCGAAGAGCTAAAAAGAATTATGGAGCTGATATTATATTTGTGAAGCACCCTGGGGATCAAATTGATTCAGGTGAAGTATGGCTGAAGGTTCATCACGACAGTTCTGAATTAAGTGAAAGTCAACTGACAAAAGGGTCAGACTGGAGGATGAAACTCCTCCCTAGATTTTATGTCACTAATGACTTTCATTCCTTGTTACTGTTGATAGAAGTAAAAATCCAAAGAAGAAAACTTTCGACAAAGAAGAAAACTTTTTACAGGTTTTGCACGAAAACTCTTAGTCGATTCTTCTCCCTGCAGAGACATAAACGTGTTCACAAGGGCTATAGGCCTTACACGTATTATGTTTGTGGACGAGGCTTCAGTCAGAAAAGAAATCTACGTAATAATGAGCTTCGCTTTCATTTTGACACAAACGTGGTATATCGCATTCGTCGACGTCCAGCTACAAAGTGCAAGGTGGTTCACGTGGATCGTTTGGCCCCGTTTCATCGAAGAACTGAAGAAGCTTTGGAATCCAGAATTGTTCGGGACGAACAATACCTAGGAAGGGGGCAGTGTTACGACAGAAGAATCTGGCAACCGAAAGCAAAGTTTCAGCCAACGAATAAGAATGTTGGGAGAATTTGGAGAAGAAGAGTGGAGCGTTAACGGTCGTTTTGTATTGTAACGGTTGTTGTGTTGTAACGGTCGGTGAGTTCGAAAATGGACGGTGAGCTGTTCTGAGACAGTGCGCGTAAGTATCAAGAAGTAACTTGATGTGTTGTGTATACGCGGAAGGATAAAAGTGGGATCTTTTATCGTTAAGTATCAAGAAGTAACTTGATGTGTTGTGTATACGCGGAAGTATAAAAGTGGGAACTTTTATGGCTAACTTCGAATGTCTACACGGACTGTCTTTTTGTTCGGCTAGTGTGTGAAAAGTTATTAGCACAGGACGAGAATTGGTTTACGAGTGAAGATCTTCGGGTGACCTGGTAAATCAAGTAAAAGGTAGTATTTAGTAAAATACACAGAGCTGATATTGTGTGCTCTACGCAGGAAGATTGATGACTTGTGCATGTTAATAGTTGATTTGTTAATAAGATACTTCATCCATATTTCCTTTGTAACAATTTACCTTGTATTGAATTTGGTTTTGAAATATAGCTTTTAATACTCACGCTCAGTGGCTATCCATTTTTGTGATCCGTAACAATATATAATCAATCATATTCTTATGCAACCCATCGGGTGAAACCCATGTGTACTTATGTATGTCACGGTGTTTGTAATAAGTGTTACTTTTTCTGAATCCATTGAGTTTACTTACCTGTAGGGGACTTTGCCCATTGCCATTGCAGCTACCAATACCAAAAGGGCCTATTACTCCTCCCCAAAGGTCAGAGTCAGTACCAACTTTGGCATTGAAGTCACCAAGAACAAGGGTAATATCTCCTTTCTTGACAGAATTCAAAATATCCTGAAGTTGTCCATAAAACCTATCCTTCTCATCCTCATTGGTATCCTCAGTGGGGGCATAACAACAGATAACATTCAAGTCTTTAACGCTTGTCTGAAATTTTGCTGTAAGAAACCTATCATTAATGCACTCATATCCTAGAAAAGCATCACTAGTGTGTCTGCTGAGAAGCCCCGCCTTGGTGATGCTTATTGTCATCTCTTCCTGAAAAGTGAAATTTAAGATTGTTTTTAAGAATTTGACCTTTATCTGTCCATCTGGTCTCTTGCAAGCCGAGAATATCTAAACTATAATGGTGGAATTCTTGTGTGAGGACATCAAGAGAAAAAGCTCTGTGCAGAGTCCTCACATTCCAACTACCTATGGAGAGAAAATGGTTAGTAGGATGTTTAAAGAAACTATGTTTATTGAGAGAGGGAATGCCGACAATATCAAACAGCCCCCTAATCGCAGACATGGGGCAAAGACCCGTTCCCCCACCACTAAAGGCTGAAGCCATCTACACTGGAAGACTTCCTCCAATGTAGAATTTGACGATGCCAATAGAAGCAAAGAGTTTAGATGCCTGCGATGACCTCTGCTCAGGATTATCCACCAGCTGATAAACATATCCTGTGAATATATCCACAAACAGAAAACACAGCGGAAGAATTTCTCTCCACAGAAGCCCACCAGTGCAGCAAAATCAGGATCCATAATCAAGCTCAGAGCCATATATCTGTCCAGTGGGTTAATATGGTCAGCACCAGGACCCTGTGTGGTTGACCACTCCTCAGCAGGGTAGGAAAAAAAAGAAATGTAGCCATAGTTTTCCAGATCAGTAGGCCACACTAATCTTGCAGCCCTCCCCTTCCGTTCACTTCCACAAGAGAGTATCTCTTTTGAAAGGTACTAACAGTCTGCACCACGAGAAGGCGGGGTCGGACATTAAGTGCTAGGCCTGGCCGGTTCTGTGCATCATCACAGGGGATTGGTGCATAGCTCTCCTTCCAGTGACTACCTAGATACCATTTACAGACCAACAGAAATAGGCCATGTTATATACTAAATTAAACAAAATTTCTGAATTTAGTGAATTATTTTTTAAAAAATTTTATTTTTCATAAACATATTAATTTGATACGACTTTTTCACATTGATGTAGTGGGAAAAAATTGAACTTTCTAAGCAATTAAGACTTAAATTTAGAAAAACCTAATGAATAAAAATGATTAAATTATGTATTAAAAAAAAATTCTTTCTAACAAATGTAAAAAATTTTTTGCTTAAAACAAAACTTCTGTTATTTATTTATATATAACGCTATGCACTATTCACAAATCATGGGATTTTTTTCTACCATGTTTATGGAAGTGCTGGAACACTTTCCTGGCATTTTTTCTTTGTTACATTTTGGAGACCTTGGCAAAATGTTGAAAATTAGTGCACTAAGCATAAAAATTATCAATAATGTCGGTGAGGCACAGCCAAAAACATGGTGGTGGGGATTAACATAGTGACGAAGGAAGGGGAGGAAAGGTAAATGCCCTTGGGGAAATTGCTCTCCAACTGTAGGAGGCTGATTTCTGTGCAAAAAAAATCAATTCTTTTTGCTTCTGTATACAAGATCTCATTCATTCTCAGAAAGTGATAAAGAGATCAACATTTTTTGACTGGGAAAAAAAAAGAAATAATGAAAAAATTAACATATAACCTAATGCAATGTTTACACAGTAGAATTGCACAAACATATGGTTTTGGTTTCAGTAGTGCAGAAGCATGCATTAAATGTTAGGATGAATGATAAAAATGTCTAGTAATATTGAAACAGGTGTAAGGCAGAAGAAAGAGAGTGAAATGAAAAAAAAAATAAAAACAGCAGTTTTTGGGTAAATTTCAGGAGAATATCAAAACTTTTAGAAGAAATTAGTTTACAGTAGTTCAAATCAGGAGGTTGAACTGCTGGGCCATATATCAGTTCTAAGAAATGGTGATCAGAGCACTTTAACAAATTATTTATATTGTAGCTTAATAAAATATAGGCTTCAAATGCAAAAAGTATTTTTTTAGACTTGAATCGTATATTTTTTATAAGATATACGTAAAAATATTCTAATGGCAATTTCTATTTTTTTTAATTTGAAGTTTCATGTACTTGAAAACAAATATAGCTATTTCTGGACTCTCATTTTGGAGTCTGTCAACATGTATAACTGAAGGGTTAATAAATGAAATGAGGTCATTCAAAATGCGTACACTATTTAAAAGAAAACTAAAATATTGCACCATTTATAATTTTGATAATTGTAAAGGATATTTTGTGAAACTATATGCTCTGAGTGATGTTAGAAATGCTACTCTAGCATAAAGTTAATTTTAACTTCTGGTACTTATGCAGTTTTTGTAATTAATAATATGCATTTCTGTAGATAACCCTTCCCATGCCCAGAGAAAAAACAGAATCACACAAGGCCCAACCTTTTTTAGCTGTGTTCAGTAAAACAAAGAAAAGTGAACTTTAGAACCTTGTGCTGAAGTTATTGGCAAATGCAGATATGTTATAAATAAATGAAAAAGCAATATATTCTGCATAATAAAATGATATAACATCTAAAGTGAAAAGAGATTAGTGAAAAAAACTCTTATTTGGTTTATCAATGGAACTAGACAAAACTGCATTTTGGCATCTTTTCTCCTTGGGTTTAAAATAAAAATTAAATTATTTCTCAGGTGGTTCATTAGCCATGAAAGTCTCCTAGGGGTCTTTCATGGCTTAGCTGAAAGAAAACTCATTCTGTATCTGCTATTCAAACCCAGCTAGGTCCCTTTGCCTCACAATTAATCATTCTAACTGCATGGACAATGGAATGACAGTTTATTATTCATTATTTTACCTTACTGTGTAGCAAATATAATCCCTATTACAGTACGCCAGAAGTTCTCAACATGTTGTACAAGACATTTCCAGATTCCCACTTTCTAATGTTGACAGCAGTGAACACATTTTATTGTTGTGCCCACCTAAGTAATCTGAAAATTCTTAACCTTTTGACAAGTATTAAGCATAATGGTTGTATGGAGTATAATCAATCATACCTTTACTATTCTCTCCATAGTAGCAGCCCAGTTGATAACCAAGCCTCTTCCAATGTGGCTCACTGTTTCCTTTCCTGCGACTTTTTGCAGGATAAGGAAGGCCTTTACACTAAACTGTGTGTACCAGCAACTCTTTACCAGCCTTTGTGCTGAGCACCAGAACTTCTTGCCAGTCTTCACTGATGGCTCGAAATCTGGCACATCAGTGGGATTGGCCATGATCTGCTGTGATACTATCATTGCAGACCGATCCCACAGCAGTGTTCCATCTTCACTGTAGAGTTGCATGCTATCAGCCTTGCCTTGGATCACATGGCAGCTAATCATCATTGTCAATGTTCGCTTTGTACCAACTCACATAGTTTGTTACAGGCTTTGATCTCGGTGAGGCATCAGCTCACCCTGTTCTTTCCAAAATCCTCCAGCAGCTCCATTGTCTGGCAGCCACAATCACCATCCTCTTCTGTTGGGTGCCTAGTCATGTCAGCATCAGGGGTAATAACTTGGCAGATGCTGCTACCAAGTCTGCCATGCCCCTGTTCAACTCTCCATTGCTGGTTCCATACATGGACTTCTAGCACTGCTTTTCCATTGAGCTCTGGGCACAGTGGCAAAGATCTTAATCTGAACAGGTTGGTAACAAGCATTTCGAGATCAAGCCCATTATCAAACCATGGCATTCTTGTTTTTGCAGGTGTTAAAGGATGAAGTTGTACTTGCTCAGCTCCACTTAGATCATTCGTTTCTTCTTCAGGTGGACAATGAACCTAAGTACGAATTTTGTGACACCATTTTATCCATTAACCCTTCCAGGGTCACCGTCGAACATAGACGTTGACAGAATCCGTAATGAGAGTTCAAAGATGTAAATAGACATCTTTTATACATCACATGAAACTTTCATTTTTTTTAAATAGAAAGATCTTATTTAAAATTTTTAATATATATGCTCTGAAAATATATGTTTTAGAGCTGTTAAAAATTCCTTCTTAATTTATGATGAATTTCTATCCAAAGTGGCATAAAATATCCTTGGAACACTTCCAGTTGCTATTCAGATAGCTCAAATCATGGTATTGCTGCACTTAATCTTCCCATTAAACAAAACTTTCCCGCCACTAAATTTGCAGCTTAGGTTATGGTTTGAATTGTTGCCAATCATATTTTCCTTAAAAGTTTGAAAAACTTCCGAAAATAAACCATAATTTTTTTTGCAGAGCAATTTGGACACACCAATCATATACTTTTACTCTGGTTTTTATTTTACTCTCTTTTCCTGCTTTAAATTTATTTTAATAATCCTATACTTTCTTTATCACTTACTGAATATATTACAATGAAGAAAAATCAGTGTTTTTTGTATAATCGTAACCGTCAAAAAGTTTCCGTGGCAGGCATTTCAAAGTGGTTTTAGTTATGGAATAGTTCTTGCTAGCTGCACATAGGATAATCGTTGATTATTTTTATATTTTCAAAATTTATCTTTGATATTTTTATTTGTGATATGTTCATTGATGTCATATGATTCATTGTCATATGTCATTCATGTCATATGATTCATTGTTATATTTTTTATCTATTATGTATATTTTTTTTAAATGAAAATGGCTGCATCATCTCTGAAGGTCATTGATTAAGAACTGAGAAAAGTACATCCTGACAATCTCGATTTTTATTTTTTTTTAATCGATGCCGAAGCAGAGTAAATGATGCAACTTCTTTCAATTCAGATGGAGGTGAAGATCAATTTGAATTGTATGACACCTCCAGTGAAAGTTGCTGTCATTCAGAAGAAGAGCTTGCCACTTCTCAAGCTAAGCAACTTTCTGCCCAATGGGCTAAGCTTGAAGAAAGCTCATTTTTACCAAAGAGACATGCATTCACTGCTAGCCTTGGGGGGGGGGGGGGAACAAAATTGCTAAAACAAAATTAGAAGTTTTTAAACTTTTCATCAGTTATGAAATTTTTGGCATCAGTGATATATTATTTAGCAGATGCAGTTCATATAAAAATGATGTTCATAAGATAAACATAGTACATCAGGAAATCCAAAATGTCCTTAGGAACATAAGAAGATGAATTAATTTCTTGATGACAAAGGTTACAGAAGAAAATACCAGGTTTTGAATATCATCATCATCATCCTCAAGCAGCCATGGACTACAGAGGTCCAACCACACCGTGCAATTTAGTTCCCCAAGCAAGTCTGTCCTGAGCTACATCTACTGCATCTGGCCACTGCACACCAATTCTAACAAGGTCCTGTTTTTCATTGTCTGCCCACCACATCCTAGGTCTCCCCTTCTTTCTGAGGCCTTTAGGCACACTGTTCATAACCCTATTCGCCAATCTATAATTATTCATATGGGCAACATGGCCAAACCAATGGAGTCTCTCTCTGCACAATATCCTGCTTAAAGGAGGTTGCAAACTCCTTTGCCTAACCTCATCATTAGTTACAAAGTTGAACCACCTAATTCCCAAGATACTGCGTAAGCATCTAGAATCAAAAGCATCTAGTTTCCTGTTATCTTGTTTGCAAAGTGTCCAAGTTTCACTACCATAACTAACCCCAGAAAGAACCAAACTATTATACAGTCTAATTTTAGTCTTTAGGTGTATACGCCTATTTCTCCACACTCTCCATAGATTCTTAAAAGTCCCGGCAGCAATCCCTATTCGTCTGTTAATCTCATGCCGCACATCACCATTATCTGTTACATAGCTCCCAAGATAATTAAACTGTGACACCTCCTCAAGACTGCAACCATTCAGATTAACTGAATCACAGCCTGCCTGACCAATTTTCATCACTTTAGTTTTCTCTCTGTTTATAACCAAACCTACTCTACTACCAGTCTCATCAACAGCTCGAATGAAAGAGTTAATCTCATCAACATCATTTGCCAAAAGGGCTAAATCATCAGCATAATCTAAATCAGAAATTTTTGTATCTCCAGTCCATTTAAGGCCAAAATCTTTCCCTTGAAGTGAATTTCGCATAACATAATCAATAACCAAGCTAAAGAAAAAAGGAGACAAAATGCACCCTTGTCGTACACCAAAAGTAATGCTAAATCAATTGCTACAAGCCTTACCAACTCTCACACACGATTCAGTGTTATTATAGAGAGCTTTCATTATGTTAACTAACTTGTTAGGTATACCATGTGATTTCACAATCAACCACAAATTATGACTATCAAAAGAGTCGAAAGCCTTTTTGAAATCAACAAAGCTAGCAACCAAAGGTTTCTAAAACTCTAACATTTCTCAAGAATCTGCCTAAGTGAAAACCTGATCCACACATCCCCTACCACTTCTGAATCCACATTGCTCATCACGCAATCGATTGTCAACCAGATTCTGAATTCTATTAAGCACAATCATGGAAAGCACTTTACCTGGAACAGAGAGTAGACTGATACCCCTATAGTTATCATGAGAACTGTGATCACCGTTTTTGAAAATAGGGATAACAATAGCTCTGGTAAAATCCTTAGGAACCATGCCTTTATCATAAAAGATATTCAGAATTTCAATCATCCAAGTGGTAACCGAAATATTCCCAGCTCTAAGCATTTCTGTAGTAATTTCATCTACCCCTGGGGATTTATGAAGTTTAAGTTTAAAAATAACCAAAATAACTTCAGATTGTGTTATATGGCCAACATTAAAGCCACCAGCACCCATTAAAGCATCTATCATTATTGCAAACAATGGGAGTAGAACTAACCACATTGTTCAGAACATCACTGAAATGCTCAGCCCACCTAGCCATGACAGAATCCTCACCTTCTATAACCTTACCTTGTTTATCCTTCAATCCCTGTATACCTGTACGTTTTCTACCACACAAAACATTAACTATCTGGTACAGCTCTCTGCTGTTGTACTGTCTAACTGCTTTCTCAGCTTTGTCAGCCAAGCCATCAAGCCAAAGATTCTTATCCGCAGCTAACTGATCTTTTACATGTTTATTAAGTTCTCTATAATGCTTTCTATTAGGACTAGTAGGGTATTGATTAAGGACATTCCTGCAGTTCTTTCTTTCCAAAACAAACTCAAGTGCCTTATCACTCAGATAATTCTGTCTCTACTTCTCCTTTTTCCCTAAAAGGTTACTGTTAGTGTCCAAAAAAGCCTGTTTAAAATGATCGCATTCTTCCTCAACTTCAGTAGTAAGCATACCATGACTGTCATAATGACTAAGTAACCTATCATGGTAAGCTTTGGCTATAACTGGGTCTTTCAGAGTTTCAGTATTAAAAGTAAATTTTTTAACCCTAGCACAACACTTTTTAAGTTTAAGTTGCAAGACACTTTTAACAAGGTAATGGTCAGATCCAATTTCAGCTCCCCTATATGCCCTGGTATTTCTAACAGAACTAGCCCATTTGCTGTTAATTAATATATAATCAATCATATTCTTATGCAACCAATCGGGTGAAACCCATGTGTACTTATGTATGTCGTGGTGTTTGTAATAAGTGTTAGTTATTCTTAATCCATTGAGTTTACTTACCTGTAGGATATGTTGCCCATTGCCATTGCAGCTACCAATACCAAAAGGGCCTATTACTCCCCCCCAAAGGTCAGAGTCGGTACCAACTTTGGCATTGAAGTCACCTAGAACAAGGGTAATATCTCCTTGACAGAATTCTTCTGAGTAAGCCAATAGGCATGGTACAGCCTTGCTTGAAAAATATCAAACTAGCTCTGAATATCCCAGTTCAAGAAAAATAGGTTTCATGAAAGACCGACATCATCTGAAGAAATGAAACTCATTTTTGCTCTGTTCTTAGCAACAGGCCTTGTTCGAAAACAATCTTTGGCTGAGTACTGGTCCAAACAGAATGTTGTACAGACCTCGTTTTTTTCCAAAAGTCATGCTAATATTAGGTAACTATTACTGCAATGTTTGCATTTGAGTGCCCAACAGCATTGTGAGGTCAAAAAAAGGTGAACCTGGCTATGATCATCCAGCTAAATTAGGTCAGGTGTTCAGTGATATTATAGATAAATTCAAAACAACCTATATTCCAAAGATATAGATGGATATGATGAGGCAATAATTAACCCGTAACTGGTATGGTACATTTTCTGGAACGGCGTTGGTCAGGGAGTCTTAGTGGCTCAAAATACATGATGTCATGGCATCTCACTGATTTCTGATAGGTTACTATTGATTTTCAGATATTTAACAAATTATTTGAATTATTGATTATTTGAACTATCAAGAAAAATAATAGCGCTGGGGTCTGGTAGACCCTGCATACCAGTTACGGGTTAAACAATTTGACTCAGTGTCCAATATTCATATATAGATATGTACAATTTTTCATTGATAATAGCACAGAAATTGCCAAATGTTCATTTAAAAGTGATGTTCACAAGGTGAACATAATATATCAGGAAATTCAAAATGTCCTTAACAGCATAAGAAGATGAATTTATTTCTTGATGTTCTTGATGACAAAGATTACAAAAGAAAATATCAGTTTTTGAATATACAACAGGATGGCATAAATTAATTACAACACAACTTACTGTGCATATTCATAAGTGTTGATCAATTATCATGATTTCAGATATATTTTTTATATCCATTTATATAACTTGATTTAATCGTCATCTTGTTGATTTTTAAATAAAACATTAAATTGTGAAAATTGTTGTATTGTTGTAATAAAATTGATAATTTTATTACAACAGTTTCTGCAATTGTTATGTTCTAATTAATTTATTCCATTCTGTTGTATGTTGAACAACTGATGTTTTCTTCTGTAACCTTCAAGAATAGAAGAAGAAAGAAGTTTGTAACAAGAACATAAGAAATAAATTCATCTTCTTATGCTCCTAAGGATATTTTGAATTTCCTGATGTATTATGTTTATTTTATGAACATCATTTTCATATGAATGCTCTTATTGAACGCTATATATATATATGGCAATAATTGGTTATAAAGGCAGAATTTATTTCCTGGTATATAATCCCCAAAACCAAGAGATTTGGAATAAAACTTTGTCTTATGAGATAGCCAGACAGCCTATGTGTGGAATGTAAATAGTGTATACTGACAAAGGAACTGTTCAGCCTGATGCCAGCAACATAGGTCATGCTTATGCTGTCACTATAAAGCTGATGGGTAATTTGCTTATACCAGGGCTATCATTTATACATGGATCACTGGTATTCCTCTCCAACCTTGTACAAAGAACTCATGCCACAGGCACTGTAATGACAAATAGGAGTGGCCGAAGTATAGTTTAGGAGAGAAGTTGGGAAAGGGAGATGTAATTTCATTTGAAAAATGTCCTTTTAGTTTTGAAGTGGCATGATAAGAGAGATGTTATGCTCTCTACCTTTCATAATACTGAATGTCAGAGGTCCAGCAGAGAAAAAGGGAAGAAGGTGGATTTAATCAGAGTATTTTGAAGCCCAAGTGTATCCCTGACTATAATGCTCAAATAGGAGGTGTGGACTGTGCAGACCAGTTGCTTCAGTATTATTCAATAAAATACAGATGTTTGAAATGGTGGAAAAGCTACTTTAAATGCCTACATTTTATTTAGGGAAAGTAGTCCAACAGTAAGCCATTACCAATATAGGATTAATCTTGTGAATTAGCAAGATCTTTGAGAGAGATTCTTTTCTCAAAATAATAGTACCAAGAAAGAAAAAAAATCCCAAAATGGAAGTAATTTTCTTATTTAAAGTAAAAATTTATTTTTGTGTTATTCATAAATAAGTTTTCTATTCATGTGCTATTATAAGTTTTCTTTTTTATATAAATTTTTATTTTCATTGCCAAGTGCATTTTTTTTGCTATGTGACTAAAAAAATCCTATTAAAATAAAACTAGTCATCTTTTTGTTTATAAAGTATTTTCAGAAAATCCAGAATTGAATACTGATTAATTTGGCATATGACATGCCATAATTCCTTTCATTAGTTAATTTGGCCAAATTTTTTTTGGCTGATCCTAGTGAAAAAATAGCTGGGCATCTGGATCTAATCTAAATCAGTTTTTCAGGTGGGACCTTGGAAGGGTTAAATATATTTCAATTAATTGTTCAGCTTTTAAGCTATCTCGGACACCTTTACACAATAACTCGTTTTTAACCTCAGTTTTTACATTTTTACAATTTACTGGATATTTTACTTGTTATTTCTATTTAATTTGTTTCTAAATTTTTATACTTGTTTCTATTTTTAAATGAATCTTTTACACTCCTTGTTGAGTGTTGCCTTTTACTCTTGTTCAATGTTTTATTCCAAGTTTTTCTACTTGTTGTTGCTTTTGCATTTTGTTTCTTTTTTTTCCTTTACAATTTGTATGTTACTTTTAACTTTGGCTTAAATGTCTTTTACCTCTTTATTTTTCTTTGTTTGGTGCAAATATAGCCCTCTCAGGTCTTGTTCACTTTTTAACACCCCAGGCAACCAAACCATAGTAGCAGAAATGTTTCTGCCCTCTCTTGAAGAACTGTCCAACCTTTAGTGTCACTGTAACGCTCCAAACAATGCAAAATAATTAAAGTTTTATGCTCCGGATAGCTTAGACGGGCGCCAGGCAATAATTAACAAATTGCCAAAATGTAGAATAAGTTGATTTAGGGTTCAAATGCCAGCGAGCGTTCATAAGTAAGAGTCAAATATGATTCTTAACAAAATAAGAGTTAAGGTAAAAAAGATCCTAAATTAGCGTTGCTCAAGATAAAAAACTACAGACTCAAAAGTTTGTAACAAAACAAAATAGATTTATTTCCAAAATAACTAACTCACCAAGACATCAATGAAAAAAACTAAATTCTGTGCTACACGCACGGTGCTACGCACCTTACTACATCTCTCTGCTCTCTCTACAACTCTGCTCTCAAGTGACTCCAAGTGACTCGCAGGTCACGGTTTTGACAAATGGGCCGGCGCATGCCGGGAAAGACATTTGTATACAATGACGAAGGACGCAAGCTATGACGCAAGAGGGGGCGTGTCCTTGGCACGCGCTTTAACGGTTACAGTCGGAAGTTCGGAGTTGCGCGTACGCAACTCCTAGAAACTTGAAAACGAGTGCTGTGATGCCGAAAAGGAAATAAAAAAATCCCCAAAATGATAAATATAACGTAAATTAAACAAAACTGGTTAAGGTAAAGCAAAAGTGAACGATGGGGCATCACATCACCTAGGGTTTTTAATAATCTTATTAAATGCAGAGTTGTATATAGTGAAAATTAAACTCGCTCTTCCAGAGTTTATGGAAGGGTAATCACTCTTCCAGGGTTTAGCCTGAAAAACTGGATTGCATTCATGGGCCCATATATTTTTTCACTTGCTCAGACAAAACAAAATAATTTTAGGATTTTTTTGCCAAATAATGAACAGAAATAGGTCATGAAGTAAATGAAAATTTATATAAAAACTAATAAATGACAAAATAATTAAAATGCAAATAGAAAGGAACTTTGCTTTAAAAAATAAATTAATTAATTAAAAATTAAAATTTTTTGCTTCAAGCAAAATAATCACTTTTTTCCCTAATTTCTTTTTCCTTCAGTGATATACTTTGAGAAAGGCTCAGACTTTTTGTCAACTGTGGTCAATAAAATGAAGTAAACTTTTACAATTTTTTTGCTAATAGTCAATCAACAAAAATATGTCATGTAATATGCCAAATTAAATAGCATTTAAATTCTGTATTTTATGAAAATATACAGTGGGTCACAAAAGTATTTGGACACCTTACATTTCTCATAATTTTGTACATTTAAAAGTACTAAATATAGTCAAAACCAAAAAAAAAATTTCATATGGCATTTATGTTTGTGCTCTGATGTTATATACAGAAATGAAAAACACAAAATACTAGAACATAATGACTTTAAAAAACAATGCACTAAACTAGCCACACAAATTGACTGGAATTCCACGCTCAACAGTGAAAAGTGTATTAAAAAGATACCAGCAAGGAGACTTAATGAACAGACACTGAACTGGAGGACCAAAAATTCTAAATTATCATGAAGAGAGAACACTTGTGAGATGTGCCAAAGCAAATCCTGCTTAACCAGCAAGGGAAATATGTTCTAAAGTTAAATCATTTTCTGGAAAGAATTTAAGCATTGAAACAGTTCGTCGAACACTACTAAATAGTAGATATTATAGACGAGTTGCCAGAAAGACGCCCTGGATCAGTGAGACAAATAGAAAGAGACTGGATTTCGCAAAACAAATGTGTTAATAAGGATCAGGATTTCTGGAATACGGTGATTTTTAGTGATGAATCAAAGTTCGTGATATTCAACATAAGCAAGAGGAAAATTGTATGGAGGAAGCCCAAATCAGAGTTTGATCAACGTAATTCCTGTGCTACTGTCAAATGCGGAGGGAGTTCTATAATGGTCTAGGGATACATGTCGGTGGCTGGGGTAGGTACACTTGAATTTATTGATAGTGCTATGGATCAATATGTATATATTGATATTTTAAATAGAAATTTGAAAAAGAGTGCTGATAGATTAGGATTAAAGGACAGATTCGTGTTCCAACAAGACAACGATCCTAAACATACTGCTTCAAATACAAAGCTGTGGTTGTTATATAATGTATCAAAATGTCTTGAAACCCCACCTCAATCGCCAGATTTGAACCCTATAGAACATTTATGGGGAGAGCTGAAGAGATCACTAAATGAAATTGCCATCAAAAATAAAAATCAATTGAAAATGCATTTCAAACAGAGTGGAACAAAATTGTTCCAGTTTAACCAAACAATTGGCCAAATCAATGCCTTCTAGACTTAAACTAGTCATATGTGCAAGAGGACATGCAACAAAATATTATTGTTTTTCATATTTTCATTTTATATTTTTACTTTATATGGCAGGTGGGCAAATACTTTTGTGTGACTACTTCTTTTTTGTTTTTAAAGTCATTATGTTCTAGTATTTTGTGTTTATTTTTCGTTTTTGTATATAACATCAGAGCACAAACATAATGTCATATAAATTTTTTTTTGGTTTTCACTATGTTTAGTACTTTTAAGTATAAATTATGAGAATTAATGAGAAATGTAAGGTGGCTGAATGCTTTTGTGACCCACTGTAATATTTAAATAACCTCACAAGCATATTAATTTTAATGAGGCTTTTTCAGAGTGATATAATAATAAAATGGATCTGATAAGACTGGCATTATTCTAGAAAACATATTGAGGAAAAATGGTTATACTGCAAATGAATAAAAATAAAATTGCTTTCTTAGTAATAAAACATTTATAGGAAACATAAATTTTTGTTTTTTTCCTCCAGATTTTTACGGTATGGCACACTTTAAAATGTGGATAAAACTAACTGAACTAATGTAGAAAGTATGCAATATTTATTGAAATTGGGCCACCTTTGTAAGACAAGACACTGCATACAAATGCACATGTATCCAAATAATGACATATATATCTTAGGCTCTCCTGTGACCTAGTTTACACAATATATTTCTGAAAACAAGCTCTTTTGGTTTCAGTTGCTGTAAATTACACACCGATTGCTGAGATGAAAGATAAAAATAATTCTAGAAATACTGAAATAGGTTTAAAGCAAAAAAAAAGAGTATAATAAAAAATTAAAGGATATATGTACTTGTAATTGCTTCTGAAATCTTCCACTTAAAAAAAGTTTTTTTTGGTTAATTTTCAGGAAAATTTCAAAATTTTATTAAAAAACAATTTTGCAATACTTTAAGATTAGGGGTTCTCAATGTGGGGTACACGGTAAAATTTTTAGGGGTACATCTTGAGAGCTCAAAATTCGTTAGCTCTACTAACAAAGTAAAAATAACCATTGTTATACTATAACTATAGTTTTATCTACCTATACAAGGGGAACACTAGTTACATACACATTTCCAGGGGGTACATGAAGCATAAAAGGTTGAGAACCACTGCTTTAGATTAAATTCTTGAGTTTAATCTAAACTGCAATAAGCAGATGTAGGGGCATACATATCATTGCAGCAGTGGTGTATAAGCTTTTTTTTTTTACATAAATTTCAGAAAAGGTCTGTAAAATGTTTTGACTCAGTGGGAGAAAGTGTTATATATATTCATATAGAGAAGCTTTTTTTGTTCTTGCCATCTTGGCATTGTTATGTAGATGTGGTTGCCAACTCTCACAATGATCATATGGTGTTAAACTTTAATTAATAAAAAGGTTATTCATAGCAAATTTTAGTAAATTTCTTATCCAAAGGAACATTAAAAATTGCAGATTACTCTTTAACAATTTGTATAGATATGTTCTTTCAGTGTCAGTTTTTCAGAAATGTTTTTCTTTTACTTTGCTATTTGCATTTTAAATGTTTCAAATATATTTTTATTCAATTTAGCCCACCTGTAAATCCTCCTGCTGAAATTGATGATCCAGCAGATGCTAAACCATTAGATTGGGATGAAAGAGAAAAGTAAGAAATCCATTTTATTTTATTTAAGTTTATTTGCACAAAATATCACCTTAATTTTTTCTTCTCTTAATGCCACAATAATTTATATGTAGTTATACAAAATATTCAGTTAAACCATATGCCTCTCATTTAAATGCCATTCAAATAAACTGGATTTAAATTCTGGATAAAAGATACACCTAGGGCATTTAAAACATCATGGGGAATAAAATGTGTTTGTAAGCTAGTTTGTGCAACCATAGCTCATCAGGCAATTTTATTACAAACAGTATTTGGGTTGTTTTACCTCTGAGCAGCACTTTCTTGCACACACTGGGCTAAGTGATCAGGTCACAAGGACCCCGAAAGCTCAGAGAAGGTTGGGGGAGGGGGAGGGGACCCACTGGACAGCTGTTGGGAGAATCCTTCTGTCAAATCCATCCAGCATGTTCTTTAACACAAATAGGGTATGGCTCTCCTGCACACAGTGCCACAGCTTAACATCCCATCCAACAAATGGCTGCCTTTCCAAGCCCATCGGTGTATCCTACTGACTGAGGGCAAGGCAAGGAATTTTGCAGAGATTAATCTCGATGCTGACCCAGCCAGGACTCCTGGTAATTGCAGATTGCGAGCCTGGAGCGCTATCAACTGAGCCACCCCCAGTCTTCGTGTGACCAAAACTTTTGGAACCAATATGTGTGTGACCACATCTCATGAAATGAGGTGAATAAAGATTTCTGATTCTCAGGTATGTAATTACTGAAATGATACATAAATTACTCTGTCAACTGATAGTAATGTGTTCTTACCTTTATATAAAAATGTCAGTAGGAAAACTATTCTTAGCTGAAGTGCAAATGACTTTATTAGTCCAATAAAGAAGGCAGCAGAACTTATGCCGTATTAAATGGTTTGATAGGTGAAGAAGCCTTAGCCAAAGTCTCTCAATTTTTTACTAAGACTAAAACTACAGGAGCACTGCCAGCTTCAATTATTTTGACACCCAAGGCACACTAGAATTTTGCTGCCTTTTATGTTCCCTTGTTGCACTCCATGACTGGTGGGGATCATAGGTGCTGAACTACAAACCAGCCAAGCAGTCTGCAAATGCATCTTCCATCTTGTGCAATGAACGGGCACACCAAGAAGGTCCATCTTAATTTTCTTTGTCATCCTCCTCTGTCTCACTTTCTTTCCCATGGTCCCATGTCACAGTTTTTCATACTAAAAGCTTTGAAAGGTCTTGTGGAACTTCTGAAATTCATTAAATGCCTAGCCTGGTGACCTCCAGGTAAAAACTGCATGCTCTAAACATTGGGAGTTACTCCTCAAATTGAGAGAAATTGGTGGAATACCCATCTCAGTGTCACCTCACCAGTCCCCGAATTCTTATGGGGTGGTCTCTGAATGGGGCCTTATTAATATTCTGAGGAGGAACTCTGTTTGGAGTTGGCTCCATATGTGGTTGGAAAAGCCAACCACATTTGGTGGTAAGTGGCCAAGAAGGTCCATCTTAATTTTCTTTGTCATCCTCCTCTGTCTCACTTTCTTTCCCATGGTCCCATGTCACAGTTTTTCATACTAAAAGCTTTGAAAGGTCTTGTGGAACTTCTGAAATTCATTAAATGCCTAGCCTGGTGACCTCCAGGTAAAAACTGCATGCTCTAAACATTGGGAGTTACTCCTCAAATTGAGAGAAATTGGTGGAATACCCATCTCAGTGTCACCTCACCAGTCCCCGAATTCTTATGGGGTGGTCTCTGAATGGGGCCTTATTAATATTCTGAGGAGGAACTCTGTTTGGAGTTGGCTCCATATGTGGTTGTAGCAGTGAAGCACATTTTGGTACATTGTGGTATGTATTTACTGAAATGATCTAATAAAAAAAAAATTTGATGAATATAAAAAATGGGAAATTGGTACCCATATGGGTTCTGAATGTTACTTTTAACTAGCCACACCTGCTACTAATTAAAGCAGGTTATTTGCATTGCAAGGTACAGCCATACATTTCCAACCCTCTGTGTTGCTTATGATGTCAGAGGTATGGCTCTGCCCACACAGCTTGTTAAGGTCACAGATTAAGTAGCTAGCACAGATAGATGACTTCCTTATATGCCCATTGTAGCAAAAAAAAAAATGATTTATTGCTTCCGCTGAACAGCATCGTTAACTAATTTTCTTCCCAATGTATGTAGGTCATTTCAAAAGTAATGCACAATGTGGCAACACTCTGGTATGTACCATCGCAGGTACCTGAACCTTACTTAGCTAGTTGGGCATCATCAAGCCTAAACTGGAGTAATGTGTCTCAGACAACCCATATGGCTCTTGAAAAAGTCCACTTGAAAAGGTGGTGCCTGAAGTTCCTACCAGCATCAGTGACTTCAGCCTTTAGCAGAGGAGGAACAGGTCTTTGCCCCATGCCTGCAATCAGGGGACTGTTTGATATTGTTGGCCCTACCTATCTCAATAAATGTAGTTTCTTTAAAAATCCTACTAATCATTTTCTCTCTGCAGGAACGTGGAACATAAGGACATTATATAGAAATTATTCTCTTTATGTCCTCACGCAGGAATTCCAGCGCTATAACCTAGATATTTTAGGCTTGCAAGAGACCAGATGGACAGGTAAAGGTGAGATACTTAAAAATAACTTTAAATTTCTCTTTACAGGGAGGGAGGATGGAAAGCATCACCAAGGCGTGGGTCTTCTGCTCATCAGACATGCTAGTGATGCTCTTCTAGGAATGCATTAATGAAAGGTTACAGCAAAATTTCAGACAAGCATTAAAGAGTTGAATGTTATCTGCTGTTACGCCCCCACTGAGGATGAGAAGGATAGGTTTTACGGACAACTTCAGGATATTTTGAATTCTGTCAAGAAAGGAGATATTACCCTTGTTCTAGGTGACTTCAATACCAAAGTTGGTACTGACTCTGACCTTTGGGGAGGAGTAATAGGCCCTTTTGGTGTTGGTAGCTGCAATGACAATGGGAAACGTCACTTACAAGAAAGTAAACTTAGTGGTTTCAGAATAACAAACACTTATTACAAACACCGCGACATACATAAGTACACATGGTTTCACCTGATGGGCTGCATAAGAATATGATTGATTATATATTAATTAGGAGCAAATGGGCTAGTTCTGTTAGGAATACCAGTGCATATAGGGGAGCTGAAATTGGATCTGACCATTACCTTGTTAAAAGTGTCTTGTAACTTAAACTTAAGATGTGTTGTGCTAAAGTAAAAAATTTACCTTTAATACTGAAGCTCTGAAAGACCCAGTTATAGCTAAGCTTATCATGATAGCTTACTTAGTCATTATGACAGTCACAGTTTGCTTACTACTTAAGTTGAGGAATATTGGGGCCATTTAAAACTAAAATGCTTTTTTGGAAACTAACAGTACTCTTTTAGAAAAAAGGAGCAGAGGAGGCAGAATTATTTGAGTGATATTGAGCTTATTTCAGAAAGAAGGAACTGCAGGAATATCCTTAATCAGTACCCTACTAGTCCTAATAGAAAGGATTACAGAGAGCTTAATAAATGTGTAAAAGATCAGTTAGCTACTGATAAGAATCTTTGGCTTGATGGCTTGGCTGACAAAGCCGAGGAAGCAGTTAGGCAGCACAACAGCAGAGAGCTGTACCAGATAGTGAATGTTTTGTGTGGTAGAAAACATACAGGTATACAGGGATTGAAGGATAAACAAGGTAAGGTTATAGAAGGTGAGGATTCTGTCATGGCTAGGTGGGCTGAGAATTTCAGTGATGTTCTAAACAATGTGGTTAGTTCTACTCCCATTGTTTGTAATGATGGTAGATGCATTGGTGGCTTTAATGTTAGGCCTATAACAGAATCTGAAGTTATTTTGGCTATTTCTAAACTTAAACTTCATAATTCATAGGGGTAGATGAAATTACTACAGAAATGCTTAGAACTGGGAATATTTTGGTTACCACTTGGATGACTGAAATTCTGAATATCTTTTATGATAAAGGCATGGTTTCTAAAGATTTTACCAGAGCTGTTATTATCCCTATTTTCAAAACAGGTGATCACAGTTCTTGTGATAACTATAGGGGTATCAGCCTACTCTGTTCCAGGGAAAGTTCTTTGCACGATTGTGCTTAATAAAATTAAGAATCTGGTTGACAGTCAATTGTGTGATGAGCAATGTGGATTCAGAAGTGGTAGGGGATCTAGGGACCAGATATTTTCACTTAGGCAGATTCTTGAGAAATGTTTAGAGTTTCAGAAACCGTTGGTTGCTTGCTTTGTTGATTTCAAAAAGACTTTCGACTCTGTTGATTCACATAATTTGTGGTTGATTGTGAGATCATATGGTATACCAGACAAGTTAGTTAACATAATGAAAGCTCTCTATAATAACTGTCATGTGTGAGAGTTGGTAAGGCTTGTAGCAATTGGTTTAGCATTACTTCTGGTGTTCGACAAGGGTGCATTTTGTCTCCTTTTCTGTTTAGTTTGGTTATTGATTACGTAATGTGAAATTCATTGTGAGGGAAAGATTTTGGCCTTAAATGGGCCTGGAGATGCTAAAATTTTTGATTTTGATTATGCTGATGATTTAGCCCTTTTGGCAAATGATGTTGATGAGATGAACTCTTTCATTCGAGCTGTTGATGAGAATGGTAGTAGAGTAGGTTTGGTTATAAACAGAGAGAAAACTAAAGTGATGAAAATTGGTCAGGCAGGTTGTGATTCAGTTCATCTGTAAGGTTGCAGTCTTGAGCAGGTGTCACAGTTTAATTATCTTGGTAACAGATACTGGTGAATGCGGCATGAGATTAACAGACAAATAGGGATTGCTGCCAGGACTTTTAAGAATCTATGGATATTGTGGAGAAATAGGTGTATACACCTAAAGACTAAAATTAGACTGTATAATAGTTTGGTTCTTTCTAGGGTTAGTTATGGTAGTCAAACTTGGGCGCTGTGTAAACAAGATAACAGGAAACTAGATGCTTTTGATTCCAGATGTTTATGTAGTATCTTGGGTATTAGGTGGTTTAACTTTGTAACTAATGATGAGGTTAGGCAAAGTAGTCTGCAACTTCCTTTAATCAGCATATTGTGCAGAGAGAGACTACACTGGTTTGGCCATGTTGCCCGTATGGATTATTATAAATTGGCGACTAGGGTTACGAACAGTGTGCCCAGAGGTCTCAGAAGGAGGGGGAGACCTAGGATGTAGTGGGCAGACAGTGTCAAACAGGGCCTTGTTAGAATTGGTGTGCAGTGGTCGGATGCAGCAGATGTAGCTCAGAATAGACTTGCTTGGAGAACTAAATTGCACAGTCTGGTTGAACCTCCGTAGCCCATGGCTGCTTGAAGATGATGATGATATATTAGGGAAATTTTTCAAGAAATATTGTTCTTATTAGATGCTGTATATTCACGTTTCCTTTTAAAAATAACTTACAATTGTATAGTCCCATTATTTTTCCTCATCCACATTATTGCATTTTAATATGGAGTAATATGAGAATTGGAATATTAATAAACTGTTATACCTCCAAAAACTTATCAAAATTCAGTTTATCTGAAAAACTGTAAATGAACATACTAAAGAGTTTTTTTTTAAAAGAATCAAAACGTATGCAACTTTCAGAGCTATACAAATTAAAAAAGCATTATATATATTTTGTGGTATTCGATTAAATATTATTTATCATTATTGTCTCAGTTGCCAATGCGTCATTAAACCCCAAAAAAACAATCATTACCCAAATTGACATCTTGATCTAGAACTACCATTATGCACCTGACATGTTATCAGGAGATCGTGGTTTAGATCCTACCTGGCTAATGACAATTTTTCCTGTATAATATTCAAATTATGCATAGGCCTCACTAACATTTCAGGGTGCCAAGATTTGGAGTGAATTAGATAATTAAAATAACCTGAATATTCTGTATTCAAACATTTTAACTACTTTTACCAAAAAAATTTTAATGCTTAAAATGTTCGCATATTACAGTAAAATTAATATTTGCCATACATTTATGATTTAACATAATTTAGTTATGGTACTCAGTGTTGTCAAATTCAATATTGAATTTTTTAACTTAGTGTTCCCTTTTCTATTTTATGTAAATTATATTACATAACTAATATTGCCTCTATATATTACAGAAGAAAATAAAAATAAAAATTAGTATTATTTTTATATAATTTACTAATGCCCATCCCTCTGTCCATGTTTCACATTTCAGCTATACATTCTACCTATACAGGCATCAAAGACTCTTGAAATATTACTCCAAGTAGTCCATCCAAATCTTCCAAATCTGTCTTTAAACACATCCTAAGAGTGTTGGAATTCATCACATTAATTCAGTGCTCAAGTTTTTGAATGATTTTTTGTGTCATGTAAAATATTTTAATGCATGTTTTATTTTAAAATATTTGTTTGACTATATGCTTTAAATATTGTACATATTTAAAAATGTTTATTTAATATATATTACCATAATAAATATTATGTTTCATATGTATATGCATTGAGTCTCTTCTGTAAAGGACTATTTTTAAGCTTTTATGGCCCAAACTTTAGCCACCCAGGAACCTATATCCCATTTATAGCATTGTTCTTTTGAAACTAACTGTCCCTGTAATGTTGTTTTGCTTAATTTGTTTTCTTTTGCATTGAAGTTTTTTTTATATTAATGAAGGTAATGAAGTACCTTGCACTCAAGTGCATTTATTCCACACACAAAATAATCACTATTTACTTTCTTTATTAACTCATTGTTTTCCCATTTTTATCAGAATTTCTAAAATACTTTTTATTCAGTAAACTAATAACACTGACTTCTGTATTTAAAGCTAATTTTGCTTATTTTATCCAAAAATATATACATATTCAGGCAAAAATTTGAATTTTCAGAATTCCAGATCCAGATTCAAAACGACCTGATGACTGGTAAGTACTTTTCTTTGCAGTAACACATGAAGAGAAATATTCATATAAACTTTAGAAAAATTGTAGTTGTATATTGTAACATTGAAATTGCACCACACAGAAGTGATTGGAACAGATGAAAATAGACAAGATAGATAGGTGGATGTATAAGACATAGTTACAGAGCAAAGGCACAAATTTATTTCACACTTAAATGGATTATATTGCAGTAGTCAGTACCTTCTAAATCCCTCATGGTTCACAACACATGCAGATATACATCATGTGGAGTCTACAGGCATCCAATTTTGGCAAAATCTTAAGGCACTGCCCATCTTGCCTGTTGCAGCTAGTGTCTGAGGGCAGTTACAGACTGCACTGGTTGCAGATGATATCCATGTCCCATATATGTTTGATGAGCAATAAATCCTGGGACTGCAGCAGAAGAGTGTTGAGGAGCTGTAGACATTCCTGGGTAATGTTAGCAGTATTGTCACCTGGCATTATCTTTCTGAAACAGGGCACCAGACACTTCTGCAATGAAGGGGATTGTTAAAGGTTCCAGGATGTCATCAATGTAGCACGGTGCTGTCAAAGCACCTGGGAGACACATCAGAGAAGACCATTGTTGCCAGCATTAAAGCCCAGCTGGGTCAGTGTTGAGATTTATCTCCGCAAAACTCACCGGCTGCCCTCTGTCAGTAGGGGACACTGATGGGCTTGGAAAGACTGCCATCTGTCGGATGGGATGTTAAGCCGTGGCCCCATGTGCTGGAGAGCCATACCCTGTGCACATTAAAGAACATGCTGGATGGCCTTGACAGGAGGCTACCATCTGTCTCCCAACAGCTGTTCCACTGGGTCCCCTCCCCCAACCTTCTCTGAGCCTTTGGGATCCTTGTGACCTGGCCATTTAGCCCATGGTGTGCAAAAAAGTGCCACTCAAAGGTAAAACAACCCAACCCAGCATCAAATGACTGTTGTATGGTTGTGGCAACCATGCTACCTTATGGAGTCTGATCTATCCTCTCTCACCTATATGGCTGACATACACATCTATTGTGACATTGCACCCTAGACTGTAACACTTTCTGACCAGTCAGTGTGTCATTTGATAGTAGCAGCTGCATCAAAATGTTGACTGCTTTATCTCCACATATGTATACAGCAATCATTGGCTCCTAGACAAAAACAAGATTTGTCATTAAAGATGACACAATGCCTTTTCTGCATCCAAAGTTGGTGCCACTCCAGGCACTGTTGGTGATACCTGAGGGTCAGTGGAAGACAGTATAATGGACGATGTGCATGCAACCCTTCCTCTGCAAGTCATTGGGAAGTGTTTGTGGTATAGGGTGATGGAAGGTTGACGTAATCACTCCGCTGATTGTAGTAGCCTCACCATTGATACAGTGGACACCTGTTGCAAAACCTGCAATTCTCCCATGTTGTTGAACTCAGCCATACACCATATCCTTGCTGACAACTATATGTGGCTTCTCACAATGACTGTTGTATGGTTGTGGCAGACACATTTCATTATACGCCGCTTGACCATGCTACCTCGTGGAGTCTGATGATCTCTCTTACCATAAGCTGTTGATATTGCTGGCATATACATCAGTATTCTATATGTGTTGCTGTTCCTACAAGCTTCATTCACTGGGATCACTCGGGAGTTCCACTGGTTGCGGACTCGTGGAGTGTTTAGTTGAGTAATGCATCTTGTCTTATAATGCTGACCACTTCTGCATGATTTCTTTTACAATAAAATAATTTGCATATCCTGCCATGCTCACTTGCAGATTTGCATAAAAATCATACAACTTCTTCTACATTGTTTGTTTTTAGTGTCACAAAGTATTGCCATTGAATAAAAAGGTCTACCTATTCAGAAAAAAAAGCTAGTCTGTTTTTCTGTTTTGCCTTAACAGAGTGCATATTATATGTAACCATGTATATGCACAAATTATGTCTAAAGTATAAGTTGTGTATATATATAAATTGAAAAAAATCAAAATAAACTTTAGACTTTTTTTTTTTAGAAATTAAATACTATAAGACTAATGGTAAGCTTTTTAGTTCATATTTATTTGTGATCTGTCATCACTTTTGTTTTCTCTCTGTTTATCATCATCAAACCTTCTCTATTAGCAGTCTCATCAACAGCTGTAATCAAAGAACTCATTTTAACATCTTGCCAGAGAGGCTAAATCATCAGCATAATTTAATCAGAAATTTTGAAATCTCCAGACCAATTAAGGCCAAAATATTCCCCTTGCAGTAATCAATAGCCAAACTAAAGAGAAAATGAGGTGAAATGCACCTTTGTCTGACTCCAGTAGTAATTCTAAACCAATTGCTACAAGCCTTACCAACTCTCACATGACAGTATTATTATAGAGAACTTTCATTATGGTAAATAACCTGTCAAGTATTCCATACAATCTCATGCTCAACCACAAATCATGATAAATGCAGTCAAAACCCTTTTTGAAATCTACAAAACTTGTAACAACAATGTAATTCTAAACATTTCTTAAGAATCTGCCTAAGTGAAAAATCTTATCTGTACATCCCTTAGCACTTCTGAATTCACATTGTTCATCACTCAGTTGTCATCATCCAAGTTTTTAATTCTATTAAGCACAATCATCCAAAGAACTTCACCTGGAACAGAAAATAGGCTGCTACTCCTATATTTATCAAAATTGTGATCACTGTTTTCAAAGGTGCAGGGATGGCTCAAGTCAGTAGTGTGTCAGGCTTGTAATCTACAGTTCCCAAGTTTGTCACAGTTGGGCCAGCATTTAGATTTATCTCTGCAAAACTCCCTGCCCTATCCACAGTCAGCATGGGACACCAGTGGGCTTGGAAAGGCTGCTGTCTGCCAGATGGGACATTAAGCCATGACTCCATGTGCAGGAGAGCCATACCCTGTGCACGTTAAAGAACATGCTGAATGGTCTTGACAGGAGGCTACCATCTGTCTACCAACAACTGTTCCAGTGATCCTCCCCTAACCTTCTGGGCCTTCGGGGTCCTTGTGACCTGGCCATTTAGGTCATGATGTGCAAAAAAGTGTCGCTCAGAGATAAGAGACCAAATCCTTTTTCAATGATAGGGATAATAATTGTTCTGATAAATTCCTAGGAACAACATCTTTATTTTAATTTTTAAAAAGGGAAGATGGTACTTCCCTACACAGAGGACAGGAATAACCTGGAAGTTCCATTGGGCATACTTTGATTTCTCACACAACATCCAAGTGGACATACCCACTTCTTTAGTACTCAGGTTTGCTAACCACTAGACCAAGTATGAGCTGTATGTTATAAAAGATATTTCAAAAATTAAGTCAGCCATATGAATACAGAAGCATTCCCAGCTGTAAGCATTTCAGTAATAATTTGATCTGTTCCTGGTGTTTTATACAACTTTAATTTAGAGATAGCCAAAGTAACTTCACACTATGATACAGGGCCAGCATTAGTCAGTAATGCATCTGTCTCCTAACAGCTGTCCAGTGGGTCCCCTCCCCCAACCTTCTCTGAGCTCTCAGGGTTCTTATGACCTGGCCATTTAGCCCATTGTGTGCAAAAAAGTGCCACTCAGAGGTAATATTATATTACCGCATATATGCATTATTTTAAGCATATAAGTAGTTTTGTTATGTAAGTAATAATGAGATTAGACAAAGGAGTCATTAACTACTAGGGCAAGGGTTGGATCAGTCGGTATTGCTCCAGGCTTGTAATCTGCAATTCTGAGGTTTGCATCCTGCCTATGTCAGCATTGAGCTTGAAAAGATTGCTGTCCATTGGGTGGAATGTCAATCCAATAGCAGGCTTGTGTGCAGGAGAGCCATACTCTGTGCTTGTTAAAGAATACATGTGGGCATGATGGGAGGCTTCTATGTCTCCTAACAGCTGTCCAGTGACTTCCCTCAACCTTCTTTGATCCCATGCGACCTGGCCATATAACCTGTTGTGTACAAAAAAAATTCTGCTCAGAGGTAAAACAACCCATGAACTACCATTGAGCAGCATCTTGTGTAGGGAGAGACTCCATTGGTTTGATCACATTGCCCACTTATGGCGGGGTGGGGGTGGCTCAGTCGGTAGCGCGCCAGGCTCATAATCTGTAGTTCCCAGGTTCAAGTCCCAGCTGAGTCAGCATTGAGATTTATCTCCGCAAAATTCCCCGCCCTGCCCACGGTCAGTAGGGGACACCGATGGGCTTGGAAAGGCCGCCGTCCGTCGGATGGGACGTTAAGCCGTGGCCCTGTGTGCAGGAGAGCCATACTCTGTGCACGTTAAAGAACACGCTGGATGGCCTTGACGGGAGGCTACCATCTGTCTCCCTACAGCTGTTCCAGTGGGTCCCCTGCCCCAACCTTCTCTGAGCCTTCGGGGTCCTTGTGACCTGGCCATTTAGCCCATGGTGTGCAAAAAAGTGCCACTCAGAGGTAAAACAACCCAAAAGCCCACTTATGGCACTACAAATTAGCTGAGTAGTGCATAATGTATGTGCCTGAAGGCTTCTGAAAAAGAAGGAGACCTAGAATGTGATGAGTGAACAATTTCAAATATAACCTTGTTAGAATTGGCTTACAGTGGTAAAGTGAAATAGTTATAACTTAGGATGACATTTATGGAGAACAAAATTAATCCATTTGAACTTTCATAGCCCATAGTTGCTTGAGGTTTATGTATGTATTGTATTATTATGTAACTTTTAAAGATTTGAAGTTATAAAATTTTAAATGTGTCTTTTTCCTCTAAGGGATGAAGATGCACCTAGACAAATAAATGATCCTAATGCTAGGAAACCTGAAGGCTGGCTTGATAATGAACCAGAACTTATTCCTGATCCTAATGCTGAAAAGCCATCTGATTGGTAAGAGTTTCAGAAAATATAGTGCTTTTGAATGCAATGCATGACATTTAATATTTTTGTAAAAAAAAAAACTGGTTTCCTTTAATACTGATATGTAATATTATACATGAATAAAAAGTGTTTTGCACTAAGTCATCGTATCATGGATTATATTTGCAGGATATCATGAGTCATTTCTAAGATCTTATGCAGCTATTATTACCTTTAAATGGATCCAAATATCTCCATATTCTGTCTATAGAGTACTAAATATTCACACAAATTAATCCACAGCACATCATTGATTTACTAAACATGTAATCACTATCAAGGGAAACATCACTCTTAGTTTAATGTTAATATCAAATGTTAAGAAAAATTGTTTGAGCCAGGTGGTCGATTCCCCCTGCACCATCGTAACACAATTTAGTTGTTCTTCTCTCCTCTACGAGAAGTTCAGCGTTGATTTCCCCCTAGCACCACCATAACACAATTTAATTGTTCTTCTCTCCTCTACGAGAAGTCCGGCGTCGGTTATGGTGGGTTGTGAACCCATGCCCTCCTGATAACATGTCAGGTACTCTGACTGCTGAGCTACAACCACTGATCTAGATCTCTCATTGATGTTAAGAACTCTCTACCTACAGCACACAATTTTCTGTGTCTCGTGCAGGCATTGTCCTGGCTGCTCACTTCTGGAAACAAATGACAAGTATGTTATGAGAATATGTTGAATAGCTCAAAGAAATTTCTCGATGCTTATTTTCAACTATCAAAGGAAACATCACTCTTAGTTTAATGAGCTATTCGATGTATCCTTATTACTTAACATTATCATGACATACTTTTCAATCTGTTTCTAGAGGCTATGAGCAGCTGGAACAATGCCTGCACGAGACAGAAAATTGTGCACTGTAGGTAGAAGTTCTTAACATCAGTTAGAGGAGATCTTGATTAGTGGCCGGTAGCTCAGCGTGTAACGGGCCAAAGTTATGCAAAATACTTTTAAGTTTGGACCCTGTTTCTGATCCAATTAGTTTATGCTCTGGATAGTTCAGTCGGGCGCCAGGCAATAATTAACAAATTGCCAAATAAATAAAGTTACATTAGGGTTCAAAATACCAGCGATCGTTAATGAGTAAGAATCCAAAATATGATTGTCAAGTTTAAATATCTGAATATAATCAAAACTTAATTTACGTTGCTCAAGAGAAAAAATTAGTAAAGACTCAAAAGGTTTAACAAACAAATTTATTTCCAAAAATCACTCACCAAAACTTCAATGAAGAAGATACATCAACTGAGCACTCTTCCGTGCTACATGCTTATGCTCTACTGAGCTCACTCACTTCTACGTTACTGCTGTCTTATGGACACTTTAAACCTACTGTCTACTATGTGCTACTGTGACTACATGTCATCAGGTTTTAACAAGAGCCGAACGTGTCATGTTGCATGCTGGGAAAGACATTTACATAAACTGATGAGCGACGCAAGCTATGACGCAAGAGGGGGCGTGTCCTTGTGCACGCGCTTTAGCGGGTGACAGTCGGAAGATCAGAGTTATGCATGCGCAACTCCTAACTCTTGGAAACGAGCGCTGTGATGCCAAAAAGGAAATAAAAATCCCCAAAATGATAAATATAACGTAAATTAAACAAAACTGGTTAAGGTAAAGTAAAAGTGAATGATGGGGCATCACAAGCGGTCAGAGCACCAAACATGTTTTCAGGAGGACATGGGTTCGTATCTCACTTGGCTCAAACAATTTTTCCTCTAACATTTGATATCGACATTAAACTAAGAGTGATGTTTCCCTTGATAGTTGAACATAAATGTCTAGAAATTTTTTTGAGATGTGATCACTATTATGCTGTTTAAGTATCATGGTGACATTGGGTGTAGAATAAAAAATTGTCTTGAGCTGGGTGGGAGCTGAACTCACAACCTCCTGAAGACATGTCAGTGCTCTAACCACTGAGCTACCAGCTGCTGATCAGTATCCTCTATTGCTGTTGTTAAGTTATACACCATAGGATCAGTAGCTGACTTTTGAGTTCATTTGAAGACCCTGTCCTTTAAAACCATTCCAGTCATTTGTACACGACTAGTCATATTCCAAGAACCTCCTGACAGACTCTTTTTTTTTAGCAAGTCTCACTATCTTTTCATTTCTGGTATGATCACTAGTACCTTATTACACAAATTAATCCACAGCACATCATTGATTTACCAAATATTTAACTACTGTTATGCTGTTTAGAATCATTATGACATTGGCTGTAAATTTTTCCTCTACTTGTAATCTGTACATTCAGTATACCAATTAATTTATTATTAAAAATAGTGAATCCACATGATTACCTGTTGACTTTTAAGTCAATAAATCAATAGTTTGGTGAAAAAAATTAATTTTGCTGATGCAGGATTCTAACCCACATCTCTCCAGATTCATGCCCATAATGTTCTAAGACCATGTGGGTTCGAATCCTGCATGTCAACAAAGCTCATTTTTTTCCACAAAACTATTTATTGATTTATTGACTTCAATGTCAACAGATAACTCTGCAGATTTCTTATTGTTTAATAATTCATTAATAATGCTTTAGCATGAGTGGCATATATTTACATCTTACTCAGTGCAGCATTAAAAGTGAAATTGCCTTCCTCAATCATAGATGGTGCCAGTAGCAACAAAGACAGCTAGATTGATAGGTCACATTAATGGATGAATGGCACAGATGCCATTAGTTTAGTGATCTTAGAACACTCTGGCATGAATCTGTAAAGATGTGGGTTCGAATCCCCCATGTTGGCAAAATTTATTTTTTCCACAAAACTATTTAATTTATTATTGATCATTGAATGATGCTTAAATATATTGATTATTAATTATTAGCCATTGATTTAAGTTTCCTTAGTGTCAAAAATATGCATGTCACAGACTTTCTGTACTGCAAAAATGTAAATAGATTTAATCTTCTTGTAATGAAATAGGAAATTTAATTCATAATCAGTTAATGGGTGCCTTGAAAATGGCCATCTCGTTACTAAACTTGGATCATTCAAATGGGATGACTTATTTTGATTTCATCCATAATTATGAGTGAACACAATGAGTGATAATAAATAAGCAATTTATTTCACAATTATCACTGTTAGGAGATTTATTTCTGCTGTGTTTCAGTAAGAGATGCAAAAATGATTTGATGGTGGTATTTCGTTTTACATATCATGCAGTTAAAGGCTTAGCTATATTTACCACTACAGGAGAATAATCATTGGCTGGTTGCTGTAGTTGCAGACAATGCTTACTCTCGTTGCTACAGCACTCTAGTTGGTGGTTTGCCATGTTTCTCTATGCCTGCTGCAGGCTGATATGCTATGGGGCACAGTCATAGTGGAGATGTTCTTGTAGCGTTAACTGTTTGATGAGTGGTAGAGGATCATCTTCTGCTGCTTTACACTTTTGACATTATTCTTGAGCATAATGCATTTCGTGGTCTCCTTTGTCAACATCTTCAGATACTGTCAACTCCTTGTCAGATGGAGTTGATATAATGTGGTCCCTCTAGCAGTGCTCTTATAACTTAAACTGGAAATTGTGTAATAGCAAGTTCCAGGTGGGTGGGAGAGGGGGGGGGCAGATCGGGGTTGCATAGTTGTTCTTTTTAAGGTTTATAATTTTAATTATAATTTTTAATATTGTTTCAAATTTTCAATGTAGTTTAGTTGAAATTTTGTGGGTGAAGATGCTATTATTTTATAATTGAGTTTAGTTGCTGTTAGATTGTTTTGAATTATTGTTTGCATTGAAGCTGTATTGGCCATTTTTTTTTTCTTAATGTCAGTTTCATGTTTAGTAATGCGATTGTCAATTTGTCAATGCTTACGTAGCCTACATAGTTATTTTTGTTTTGGTCTGTGTAATCAATTTTTATCTTGTATATTCCACCCGTGGGTTTAGGTTTACCTCTGTCTTTAAATATAAATTTCTTTATTGTATTTTTTTTATAGAGCTAGGAGTTTTCATTATCGCATTTCTTTAAAATGTTACTTAGTGAATGTGAGAAGTCTGGTATGTATGGGAAAGCTGTGGTATAGTTAAGTTTAACTGATTCTTGTTGTACTTGTGTTGATTGAGTGCTGAGTTTAAGTTGTTTTTGACTTGCTTATAGATTTTTGTTATGAATGATTTATCATAGCCAGCTTCTTGGCCTATTTTGTAAATATAGTTAATTTCATTTTTTAGTAAATTTTAGATGATACATAGTGATGTGTTCTATAAAAATACCTGTTGAAAGCTACTGTTTTATATGAAGTGGTGTGGTTAGACCTGGCAGATATTAGATTTGGAACAAAAGTGGATTTTCTGTACACCATTGTATTGCATTTTAGATTATTATGTGTTATCATTATGTGTAAATATGGCAATTGCTGGTTGATTTCATTGACACATGTAAACTTTATGGTGGGTAAGATGTTATTAAAAATGTCTGAAAGTTTATATAATTCCTCTTGGCCATGGTCACATAATATTAAAATATTGTCTATGTAATGTATGTATAGTGTCAGTTTAAGTTTACTTTTAACCAGGGCTATATGCATGTAGAAGAAAGGTCAGTAGGGAATACCAATGGGTTTGGAATGGCTGCTGTCCAATCCAATGGATGAGATGTAAAGTCTTGACCTGAGTGCCGGAGAGCAATACTCTGTACATGTTAAAGAACACGATGGATGGCCTTGATGGGAGACTTTTGGATGAGAACCTCTTCTGAGACCTTTGGATCCTTGTGATCTGTCATTTAGCCTTCACATGGATCCATGACTTTAACCTCCATTAGACTTCAATTGTTAAACAACACAAAATGCAAATTTGGTACATTTAGTTCTTACACATAATCATTGTAGTTCTACTTAAACCTAAAGCTGCAAACCCTTCAAATAACTTTCAACCTAAATCTCATGATCACAAGATAGGTGGCAGTTAATTTTATCATAGTTGAATACTTTTAACATTATGGTTAAAGTGGTAAGAGAGGAAAAATGTTTTTTACTGCTTTACCGAAATTGATCACAAAGTCCTTGGAGAGTTGGTTTTATTACTTTATTCAAGTTGATATTAAAATCCTTGGAGTTCACAGGCTGATGAACTCTTTTTGGGGACACACTGTTGATGATTTTCATGGTCTACCTTTTGTCGAGATGCCAGTCCTGTGTACATACTTTTGAGTGGCTGTTGTGCATGTACACTCAGTATTTCTGCGGCATTTATCACTCTTCTTTATCTATCAGCCATGGAGTTGCCTCTTATAACTTTCTGACACAAATATAAAGAACTTCTTCCCTATTAAAAGCATTACCTTTCAATATTCAACATAAAACACCAAATGGAGACAAAAAAACCCACAAAAAAAACATTAAAAAACACTGCTATGTGCATTTCCTCTAGCAGGTACTCAGTGCATATCCTGTTAAATGGATTAAAATCAATTTCCAAGCTGATAGAAAAGGTTTAATATCATTATTACATAATTTATTCTGATTTGAGTTAATAATTAAATTTTCCATATGATTGGGATTTTGTTCCGGGGGATTCTATTATTTTAGGTTTTAATGTATAGTAATGCAAATTTGCCTGTAGAATGGTTTGCATTAATGCTATTTTACCTAATTGATTGGTTAAATCATATTGATGTTCTGCTACTCATGCTATCATCTGTCAATATGTTTTTCCAGTATATTTTATGTTATCAATTAATACTTTATTTTCATCCTATCTTAGCTACTAATGTTTTTACATTACTAACTAAGCTCATCAGACAAAAAATTAGTCATCCCTGACTGAATGTCACCTAATAGCACGTAACGCCTCTGTGCAACTGAAGAACAGCCAAAATCCTGTCTGGCATGGAATGCCACCAGTGTGCGATGTAGTGCAGATCAATATTCATTCACTCTTCCAGTAGCAAATGCCATAGTTTGGCCAGATGGCTGGGACAGTGCTTCACTCGTTGCCCCAAATAGTTCACAAGTTTTCTATCGGATTCAAATCCAGGAATTTGATGGGCAAGTCAAGATGTTTGAAGGCTTCAGAATGCTCGTCGTGCCAATCCAATGCACTTTGAGCCCTGTGCACACGGCAATTATCGTCTTGGAAGACGGGTATCCTTTTGGTGTTCACTGTTGAGATGTTGCACAAAAGGCAACATGTGGTCATCCAGTAGCTCCATATAACCCTTCTGGTTCAAGTGTGACATCACCGCAACCAAAGGACCCATTTCCTTATACGTGAAACACACCCAGAACATTACAGAGACTCCTCCAGCTTGAACAGAATCTTACGCACAGTCCTCATGGAAGGCTTCGTGCAGCTTATGATGTACCCCATTGCCTTGCATCATTTGAGTACAATCAAAAATGTGACTCATCTGACCAGATCACACGCTTCCAAGTGTCGACAGTCCAATCTTTGTGGTGCTGCACCTACTGTAGCCATGCAGCCTTGTGCAGAGCTGTTAACATGGGTCTTTTCTGCGATACTCTGCTCCAGATATCCATGGCATGCAGTTCTCTTCGGAGTATTCATTCGGAAACAACTTGTTGTAGGCCTGCATTGGCTGACTGGAGCAATTCCTGCCTTGTTGCAAAGCAGTTTGCCTTAACAGTGTGTGACACACTGCAGTGGTCCCTATTGGTGAGCACAGTCTTTCTGGCGACGATTAGCGGCGGACTGCAATGTATGCCACTGTTGGAAGACCCTTTGGACAGTATGTTTCGACACAGCTGCAAAGGCAGCAACTTCTTGTACACTATGCCCTTTGGCTTGGCCAAACACAATAACACCTTTTTGCCACTCGTTCACATCTTTGGCACGACCCATGTTTCATGGAGCAGCTATCACACTCGTGGCACACAACCGCTTCTTCTCACTGTGTGAACCCTGTAGCACATGGCACAGCTATTTGTAGGACGCGTTTATTACTGGTGCACCCTCTGTTGCTGTCGAATGGACATAACCCTCTTACAGCAGGAGATGACTAATTTTTTGTCCAGTGAGCTTATTTTCAAAGGCAATCGTATATCATATTTATGTAATATATTGGCTAATGCATCTGAGAAACCAGGAATGTAAGGAAAAGCTATTTAATATTTGAGAGAGGTACTTGAGTTGGTTCTGTTTGTGTATTAGCAAAATGTTTATATTTTTTTCTCAAATTTTTCCAAGTATTCTTTTTGGTAACCTGTCTGTATTCCTACTTTATATATATATATAATTTAAATTCAGTATTTAAAGCTCTTTTCATGGAGCAATATCAATATGCTCTCAGAAATTGTGAATTAAACACAGATTTTTTTTGTGATGCCCAGGGTGGGTTGAGTTTTCCAGAATTATACGAGTCTGTTTTCTGTAAACTGTTGTTTCACATTTTATATTATGTGTTACTAAAATATCTGAATATGGTAATTGTTTTTCAATCTCTTTTCCCATGGGTGAATTTAATAGAGGGAAGGATGCTATTGAAAATGTTCCAGTAGGGTTTGTAATTTATCATAGTCCCAAAAAAGTAGTAAATCATTGACATACTGCAAATACAAATGGGGTTTAAATTGTACCAGCTGAAATGCTTCCTTTTCAACATGGCGGAGGAAAACATTGGCCATGAGTCCAGACAGAGGTGATCCCATTGGCACCCCCCTCGGTCTGGACCACATGTGACCATTGACTTGAAACCAGTTAGATGTGGTGGCCAGGTCAGGGTATTATGCACACTAAAGTACCACTTTGCCATGGGCCTGGCCTCTGCCAGCCATTGTTTCTTTATATGCATTTCTGCATTCAATACCGGAATGTTGGGATATAGCAGTACAATGTAAAATGAATGCATTGTGGTTGTTTCGGCGATTTGACAGTTTTAAATTATTTTAGCTACATCATAACATGATGCTGCCTTATATTCAGTATTTGTAAAATATGTTAAATAATTCTAAACACAGCTACAAGTATATCAAATTTAATTCCACAATAATGCTGTGATACAGTTTTAAACATCAGATGTTAACTATTTTCTATGCAGAAGCACTCCTCTATGCATGGGAAATAGTTAACATCTGAGGTTTAAAACTGTATCCCAGCATTATTGTAGAATAAAATTTGGTATTTGTAAAATATATTTTTAAAAAAAACGAAAAGTGTTCTTTCCATAAAGTACGTCGGTGATTTCCTTTTTGATACTAGTGGGAGAAAAGAATAAATGGTGTCTTAAACCCTAAAAGAGGGATAGACAAGTAATGGTCGTAAATAAGAATTTATGTTATGTATCTTTTGTGATACTCAGTGTGCTCTACTGGGTTAGAGAGGCCTAATATACATGATCGATTTATTGTAACAGTATATAATTCATGAGAAATTAAAGACTTTTATAAAACCTACTGTGCTTTTTAATATTCAAATTTAAGGTTTCATCAGTTTTTCCTCATATTGTTGTTTTGTGATAATTACTACCTGATCTGTTTTATCAGCCCTTAAAATTTTCATATTTGGATTCTTTTTCATTCTTTCTAATTCCTTAATTTCTCTTTGCAGCTTACTTTGATTTTTCTGTTTTATAGTTTGGTATAATTTAAATCGGATAGCATCCTTCTGCATTTGTGGAACTGTTCTTAATATTTGTTCCACCTGTGGTATTTTAGTGGGATAGGCAAATTTTGCCCCTTTTCTAAAGCACCTGGTGTATATTTAAGTCTACACCAGCCAGATTTACTGATTTTGGTTATTTTTTACTGATGATTTCATTGAAATTGTATTCATAAATGTTACATTAAAATTTTGATTACATTTGTTAAATCTGCTGCATTTTGAGCTAATTCCTGATTACTTATATTTAATTGTGTTGTTGCATTGCGTTATTGTATGTTTTTGTGTTCCTAAGTTATTTATATTATCTACTATCCTTATAGGGTTTTCTATGTTAGTTGGGTTCCTGTTATAATTTTTAATATATTTTTTTTCTTTTTATGCATCTATTTTTCAATTTCTATCTTTTTCCATTTTCTCAAATAAATCTGCCATTATATTTGTTTTATCTATTTTTGTATTACTTATATCCAAATACTGTTTATATATACTTTATTTTCTATTTCCCTAATAACCCTTCTGGTTTTCCTAATTACTGCATTTAAAAGGTTTAATTTCTGCATAATGTATATATTTAAAAAGGGTAAGGATCATTATATATCGTTATATATTGTTATAAAGGGTAATAATGATTATATATTAATTAACAGCAAATGGGCTAGTTTTGTTAAGAATACCAGGTCATATAGGGGAGCTGAAATTGGATTTGACCATTACCTTGTTAAAAGTGTCTTGCAACTTGAACTTAAAAAGTGTTGTGCTAGGGTTAAAAAATTTACTTTTAATACTGAAGCTCTGAAAGACCCAGTTATAGCCAAAGCTTACCATGATAGGTTACTTAGTCATTATGACAGTCATGGTATGCTTACTACTGAAGTTGAGGAAGAATGGGATAATTTTAAACAGGCTTTTTTGGACACTAACAGTACTCTTTTAGGAAAAAAGGAGCAGAGGAGGCAGAATTATTTGAGAAAGATTATCTTATTTCAGAAAGAAGGAACTGCAGGAATGTCCTTAATCAATACCCTACTAGTCCTAATAGAAAGCATTACAGAGAGCTTAATAAACATGTAAAAGATCAGTTAGCTGCTGATAAGAATCTTTGGCTTGATAGCTTGGCTAACAAAGCCGAGGAAGCAGTTAAACAGCACAACAGCATAGAGCTGTACCAGATAGTTAATGTTTTGTGTGGTAGACAATGGACAGGTATACAGGGATTGAAGGATAAGCAAGGTAAGGTTATAGAAGGTGAGGATTCTGTCATGGCTAGGTGGGCTGAGCATTTCAGTGATATTCTAAACAATGTGGTTAGTTCTATTCCCATTGTTTGCAATGATGATAGATGCATTGGTGGCTTTAATGTTGGCCCTATAACACAATCTGAATTTATTTTGGCTATTTCTAAACTTAAACTTTATAAATCCCCAGGGGTAGATGAATGTTTGGTTTGGTTCTTTCTAGGTTGAATGTAGTTTGGTTCTTTCTAGGGTTAGTTATGGTAGTGAAACTTGGACACTTTGTAAACAAGATAACAGGAAACTAGGTGCTTTTGATTCCAGATGCTTACACAGTATCTTGGGCATTAGGTGGTTCAACTTTGTAACTAATGATGAGGTTAGGCAAAGGAGTTTGCAACCTCCTTTAAGCAGCGTATTGTGCAGAGAGATACTCCATTGGTTTGGCCATGTTGCCCGTATGGATAATTATAGATTGGCGAATAGGGTTATGAACAGTGTGCCTAAATGCCTCAGAAAGAAGGGGAGACCTAGGATGTGGTGGGCAGACAATGTCAAACAGGACCTTGTTAGAATTGGTGTGCAGTGGCCAGATGCAGTAGATGTAGCTCAGGATCGACTTGCTTGGAGAACTAAATTGCACAGTCTGGTTGGACCTCCGTAGCCCATGGCTGCTTGAGTAGGATGATGATAATGATGAAGGATCATATTTCTTTCTAGGGATTTTCAAAAAGTTAGGTAATATATTATATTGTTTACAGGCTACTGAAAGGTTTAGCAGCTGGATCTTCCGATTGAGAGACAGCCTTAATTCACAAAATCTCCTCATTATAAAACGTTTATTATATGTATGTTATCACTTAAAATTCATATTAAAAGCACAATGACAAGTTATTACATTTAGTTCTTACACATAATCATTGCAGTTCTACTTAAACCTAAAGTTGCAAACCCTTCAAATCATTAGATAGCTGACAGTTAATTATATCATAGCTGAATACACTTCATATTATTGTTAAAGTGGTAATAGAGAAAAGATGTTTTTTATTGCTTTTTCCAAGTTGATGTTATAAAATCTTTGGGATTTCATAGGCTATATTTGAGTGAGGTACTCAAATACCTCACTCAAATATAAAATATGCAATAGCTTTTCTTTATATTCCTGGTTTCTCGAATGCATTGGCCAATATATTACATAAATATGATATAAGATGATTACCTTTGAAAATAGTAAAAACATTAGTAGTTAATGGCGCTGGTCGAAGTGTGACCCTTAGAAAAGTTTATCTAATAGAAATCGAAGATAGATTAGTAACATAAAATATATTGGAAAAACATATCGACAGATGGCAGCACGAATAGCAGAACATCAATATGATTTAACCAATCAATTAGGTAAAACGTCGTTAATGCAAACCATTCTGCAGGCAAATTTGCATAACTATACATTAAAGCCTAAAATAATAGCATACCCCGGAACAAAATCACAATTATATGGAAAATTTAATCATTAACTTAAATCAGAATGAATTATGTAGTAATGATATTAAACCTTTACCATCAGCTTGGAAATTGATTTTAAACCATTTAACTGGATATGCACTGGGTACCAGTTAGAGGGACTGCCTTATAAAGATCTGTAATATAGTTGAAGGAGCACACTGCCTGAAGAAGCTCATGTGAAATGCACATAGAATTTTATTTTAATGTCTTTTTTTTTTATGTCTCCATTTGGTGTTTTATGTTGAATATTGAAAGGTAATGCTTTTAATAGGGGAGAAGTTCTTTATATTTGTGTCAGAAAGTTATAAGAGGCAACCCCATGGCTGATAGATAAAGAAGAGTGATAAATGCCGTAGAAATATGAGTGCACATGCAACAACAGTGCTGAGCCACTCAAAAGTGTGTACAACAGGACTGGCATCTCGACAAAAGGTAGACCATGAAAATCATCAACAGTGTGTCCCCAAAAAGAGTTCATCAGCATGTGAACTCCAAGGATTTTAACATCCACTTGGATAAAGCAGTAAAAAACATCTTTCCTCTCTTACCACTTTAACAATAATGTAAAGTATATTCAACTATGATAGAATTAACTGTCACTTATCTCGTGATTATGAGATTTAGGTTCAGAGTGATTTGAAGGGTTTGTAGCTTTAAATTTAAGTAGAACTACAATTCTTTGTGTAAGAACTAAATGTATTAACTTGTCATTGTGCTTTTAATGTGAATTTTACAAATTTGGTGTTCAAAATTTCTCACTAAACTTTCAGCCTAGAATATTTTGCAATGAACAAAAGAAACAGAGTTCTCTAAATTCACTGTGGCAAAGGCATGAGAGATAAGAATATAGTCACCACAGACATAATCAAATGCAGGAGAATTATATACATAGGACCTCAACCATTCATGGGGCCCCAAAAAACAGTAAAACCTCAATAAACCTTAATATTTTATTTAGTAAAATTAATCACAATCAACATAGTCTGCGACTTACTTACACTTCTAGTGGTTTAGGGGTGGGGGTGGATCAATGTGTAGTGCGCCAGGGTCATTATCTGCAGTTCCTAGGTTCAAGTCCCATCTAGGCCAGTGTTGAGATTTATCTTTGCAAAACTCACTGCCCTTGGTAAGTAGGGAATGCCAATGGGTTTGGAAAAGTCGCCATCCATTGGATGGGACATTAAGCTGTGTGCAGGAGAGCCAATACCCTGTATACATTAAACACGCTGGATAGCCTTGACAAAAGGCTGCCATCTCTCCTAACAGTGGTCCCCAGTGGGTCCCCTTCCCCAACATTTTCTGAGGCCTTGGGGTCCTTGTGACATGGCCATTTAGCTCAATGTGTGCAAAAAAAGTGACATTCAGAAGTAAAACAACCCACAACCTGTGAATATATGAGTGGGTATATTAGGTAATCACATTATTGACCCATATCACCATACTTAGATATCATATATAGATAGGTTTGTCCAGTCAACCTATCTGGTGTTTCTGTGCAGCATACTCCCTGATTTTCTGGACAATATACCATTATCTCTCCCAAATAATGTTTGAATACAACAGGGTGGGCATCAGCTCATTTTAGTGTAAATATCTGAGAGTGGTTGAATACTGCATACCCAGGTCACTGGATTGGCCATAGTGGTCTTGTTCAATGGCCAGCCAGATCACCAGATCTCTCACCGTTGGATTTTATCTTGGGTTATATCAAGGAGTTGGTGTACCAAATGTCATCTACTACAAAAGAGGATCTCATGGCACTCTTACATTCTGCCTTACTATTTGTCGATGCCTCGATATTGGAATGTGTCCAGTCATCCATTCCCCAATGTGCACAAGTGTGCATTCACACGAGAGATGGTGACTTCGAACACCTGCCATTTTGATAGACATTTCACAAACTGTGTTTTTGTACAACACGTTCCATACATACTGTACTACTTGTTGCTCATGTACTTTGTTTTATTGGTACCTACAAGTTGTAGAGATATTCAATTTTGTCATCACAGTCATGTTTGCACCTTACGGGTTTATCAAAATAATGGAAATACGTACTGTTTGTGGAGTACATTTTATAATAAGCTGTAGGCCCACCTCAGGCATTCAGAACAGAAGCAATTTGATGTGGAATAGACTTGTACAAGTCATGCACATAACATAATGGAATGTGGGACCATTCTTCCTGTAAAATACGGCCCAACTGTGCCAGTGATGCTGGGGGTGGAAAGTGTGATGTGACCTTGCTCTCCAGATATTCCCACAAATATTCAATAATATTGAGGTGGCCAGGATAGCTGCTGCACCTCATCCTCTGCAAATGTTTACAAATACACCTATTTCCACTGTTCTGGTTACTGAAGCTCCTGCAAGGCACACATCAATGATCAGGCCTTTTTGGAGGTCATTGAGATCTGACATTGTTGACAATTGCACCACAACTTGACATATTATGCATAATGCATGGGTGCATTATCTGCTTGAAACCAGGGATGGTCATTAGGGAACAATGCCTGCAACATTGTGTGCAGGTGGCCCCCGAGAATGGATTCATACATTGTGGATGTGAATGACCCTGCATAATAACTAATGGCCCTAAAGAATGCCATGAAATGGCACCCCACAGCATCAGCAATCCACTTCCATGCTTCACAGTCGGGGTGGTACGCTTCTGCAGGGTTTCACCAGATGTACACTGTACAAGTGGTGGGAAACAATGTGTAGCACGATTCATCAGACCAGATGGCATGTTGCCAGTCTTTAGCATCCCAGTTTTTATGTGCTTTGCACCACCTTTCATGTTTTGTTGCATTGATGTTGGTAATCAGAGATTTGTGGATTGCAGCACTGCCATAAATACTGGGAACAGTGAAGTTCTTGACAAATTGTTATGACGGAAATAGGATCATTCCAACTGGTATTCAACTCTACTGCTGTTTGCGGTGCCGTGGTCTTGTGTTTCCATTGTACCATCTGTGCCAACGTTTGCCTATCCCTATCTGACAACTTCACATGGCATTCACAATTTGCATATTTGGATGCAATGCCCTGTCCTTTTTGATAGGTAGTCATAATCTTCGATAGAGTTCCTCGTGTTACACCTGCTATTTATACTATTCTTGTCACTGAAGCTCCTGCAGGGCACACACCAATGATCATGCCATTTTGGAGGTCATCAAGATCTGACATTATTGACAATTGCACCACAACAGCTGTTTCACCTGCACCTGTGGCACTGCTATTTGATAGCCAACATCGTACTTCTCCCCTTTATATACCTCAGCCTGTGGGTGACGTCCCTATGATACACATGTCACATCACGTGTGCTCCAGTTGCCATCGGTGTTTTCATTATTTTGATAAACCCCTGTATGTCATTACACACCATGCCTGTCATGTGATAGTCCTTTATCTAACAATTGCAATAAAGTACATATTCTTGTAAGTGGATGTTACATCATCAATCATTCAAGTCGTTTTACTCAGAAACTACCTCTCACATATTGTTCTTTGGGCATGTTTGATCCTCTCACGAACACGAATATCACCATGCAGAATTTGTGCAGTCATTCTGGGACATCCTGTGTAAGTAAAGATATTATGTTCATTATTTTTAGCACTCTTCAGCATCAAACTCAAGGTTAGAGGGAAAATTATATTTAGCTGGGTAGATACAAACTCAGCCTCTAGTTCTAGCATGTTGAGTTGTAGTTTCGTACCCCAAGGGTCAAGGTCAAGGCATTTATTTACTCTTTCAGTTGATGTTCAAGAGTGTTTTCATCAAATTTCAACTCAATCAACATCACACCTTTATAAAATTATCAGTTAACTATTGTTTCCCTAATTCTAGAAGCTTAAAACTTTTTTAATCAAACCAAGTACTGTTCCCATTCAAAAAACTGAAATGTTATTTCAACAATCTGTTGGTATTCTTAATCAAGTACTTGTTCTTGAACAAAGAGAGGAAAGCAAGTAAAATGTGAAATTCTCTGTTTATCTGTAATGCAGTCTCTTAAAACTGTTAGATATTTACCTTCTGATATTAAATTTTATTTGATTTACTTATAGGGATGATGAAATGGATGGAGAATGGGAGCCTCCACTTATAAGTATGTATGAAATGTATTAATATACATTATTAATATACGTACTAATGCACTGAATGGAAAAATTATTATATGCACCTCAATAACAATATGCTAAACAGAAGTATTGCATCCAGTCATGTGGGACACTGAAACTGCCAATGCCTGTAAATAAAGCAGATCTGTACACATTGGAAACCAGTCACAGAAAAGTAATCATGGATAAAGGCATATGAGTTTGACTGTGGCCAGATAGTAAGTACAAGTAAGACCAGTTGTTCAATCACCACAACTGAACTGTTGGGATTTCCATGTCAGACTGTTGCATGTGTATACCAAGACTATGTGAAATACGGCAAAACTTCTAACCAGCGGGAGAACTATGGACGTAAATGTGCAATTGACTCTCAAGACTATGTGAAATACGGCAAAACTTCTAACCAGCGGGAGAACTATGGACGTAAATGTGCAATTGACTCTCAAGGTGAGCACAGACTCCCTCATCATTACAAGGAATTTCACAACTACCTTGGAGCAGATAATGTCTGAACTGAATAATGCACAAAGACTATTCTTTGTACCATGGAAAAATAGACTATGGCAGTTGACTTCCACATTGTGCCCCTTTATTGACTGCAAGACACTGAACAATAGGCTGCAGTTTGCAAAGGCCTATTGCAACTGGAATGCAGAGGATTGGAAACACTTCATCTGGTCTGAAGAATCAGGGTTTCAACTCTGTCATGCCGATGGGAGAGTGTGTGTGTGTGGCATAAACCACATGAAGCAATGGACCCAGCTTGCCAAGTTGGGGTCATATACAGGCAGGTGGAGGAAGTGTAACATTTTGGGGTACATTTACATGGGCATCCTTGGGACCCCTTGTACCCATCGAGACCTTAATCACCAGCACAAGGTATGTAAACATCCACCCTAACCATCTACACCTTTGCGTAACGATTCTCTTTCCACACTATGATGCCCTCTTTCAATAGGTCAATGCCACACCACATACTACCCAAGTGGTGACCAATTGGCTCCAAGAGCATTCAAGTGAATTTATCGTACTCAAATGGCCCCCTCTATTGCCAGACCTTAACCACACTGAGCATTTGTGGGACGAATTGGAAAGATCTATTTGAGCCCACCAACCTCCACCAGCAACTGTGGATGCTCTATGACAGCGATCCTTGCTTCATGGGTGGCAATACCACTTTCACGTTTTCAGCACCTCATTGAGTCCTATCAAGGCGTCTGGCTGTTGTTGTGAGGGCAAAAGGTGGTGCAAAAGGTAATTAGGTAGGTATACACTGAAGTGCCATTGAATTAGGGATAGGAGACATCCAAATTCAGTACTGCAAGTCCTGCATTTGTGCGTTTGCGTGACTGAAACTCTGGTCATGTAATAGCTGTCAGTTTTGGTTTCCCCAAGCATTCATCATGAGAAGCATAATGGGAAAGGCACGGGATTTAGATGCATTTGACAGAGGGCAGATTGTGGTGCCTGACGGATGGGACACTCGATCTCCAAAATTGTCAAACGAACTTGGATTTTCTCGTACGACAGTTTCAAGAGTGTTCCAGGAATATGAAAATTCTGGCAAAAAATCAAGCACCCGGACAAACTGCAAAGAACAACCAACCTTGAATGATCATGGGCTCTGCCATCTGACCCACATCAAACAGACCCGATAGGGGCCAGACATTTTCTGAAATCACCTCCCATTTGAATGCGGATTCCAGCTAGGAGGTCAGTACATGGACCGTGCAACCCTAACTTCATCTTGGCTTCAGGAGCCGCCGACCTAAGAAAGTCCCACTTCTAACAGCACAACACTGGGCTCAACACCTTGCCTGGGCTAAAGAACATCGAAACTGGACCATCAAAAATTGGCAATGGATAGCTTGGAGTGATGAATCCCAATTTAAACTTCATCATGCCAATTGGAGACTGAGGGTGTGGTGCCAACCCCATGAAGCCATGGATCCTGCATATCAGATCAGAATAGTACAAGCTGGTGGTGGCTCAGTGATGGCCAAGGGTGTCTTCAGTTGGATGTCTATGGGACCTTTGGTACATGTACTGACAACTCTCAGTGCATCCCAGTACATAGAACTCGTGGCTGACCATTTACACCAATTTATGGCCATCATTCATCTCACTGGAGATGGCATCTACCAGCAAGACAACTTGCTGGTAGATGCCAGCAGATTCATCTCACAGGTCCAGGTTGTATGTTGCATGTTTGGAGGAGCATTCTGCCGACTTTGAAATAATGAATTTGCCACCTAGAAGCCCAGATTTAACTCTTACAGTGTCCAGGCTGAAAAATAGGTTTCTATCCAGAGGCCAAGCTAATTTTGCACTGTGCTCAGCCAAAAAAAACTTAATTTTAGAATTTTTTGCCAAATAACTAATGAAAGGAATTATAGCATGTTTATGCCAAATCAATCAGCATTTAATTCTGGATTTTCTGAAAATAAAGTATTTATCAAAAAAGACAGTATGTTTTATTTTAATAGGACTTTTTTAGTCATGTAGTAAAAAAAAATGCATCTGGCAACACAAATAAAAATTTATTTAAAAAAAAAAAACTAATAGACACAAATGATTACAATACAGCCTGGACAATGCACATGAATAACATGAATAGAATGACTATATATTTCTGAATAACAAAAATAATTATTTTTTGGTTTTAAGTAAATATTTTTCTCGTTTTGTAATTTTTTTCTCGGTACCATACTTTGAGAAAATTCCAGGCTTTTACCCAATTGTGCTGAGTCAAATAAATAAGTAAACTTTAGAATTTTTTAAAACAATAACCAATCAACAGAAATAGGTCATGTTATATATCAAATTAAACAGAATTTAATTGCGAATTTTATAAAAAATAATATAAATTTCCAAGCATATTGATTTTAATAAGCCTTTTTCAATGCGATATGGTGGGGGGGAAAAAAAAGATTTCAGTATACAATTAAGGCTTCGCTTTGGAAAGCGTGATGAACAAAAATAGTTAAATTATATATTTATCGAAAGGAAATTTGCTCCCAAATAATATAATATTCAACCTGAAATATGATTTTTATTTCTTTTAATGATTCTTTTCAGTATCGTATATTTTAAACACGGCCAGTGTTATACAATGTGACTTGGCCTTCTCACATTCACGGGATTTTCTGAACTAGTTATGAAATAGAAAAAAAAAAATTCCTTGGCTGCTTTTTTCTACTAAATATTATGAATTTTTTTTTCTTTGGGTGTTGAAGTTTGGCAATCTTCGTTAAGTGCAGTAAGGTTTGTGCACCAAGAACCAGCCCTTCCCGAAATTGCCCTCCCAAATGATGGCCGATTTCTGTAACAAGGAAGTCTTATTTTGCTTCCATATCCAAGACATTCAATTTCAGAAAACGGTACAAACTCAAAGTTTTTTAATTAAAAAAACAAGAAATAATAAAGAAAAAGTTTCATATAACCTAAATGAAATATCCGCAACAACTTTTAAGCTGGCCTCTGATCTAGCATAACTCGGAAAGATCAATAAATCAAGCGATTGAAGATTGCTAACGTATGAATTTGCTTTCGTATCCAAGACCTCATTTATTTTCAGAAAATGATACTATATCAAAATTTTACTGGAAAGTAATAAATAATAAAATAAAAATTAGCATATAGCCTAATGCAATGTTAAAATATTCACTGTAACAAGTTGTAGGCTGGCCATATGATATAACTATGAAAACAATACTTGTCGATCGGCCAAAAGATAACTAATTTCCGAAAATAAATCTACTAAAATGAAAACTAAGGTTTAAATGTAAAAAAAAAAATTTTAACTTTACAAAGAGTATCCAATATGCTGCACCAGAACTGTAAAAAACACATATAGCACACGGAATGGAGATAGCATGTGTCAGCCATCTGTGTCTTGTTTGACTCAGTGAAGCATAACTAATTAAATGCAGCGGCAAAATTTCTAAGAAGGATGTGTTTACTTTCAGTTTTGATTTGAAGGTGGGAAAGATGCATAGAATGCTGGGAAAAATGATAAAAATAACTTGGGAATACTGAAATAGGTTTATGACAGAAAAGTGTATGAAACGGGGGAAAAAAATTGCGGTAAATTACTTCCAAAAGCTATTGTTTTTAAAATTAGCAGTTTTTTCGTTATTTTTAGGAGATTTTCGAAAATTTAAGGAAAATTTTGTTGATAATAGTTCAAATCAAACTTGTGAGCTTAAATCAGAAGGTTGCTTCAGCAAATAGGAACATTAACAAGCAAATCGGCAATGCAGTTTAGTGATTCTAAGAAATGGCAATCAGATGGCTTTATAAAATTATTTATATTGTAGTTTAATAAAATATGCATCAAATTAAAAAACAAAATATTATTTTTGAAGCCTGAATTATATATTTTTTTAAGGTATGTATAAAAAAAAAACTACAACAGCAATTTTTATTTTTAAAATATCGACTTTTTTTGTTGTGCTAAAAATGTATACAAGTGTTTTTGTTCAACATTCCTTCATCTTTTCCTGGATCACTTTGTAAAAGGGGCCTTGGCCCCTTTATCATCTGTTCCAAACATACATGTGTCCTTGGCACCTTAATTCAGAATCTCCAAACATATACAAATGACATGGACACTGGAAGGGTTAAATCCCACTCAAAATCTTTGAGATACCATCTATCAGCAATGACCTTGAGAGAATTGTGAACAGCTCTGGAGGATGCATGGGTTGCCATACCTGTAGAACATTTACACAAGCTTGTGGAGTCCTTGCCTTGTCATGTGGCAGCCATTATCAGGGCCAGAGGGGGGAGGGGTCCAACACGTTACTAGTTTGCAATCCCTAAAACAATGGCATTTCAGTGTATATAATAATTTGTCTATTCAGTGTAGTTTAATAAGCTTTGTAACCTAAACTTGTAACTTCTTTGTTAGTTGATTAAGCAATATGGGAAAACACCCTAATATGTAATTTTTTAATATTTTTAGAATGTAGTAAGAAATTTGCTCTCTCTCACACACACAACTTGTATTTGAGAGAAGTAACAAAAGACTGTTTTGGTGATTAAATATTTTCTCTTTATGTGGATAAAATGTGAACTGATTTCAAATACTATGCTTTATGGTATTTCATTATAACTTTTGATGAGCAAAGTATGACCAGTAGACTTTACACTGAAGCATACCTATAAATGCTGGATTGTCTTGATTTTTTGCAGAGTTAGTTGGTAGCCAATATCTGTTTATTTTAGGTCTGTAATTGGTAGGTATGGTGATTACTTTCCACTGGTGTCCTCGTTATATGCATGTTTGACAGATATAATTATAATATCATATAATTGATTTATTTCACTACTCACGATGTAATATTATAGTAAATGCCTTTTGTAAAGCTTATTATCCAAAAGAAGACCATCCTTTTTTACCTTCCTATTGCTTTTTGCTTGTCGTTTGTGAATTTGCCACCGATTTGTTCCACCATATCTTTTGAATGTGATGCACAAATTTAATGATTTATGTGTCAAATGAAAGTTGTTGAAAGGGGGGGGGGGAATCAGGCTATAAAAAAAATTTTGCTCCCATGCTTTCTTCCCCTTAAAAAAAGGGGAAATATGAAAACAACTGTTTTGCTATATCTTCTGAATGTGAGGACCAGAAGTAATGGACTATGGGTCTAATGAAATTGTGACATGTAGTGTGTTACAGGTTGTAAAAATTCCCCCCAAAAAACGGAGAATATTTGCGATGAATTGTTCTACTGTACATTTAGAAAGTGATGGCCGAATATAACAAGATGTATGCCAAATAAAAGCTTATGATATGAGGAATGTTGAGGGCAATAAAAAAATGTAATCCCTTGTTGTTTTCTTCCCCCCTAAAAAAGAAGAAATTGGAAAATCAGGTTAAATGAAAGCTCATATGAGGACCATTGTACACTACTTCGAATTATTCACCCCCACCATTCTCCTCTAACCTCAAAAGGGACGGAAATTTCACAGGGATTGACCTTAACAAGTTATATCTTAACTTAAAGTTTGGAATTACAACATAATTACAAAAAATGGGGATTGGGGGAATACAGTCAAAGTTAATGAGCTGTATATCATGTGATTTACCCTGCCGAGGACTGATCAACTACACTGGGTCTTGGTGCTGCCCATATACACTTACCAGACTAGATTGGAATAAGGTTCTGAGCTTGATAATGGATCCTGAATTTGCTGCACTGGTGGGGGGGAGGGGGACTTCTGTGAAGGATATATCTTACCCTGTGTTTTCTGTTTGTGGGTTGACAGCCCCAAGCGAATAGATTCATAGGATATGTTTTATCAGCTGGTGGATAATCCTGAACATAGGTCATTGCAAGCACCTGAACTCTTATTTCTACAGGCATCGTCAAATTCTACAATGGAGGAGTCTTCCAATGTAGATGTCTTCAGCCATTAGTAGTGGGGGAATGGGTGTAAGCCCCATGCCTGTGATTAGGGAGCTGGAAAAGATGAGTGGGGAAATGGGTCTAAGCCCCATGCCTGTGATTAGGGAGCTGTTTGATATTGTCGGCATTTTCTCTCAATAAACATAGTTTCTTTAAACCTCACACAAACCATTTTCTCTCAATAAACATAGTTTCTTTAAACATCACACAAACCATTTTCTCTCAATAAACATAGTTTCTTTAAGCATCACACAAACCATTTTCTCTCCATAGGTAGTTGGAATGTTAGTACTCTGCACAGAGATTATTCTCTTGATGTCCTCACACAAGAATTCCACCATTATAACCTTGATATTCTCGACTTGCAAGAGACCAGATGGACAGATAAAGGTCGGGTTCTTAAAAATAATCTTAAATTTCTCTTTTCAGAGGGGAAGATAAAAAGCATCTCCAAAGCGTAGGTTTGCTTCTCAGCAGACACGCTAGTGATGCTCTTCTAGGATATGAGTGCATTGATGAAAGGTTTCTTACAGCAAAATTTCAGACAAGCATTAAAGACTTGAATGTTATCTGCTGTTATGCCACCACTGAGGATGCCGATGAGGATGAGAAGAATAAGTTTATGGACAACTTCAGGATATTTTAAATTCTGTCAAAAAGAAGATATCAAAAAAGGTCAGAGTTGGTACTGACTCTGACCTTCTGGGGAGGGGTGATAGGTCCCTTTGGTATTAGTAGCTGCAATGGCAATGGGCAATGTCTCCTACAGGAAAAATAAACTTAGTGGTTTGAGAATAACTAACACTTATTACAAACACCATGACATGCATAAGTACATATGGGTTTTACCAGATGGACTGCATAAGAATATGACAGATTATACAAGTTATTTCAAAATTCTCTGTACAAATTTCAATGGGAGATAGGGAACACCAAGACAAACCTTTTTTGTCTATGAATGTATGTTCACTGACATAACCCTTCGGTGCTAGAGAGTGCTGTTTGGCGACGCTGCAATTGGCTAGAGGGGCGAAGTGAGAATGAAGAATGGACTTATGTTTGCCATCGGCATTTGTAAATCAGACACATTACATATAACATGGAGTGTTTCACGAATTCTTAGATGGCTGACATGCATCTGGCATATGGGGTTGCCAATGGAAACGGAAGAGCTGCTGTGAGATTGTACTGACAGCACTTCTCAAACAGACGTGTGCCAAACCACCAAACATTTGTGTGTTTGCACCGGCAACTGCGTGAAATTGGAACATTTCAAGCATGCAAACATGCATGGCACTGGTTGGGAGAGAACCATGCACACTCCTGACATGGAAGAACTATGGTGGATTGAGGACAGTCCAGGCACAAGCACGCGAGCTGTTCACATAGCCTTGGTGTGAACCACACCATCTGGTGGAGAGTGTTGCATTAGCAGCAGTTACATCTGTTTCATCGTCAGAGAGTCCAGACATGCAACCTCAGGATTACCCCCTTCGTGTAGAATTTGTGCCCTTTTTTCTGCAACAGACTGTGGTGCCGCCTGATTTTCCGGCTCATGTGCTCTTCTTAGATGAGGCCTCTTTCACACGTGAGGGTGTGTTTAATATGCACAATTCTCACGTTTGGGTGCACAAAAATCCACATACCACAATGGTGCATGTTCATCAACAACGTTCTCCGTCAATGTTTGGGCAGGTATCGTCAGTGACATTTTGATTGGGCCATACCTGCTGCCACCCCATCAATGGGCAGATTATTTGATTGGGCCATACCTGCTGCCACCCCAGCTCAATGGGCAGATTTATTGGGTATTTCGTGAAGAAACATTGCCTGGACTGCTGGAAGATGTTCCCGTGACTATTCAGAAATGAATGTGATTTCAACATAAAGGGGTGCCAGCACACTTCAGCACTGATGTGCAGGATTATCTGAATGCCACTTTTGGGGATCAATGGATAGGCCAGAATGGACCCATCACCTGACCACCAAGATCACTCGATTTAAAATGTATCAATTTCTTCCTCATGGGACATGTGAAGAACCTCTTGTACGAGACTCCCATTGACTCAGATGAAGACCTTGCCACAAGAATTTCTGTCGCCGCTGCAACTATTCGTGAAATTCCGGAAATCTTTCAATATATACGACAATCAATGCTTCGATGCTGTCGTGCATGCAATGCTGTTGCCGATTGCAATTTTGAGCACATCCTTTAAATAAACATTTTGTTCACACTTCTTTCCATTCATTTATGTACCAGCTCCACCGATATTTCTGTCAGTGCCCTCTAGCACTGAAGGGTTTCAGTGGACATACATTCATTGAAACACCTTAGATATATATCTATATACACAGTATAATACCCTTTGTTACCTTATGTTTAATATCACTATAAACACAAGAAATGGAAATTAAAAAATTAAAAAATTACCTATCTTTCTATATAGGCCCTTAAAAGTAGAAAATAATCCTAAAACATATCGATGGTGTTGTAATCAGTCACTGAGTTTGTATTTGTTTCAAAGGAAGGTAGAGTGCCAGCGATCTTGTTGAGTAGGTAAATCTGCACCCTATCTTCCTTTGAAGCGAATACAAACTCAGGGAGATTGACCATCGATATGATTTAGGTTTATTTTCTACTTTCTCATTTAATTCTTCACAATAAATACTGTACATTAAATTCTTTCATGCATAACTATGCTGCTTTAAACCAGTAGAGCACATTGAGTATTACATAAGAAATATACCTTAACCCCGTGAATGCGACAATTACTTGTCTATCGCCCCTTCGGGTTAAGGCATCATTTAAACTATCACATAATTCAGAAGGCAATATACATTCTTAACAAGATATTAAACAATAATACTATTAACTAAGGAAAACCTTTAACTTATCTTAAGGGTCTTAGGTATATGACAAAGGATTTAATTACCATAGTCTTGTAACAGGCTGGTAAAACTGCATCAGATGTTGTTGACCACCAGATGTCGCAGACATCAAGACTCCGGCGGACATTGGAATTGTTAGTAATTGAAGACTGTAATGGCGAAATATGGTGCCTGATATAAAAAGGTGATGGCCATAATAATCCAACAATGCCAATCCAAGTCCGTGTAAAAGATAATCTACTATCAAGAAGTACGTGGAAATCTGGTGTATGCATACTCATTGATGCTGTTTTAGATCATAGCATAAGGATGGGTCATACAAGTTACGAACCATGACAGCTTCTCTCAGACTAACAGGTCAACAACATCTGGTGCAGTTTTACCAGCCTGTTACAAGACTATGGTAATTAAATCCTTTGTCATATGCTAGACTAAGACCCTTGATATATATTAATTGATGATATTATTATATTGAAGATAGCTTAAAGGTTTTCCTTAGTTAATAGTATTACTTGTTTAATATCTTGTTAAGAATGTATATTGCCTTCTGAATTATGTGATAGTTTAAATGATGTCTTAACCCGAAGGGGCGATAGACAAGTAATTGTTGCATTCACGAGGTTAAGATATATTTCTTATATAATACTCAATGCACTCTACTGGTTTAAAGCGGCATAGTTATGCATGAAAGAATTTAATGTACAGTATTTATTCGTGAAGAATTAAATGAGTTTTTTCCTACTGTGCTTTACAATATTTATATTTTTTGCTTTTTATGGCTATATTGGACCCTGTATATTAATTAACAGCAAATGTTCTACTTCTGTTAGGAACATCAGGTCATATAGGGGAGCTTAAATTGGATCTCACCATTACCTTTTTAAAAATGTCTTGCAACTTAAACTTAAGAAGTGTTGTGGTAAGGTTAAAAATTTTACCTTTAATTCTGAAGTTCTGAAAGACCCAGTTATACCTAAAGCTTATCATAATAGGTTAGTTAGTCATTATGACAGTCATGGTTTGCATACTACTAAAGTTGAGGAAAATTGGGACCTTTTAAAAAGGCTTTTCTTAAACTAAGAGTACTCTTTTAGGGGGGAGGGAAGCAGAGGAGGCAAAATAATTTCAGTGATAAGGCATTTGAGCTTATTTTGGAAAGAATGAACTGCAGGAATGTCCTTAATCAACGCCCTACTAGTCCTAATAGAAAACATTACAGAGAGTAACATAAATGTGTAAAGGATCAGTGAGCTGCTGATAAGAATCTTTGGCTTGGCTGACAAAGCAGTTAGACAGCAGAGAGCTGTATCAGATAGTTAATGTTTTATGTGGTAGAAAACAAACATGAATTGAAGGATAAACAAGGTAAGGTTATAGAAGGTGAGAATTTTGTCACTCTTAGGTTCTAAACAATGAGGTTAGTTTTACTCCGATTATTTGTAATGATGATAAATGCATTACTGGCTTTAATTCTTCCTGTAACACATTCTGAAGTCATTTTGGCGATTTTAAACTACATAAATATCCAGGGGTAGATGAAATTGCTATAGAAATGCATAGAGCTCGGAATGTTTGGATTACACATGAATGACTGAAATTTTGAATATCTTTTATGATAAAGGCATTGTTCCTAAGGATTTTACCAGAGCTATTATTATCCCAATTTTTAAAAAAGATGATTGCAGTTTTTGTTATAACTATATATGTATCAGCCTACTTTCTGTTCCATGTAAAGTTCTTTGCACGATTGTGCTTAATAGAATTAAGAATCTGGTTGATGGGCAATTGCGGTATGACCAGTGTGGATTCAGAAGTGGTAGGAACTGTGTAGATCAAATTTTTTCATTTAGGCAGATTCTTGAGAAATGTTTAGTTTCAGAAACCTTTGGTTAGTAGCTTTGTTGATTTCAAAAAGGCTTTCAACTCTGTTGATCGTCATAATTTGTGGTTGATCATGAGATCATATGATATACCAGACAAGTTAGTTAACATAATGAAAGCTTTCTATAATAACACTGAGTCATATGTGAGAGTTGGTAAGGCTTATAGCAATTGGTTTAGCATTGCTTGTTGTGTTCGACAACGGTGCATTTTGTCTCCCCTTCTCTTTAGTTTGGTTATTGATTATGTTATGCAAAATTCACTGCAAGGAAAAGATTTTGGCCTTAAATGGTCTAGAGATCTGAAAATTTCTGATTTAGATATTGCTGATGATTTAGCCCTTTTTGCAAATGATGTTGATGAGATGAAATCTTTCATTCAAGCTGTTGATAAGATTGATAGCAGAGTAGGTTTGGTTAAACAGAGAGGAGAAAATTGGTCAGGCCAAATACCACCTAGAGCTGAAAGCCAACCACCTTCGGAATATGTTACAACAATGGCGGTCCTAGTGGGCCAGCGGGCCGCGTCACAAAGCAGCACAAGCGTCCCGTGAGCCTTTGGTCTCATTTGTTCTCGCTGGCCTCGATGTAGTGTTGTGCCAGCATTTTTGAATTGATTTATTTTATAGTAGATATATATTACACGTTTTCGAGGTTATAACACTTGAATCGTTATTAGAATGTTTAACATCCTCAGGTGTAATCAGTAAAGTGATTTGTAGATTGTGCACATTTTTTGTGTGAACTACTTTTGTTAGGCCTAACCACCTCGACTTGGATATACAATGTGCTTGGTTGCAATAGCAATTCACTCTTTTGTGCGAAGTGATGTTTTGTGAAAATAATTTCGATCAGAATTTCATCGTCGATTTCAAGAACTCCCAAGGTAAATGGAATTTAAAAAATTTTAATAGGTAAGTGATTTGGTTTTGCCATTTAAATCTCAGTAATATCTGAATGATAGAATTTTTTGGTTTATAGTTGACATTCACTGATATTTTAGTGATAAAATGATTTGGTTTATAGCTGATATTACACTGATATTTTAGTGCTAGAATAATATAGCAACTGTAATTCGCCAATATTTTAGTGCTAAAATGATTTGGTTTATAGTTGACCTTTCGCTGATATTTAAGTGATAAAGTGATTTAGTTTAAAATTGACATTCGCTGAGATTTTAGTGCTAAATTGATTTGGTTTATAGCTGAAATTAGGCTGATATTTAAGTGGTAAAATGGTTCGGTTTATAGTCTATATTTCGCTGATATCTTAGTGATAAAATGATTTGGTTTACAGTTAAAATTTCGCTGATCTTTAATTAGTAAAAATGATTCGGTTCTATAGTTCATATTTTGCTTATAAAATGGTAAAATGACTTAAATTTGACATTTGCTGAGATTTTAGTGCTAAATTGATTTGGTTTATAGCTGATAATTAAGTGGTAAAATGGTTAGGTTTATGGTTTATATTTCGCTAATATTTTAGTGATAAAATGATATAGTTTATAATTAACATTTTGTTGATCTTTAATTATAAAAAATGATTTTGTTCTATAGTTCATATTTTGCTTATAAAATGGTAAAATGACCTAAATTTGACATTCACTGATATTTTAGTGCTAAATTGATTTAGATTAGAATTGACATACCACTGATATTTCAGTGGTAAAGTAATTGGACTTTATAATCATTGCATTTGAACTGATATGTCATTGCATTTTGAATGTAAAATGATTTCGTTCAAGCTGGCATTTCATTAATACAGTGAGAAAGTATATGCCATTAAATGTGATTGAAATATTATGAATAGTTAGGGTTTTTTAGTTTAATTTGATAAGTGTTACTAAAAACTTAAATTTATATGAGGGATAAACAGTCTAATTGTGACAAGCAAAGATGTCAATTACATAGTCCCCGTTTTTTATCAGAATCACCATTTTTAGGTACCTTCTATGCTTGTTCATTGAATCTGGTAATCTATGTGTTAGTGTATACAATCTATCTGAATCACTATTCTGAAGCTTTTGTGTTATGTTTTCTGGATATATCAACAATTAGTTTGTTCATATGATTTAATTGAATCACTATCTTGTCCACTCTCTTTCACATATACTGCTCACAAAAATTAGGGGATATATTATCACTTCATCTTCATTTTGAAATATCCCCTAATTTTTGTGAGCAGTATATATAATGAACCATTTCTTATTTCTAAGAAAGCACCTATATTTCTTCATCTTGTTCAAAATGTATGATTAAAATGTATCACTGAATTTTGATAACTCTTACTTTTATTTCTATCACTCATAGAAAAGTTAATGTGTATTTTAAAGTTATTTGAATATATATATACACACAGTCATATCAGAATAATATGACCACCTACCATACATATACTATGGTAGGTGGTCATATTATTCTGATACTACTGTGTATATATATGACTTAAATTAATCATTATCCCTGCTAATTTTCTATCTTTTTTATATTTTTTCTTTCATCTTCACTTGAATTAGTATACGATTTCATTAAATACTCAGGCTAATTTTATGCCAATATTTCTTCACTTTAAAAGCTTTATGCATTTTTGCATTAGGTTTATTATACATATATATTAATTGAATCACTTCAGTTTTGTGCAATATTTAATATTTTCTCACTTTGGGATATTTATGTATTTCTTCAGTTGGTACTACATAATGAATTAATTTATTTACTCCTAGCTTTGCAAAATTCTCAATATTTTTTCCCCTCACGCTCTAGGAGATTTATGCATTTCTTCAATTGGTTTAGTATATATCATTTCATGATTTACTTCTAAATATTTTGCAATTTTTATTATTCACCCCCCTCACCTTTAGAAGCTTTTTGAATTTCTTCAATGAGATTTAGCATATATTACAAATGAATCACTCATTTTGCAAGTTTTATGCATTTCTTTTCCAGGTGTAATTGCTAATCGTGTCAATTATTTTTTATGTAAATGTTTAGGAAAAATGACTTAAACTTGTAGATAATTTTCACACTATCGGAATTTAGGTTTGTTTGACATTGTGAAAGATATATTGCTTTTACCTGAGATTTTATTTATTTGTTTTTAGTGAAAAAATGCTATTTTAAGAGAAATTTTGAATAACTACTGTCCACATCAGAATGTTCAAAAGTTCCTTATTATTTTTTGAAATTGTTATCAGAAAGGATACGCGATTGAATTTTAACTACGTTTGTTTTACTTGTGCAAAATTCAGCAAATGCATTTTCCATTTTTTACATATTTATCGAGGAATTATTTTTATTCAAAGATTGATAAATTGCATCTGCATTAAAAATTGGTTCATTTGAAACCACTGGTAATAATTTCCGTTTCAACTTCATTCAAATGAAGCAATGTGCGAGAATAACCAGCAGCGAGCAAACGCAGCGATAGCCCAGTGTGTGTGACGTCAAAAACAAGTTAGTGGGCTTGTTCATTCTAGGAGGTATTAGTCAGGCAGAGGTGCTTCAATTGCACTGAATGGTTGCAGTCTTGAGCAAGTGTCACTGTTTAATTATCTTAGGAGCTATTTAACAGATACTGGTGATGTGTGACATGAGATTAACAGTTGAATAGGAATTTCTGCTGGGACTTTTAAGAATCTATGGTGAATAATTCTTAAGAATTTATGGTGAATAAATTATTTTTAAGAATCTATGGTGAATATGAGAATCTATGGAGAAATAGGCATATACATCTAAAGACTAAAATAAGACTGTATAATAGTTTGGTTCTTTCTAGGGTAGGCTCCTTTGATTCCTTTCTAGGGGATCATTTCATTATAGTAATGAAACTTGAATGCTTTGTAAACAAGATAACAGGAAACTATACTGCTCACAAAAATTAGGGGATATTTCAAAATGAATATGAGGCGATAATATATCCCCTAATTTTTGTGAGCAGTATAGATGCTTATGCAGTATCTTGGGCATTAGGTGGTTCAACTTTGTAAATAATGAGGTTAGGCAAAGGAGTCAGCAACCTCCTTTGAGCAGCATATTGTGCAGAGAGATAGACTGTTGGTTTGGTCATGTTGCCCATATGGATAATAGATTAGCAAATAGGGTTGTGAACAGTGTGCCTAAAAGCCTCAGAAAGTGGGGGGGGGGGGGGGGGTTGACCTAGGTTGCGGTGAACAGACAATGTTCAACAGGATGTTGTTAGAATTAGTGTGCAGTGGCCAGATGCAGCAGGAGTAGCTCAGAATTTGCCGATCGTCAAGAGTCTAAGAATATGCATAAATGACTAAATAATTTAGAAAAAAACGAAATAAATGAAAGATTTAAGCAATAATCAAAATATTATGAACTGTTTATATTGAAATAATAAAATAATATAAAAGAAATGAGAAAAATATATATATTTTTCAAATTTTGCTAAAGATAGAGGGGAAAAAATACAGTAAAATTTTACAATGTTTTAAAAAATTTAACCTACCATTTTTTTTCTTCAAATTTTTGCCATTTTATTAAGCACAATTAAATGCTCTTTCTTTTGGTATATAACATGACATATTTCCGTTCATTAGTAACTTCAGGATGAGGTTCTAAAGTTGTTTATTTTATTTTCTGAAAACACTTTAAAATAAATCCAGCCAACACAGTGAGTTCAGTTTCAGAAACCCAGCACTGTAAGGGATTAAGTTTACTTATCTGTAGGAGATGTTGCCCATTGCAGCTACCAGTACCAAAGGAACCTATCACTCCTTCCCAAAGATCAGAGTCAGTAACAACTTTTACCACACAAAACATTAACTATCCTGTACAGCTCTCTGGTTATGCTGTTTAACAGCATCCTTGGCTTTGTCAGACAAGCCATCAAGCCAAAGATTCGTATCAACTGCTAAACTGATCCTTTATATATTTTATTAAGCTCTTTTTAATGCTTTCTATTAGGACTAGGCTCTGTAAATGGTAGCTAGGTAGTCACTGGAAGGAGAGCTATGCACCAATCCCCTGTGATGATGCATAGAACTGGCCAGGCCTAGCACCTAATGTCCGACCCCGCCTTCTCGTGGTGCAGACCGTTAGTACCTTTCAAAGAGATGCTCTCTTGTGGAAGTGAACGGAAGGGGAGGGCTGCCAGATTAGTGTGGCCTACTGATCTGGACAACTATGGCTACTTTTCTTTTTTCCTACCCTGCCGAGGAGTGGTCAACCACACAGGGTCCTGGTGCTGACCATATAAACCTACTGGGCTGGACAGATATATGACTCTGAGCTTGATTATGGATCCTGATTTTGCTGCATTGGTGGGCTTCTGTGGAGGGAAAATCTTCCGCTGTGTTTTCTGTTTGTTTGTGGGTTGACAGCCCCAAGTGAATAGATTCACAGGATATGTTTATCAGCTGGTGGATAATCCTGAGCAGAAGTCATCGCAGGCACCTGAACTCTTTGCTTCTATTGGCATCGTCAAATTCTACATTGGAGGAAGTCTTCCAGTGTAGATGGCTTCAGCCTTTAGTAGTGGGGGAACGGGTCTTTGCCCCATGTCTGCGATTAGGGGGCTGTTTGATATTGTCGGCATTCCCTCTCTCGATAAACATAGTTTCTTTAAACATCCCACTAACCATTTTCTCTCCATAGGTAGTTGGAATGTGAGGACTCTGCACAGAGCTTTTTCTCTTGATGTCCTCACACATGAATTCCACAGTTATAATTTAGATATTCTCGACTTGCAAGAGACCAAATGGACAGATAAAGGTCAGATTCTTAAAAATAATCTTAAATTTCTCTTTTCAGGGAGGGACGACAATAAGCATCACCAAAGCGTGGGTCTGCTTCTCAGCAGACACACTAGCGATGCTCTTCTAGGATATGAGTGCATTAATGAAAGGTTTCTTACAGCAAAATTTCAGACAAGCGTTAAAGACGTGAATGTTATCGGCTGTTATGCCCCCACTGAGGATGCCGATGAGGATGAGAAGGATACGTTTTATGAACAACTTCAGGATATTTTGAATTCTGTCAAGAAAGGAGATATTACCCTTGTTCTTGGTGACTTCAATGCCAAAGTTGGTACTGACTCTGACCTTTGGGGAGGAGTAATAGGCCCTTTTGGTATTGGTAGCTGCAATGGCAATGGGCAACATCTCCTACAGGTAGGTAAACTCAATGGATTCAGAATAACTAACACTTATTACAAACACCGCAACATACATAAGTACACATGGGTTTCACCTGATGGGCTGCATAAGAATATGATTGATTACATATTAATTAACAGCAAATGGGCTAGTTCTGTTAGGAATATCAGGGCATATAGGGGAGATGAAATTGGATCTGACCATTACCTTGTTAAAAGTGTGTTGCAACTTAAACTTAAAAAGTGTTGTGCTAGGGTTAAAAAATTTACTTTTAATACTGAAGCTCTGAAAGATCCAGTTATAGCCAAAGCTTACCATGATAGGTTACTTAGTCATTATGACAGTCATGGTTTGCTTACTACTGAAGTTGAGGAAGAATGCGATCATTTTAAACAGGCTTTTTTGGACACTAACAGTACTCTTTTAGGAAAAAAGGAGCAGAAGAGGCAAAATTATCTGAGTGATAAGGCACTTGAGCTTATTTCGGAAAGAAATAACTGCAGGAATGCCCTTAATCAATACCCTACTAGTCCTAATAGAAAGCATTACAGAGACCTTAATAAACTTGTAAAGGATCAGTTAGCTGCTGATAAAAGAATCTTTGGCTTGATGGTTTGGCTGACAAAGCCGAGGAAGCAGTTACACAGCACAACAGCAGAGAACTGTACCAGATAGTTAATATTTTGTGTGGTAGAAAACGGACAGGCATACAAGGATTGAAGGATAAACAAGGTAAGGTTATAGAAGGTGAGGATTCTGTCATGGCTAGGTGGGCTTAGCATTTCAGTGATGTTCTAAACAATGTAGTTCTAATCCCATTGTTTGCAATGATGATAGATGCATTGGTGGCTTTAATGTTGGCCCTATAACACAATCTGAAGTTATTTTGGCTGTTTCTAAACTTAAACTTCATAAATCCCCAGGGGTAGATGAAATTACTACGGAAATGCTTAGAGCTGGGAATGTTTCGGTTACCACTTGGATGACTGAAATTTGAATATCTTTTATGATAAAGGCATGGTTCCTAAGGATTTTACCAGAGCTATTGTTATCCCCGTTTTCAAAAAAGGTGATTGCAGTTCTTGTGATAACTATAGGGGTATCAGCCTACTCTCTGTTCCAGGTAAAGTTCTTTCCATGATTGTGCTTAATAGAATTAAGAATCTGGTTGACAGTCAATTGCATGATGAGCAATGTGGATTCAGAAGTGGTAGGGGATGTGTGGATCAGATATTTTCACTTAGGCAGATTCTTGAGAAATGTTTAGAGTTTCAGAAACCTTTGGTTGTTAGCTTTGTTAATTTCAAAAAAGGCTTTCGACTCTGTTGATCATCATAATTTGTGGTTGATTGTGAAATCATATGTTATACCAGACAAGTTAGTTAACATTATGAAAGCTCTATAATAACACTGAGTCGTGTGTGAGAGTTGGTAAGGCTTGTAGCAATTGGTTTAGCATTACTTCTGGTGTTCGACAAGGGTGCATTTTGTCTCCTTTTCTCTTTAGCTTGGTTATTGATTATGTTATGCGAATATCACTTCAAGGGAAAGATTTTGGCCTTAAATGGGCTGGAGATACGAAAATTTCTGATTTAGATTATGCTGATGATTTAGCCCTTTTGGCAAATGATGTTGATGAGATGAACTCTTTCATTCGAGCTGTTGATGAGACTGGTAGTAGAGTAGGTTTGGTTATAAACAGAGAGAAAGCTAAAGTGATGAAAATTGGTCAGGCAGGCTGTGATTCAGTTAATCTGAATGGTTGCAGTCTTGAGCAGGTGTCACAGTTTAATTATCTTGGGAGCTATGTAACAGATAATGGTGATGTGCGGCATGAGATTAACAGACAAATAGGGATTGCTGCCAGGACTTTTAAGAACCTATGGAGAGTGTGGAGAAATAGGCGTATACACCTAAAGACTAAAATTAGACTGTATAATAGTTTGGTTCTTTCTAGGGTTAGTTATGGTAGTGAAACTTGGACACTTTGTAAACAAGATAACAGGAAACTAGATGCTTTTGATTCCAGATGCTTACGCAGTATCTTGGACATTAGGTGGTTCAACTTTGTAACTAATGATGAGGTTAGGCAAAGGAGTTTGCAACCTCCTTTAAGCAGCATATTGTGCAGAGAGAGACTCCGTTGGTTTGGCCATGTTGCCCGTATGAATAATTATAGATTGGCGAATAGGGTTATGAACAGTGTGCCTAAAGGCCTCAGAAAGAAGGGGAGACCTAGGATGCGGTGGGCAGACAATGTCAAACAGGACCTTGTTAGAATTGGTGTGCAGTGGCCAGATGCAGTAGATGTAGCTCAGGATAGACTTGCTTGGAGAACTAAATTGCACGGTCTGGTTGGACCTCCGTAGCCCATGGCTGCTTGAGGATGAGGATGATGATTAGGACTAGTACAGTATCAATTAAGGACATTCCTACAATTCTTTCTTTCCGAAATTAAAAAAAAAAAACTATTTAAAGCCATCTGCATTAGAAATAAGCTCCGATGCCTTATCACTCAAATAATTTTGTCTCCTCTGCCCCTTTTTTCTTAAAAGAGTACTCTTAGTTTCCAAAAAAGCATGTTTAAAATGGTCCCATTCTTCCTCAACTTTAGTAGTACGCAAACCATGACTGTCATAATCACTAAGTAATCTATCATGGTAAGCTTTAGCTATAACTGGGTCTTTCAGAGCTTCAGAATTAAAGGTAATTTTTTAACCTTAGCACAACACTTTTTAAGTTTAAGTTGCAAGATATTTTTAACAAGGTAATGGTCAGTTCCAATTTCAGCTCCACTATATGACCTGGTTTCCAAACAGAACTAGCCCATTTGCTGTTAATTAATATAAAATCAATCATATTCATATGCAGCCCATCTGGTGAAACCTATGTGTGCTTATGTATGTCATGGTTTTGTAATATCTTAGTTATTCTGAATCCATTGAGTTTACTTACCTGTAGGAGATGTTGCCCATTGCAGCTACCAATACCAAAAGGACCTATCACCCCTCCCCAAAGGTCAGAGTCAATACAAACTTTGACATTGAAGTCACCTAGAACAAGGGTAATTTCCCCTTTTTGACAGAATTTAAAATATCCTGAAGTTGTCCATAAACTTATTCTTCTCATCCTCATCAGCATCCTCAGTGGCAGCATAACAGCAGATAACATTCAAGTCTTTAATGCCTGTCTGAAATTTTGCTGCAAGAAACCTTTCATTAATGCTCTCATCTCCTTGAAGAGCATCACTAGCATGTCTGCTAAGAAGCAAACCTACACCTTGGTGATGCTTATTATCTTCTATCCTTGAAAAGAGAAATTTAAGATTACACCCATCCCTCGATTTACACGGTACTCGGTTCACACAATTTTGGCTTTGCACGGTCAAAAAATGCAACCAGTTTCGATTTACACGGTACTGACTGAGACATACATAGAAAGGAAATCTCAGTAGGTACCGTGTAAATCGAAACTGGTTGCATTTTTTGACCGTGCAAAGCTAAAATTGTGTGAACTGAGTACCATGTAAATCGAGGGATAGGTGTATTAGTTTTAAGAATCTGACCTTTATCTGTTCATCTGGTCTCTTGCAAGCCGAGAATATCTGAATTATAACGACAGAATTCTTGTGTGAGGACATCAAGAGAATAAGCTCTGTACAGAGTCCTCACATTCCAACTACCTATGGAGAGAATATGGTTAGTGGGATGTTTAAAGAAACTATGTTTATTAAGAGAGGGAATGCCAATAATATCAAACAGACCCCTAAGCGCAGGCATGGGTCAAAGACCCATTCCCCACCACTGAGCACTGAAGCCATCTGCACTGGAAGATTTCCTACAGTGTAGAACTGACAGTTCCCATAGAAGCAAGAGTTCATGTGCTGTGATGACCTCTGCTGAGGATTACCCACCAGCTGATAAAACATGTACTGTGTGTCTATTCATTTGGGGCTGTCAACCCACAAACAAACAGAAAACACAGCAGAAGATTTTCTCTCTACAGAAACCCACCAGTGCAGCAAATTCAGGATCTGTAATCAAGCTCAGAGCCTTATTAGAGTCCAGTCTGGTAAGTTTATATGGTCAGCACCAGGACCCTGTGTGGTTGACCACTCCTCAGCATGGTAAAAAAAAAGTAGCAATAGTTGTCCAGATCAGTAGGCCACACTGATCTGGCAGCCCTCCCCTTCTGTTCACTTCCACAAGAGAGTATCTCTTTTGAAAGGTACTAACAGCCTGCACACGAGAAGGCAGGGGCGGACATTATGTACTAGGCCTGGCCAGGTCTATGCATCAACACAGGATTGATGCATAGCTCTCCTTTCAGTGACTACCTAGCTATGACCTATTTCTGTTGATTGGTTATTTGGCAAAAGAATTCTATAAGTTTACTTGTTATTTGGCTGAGCACAGTTGACAAAAATCTTCACATTTCTAAAGTATATCACTGATAAAAAGAATTACAGAAAAGAATAAATTTCTTGTTTCACATAAAATATTTATCTTCCTGTTATTCAGAAATCAATTCCCTTCCTATCATATGCATTATACATATTTTGCTCCAATAGTTTTTTTTAAATATAAATTTCCATTTTGCATTGCCATAGCTTTTTTTTGCTACATCACTCTAAAAAACACTTAAAATTAATATTTTTCTTATTTGTTTCAAATATTTTATTTTCATAAAATCCAGAATTAAATGCTTTTTAATTTGATATACAACAAACCCTATTTCCTTTCATTAATTATTTGGCAAAAAGTTTTAATGTTAACTTTTTTTTTGACTGGGCACATTTTAAAAAAGTGTGGTCAACTGGTACAATTTTTCAAGCCTGGCACTGAGAGTTAAAAATACATGCTGGCTGGCCTTGACATGAGGCTTTGATGTCTCCTGACGTTGTTCAGTGGATATCTGGACATGGCTATTTTGCCCACTGCAGAAAAGTACTACTCAGAGGTAAAGCAACCCAATATATGGCTGTTAATGTTTTATTAGAATATTTACCATAGTGATTTGTTAACTTTAAATGCTTTTTTAATCTTTTATATAGAGAAATAGTGATATTAAATGCATTTTTATCCATTTCACTGTAACATTTATCTTAAGTTTGTCTATTAAACTGTCTTAAAAGTTGCTGATTTTTAAGTGTAAAATATCTATTGTTGTATATTTTAGACAACCCAAAATGTGAAAAAGTTGGATGTGGAGAATGGAAACCTCCACTGATTGATAATCCAAGCTACAAAGGCAAATGGAGACCACCTGTTATTGACAACCCAAATTACAAAGTAATTTTGTTTATTGTGCTAAAATTAATTTGTGTAGTCAGAAAATTAAAATATCAAAATAGTGGATATCTGCATTTATGAAATTAAGAGCATACATGCGAGTATTCTTGCAAATGTGTTAAGGAGGAGGAATGTTTTTAGATATTAAAAAAAAATCTGGAAGTGGATAGTCTTTAAATCCATATTTAAGATAATTCTGTTGAAACTTGCATTATTTTCAGATATTGGAAACATTTGCAAATAAACTGTTTTTTTTTTTGCATTTATACATTCAGCAGATCCGCAAAATTCCCCGCCCTGCTCACAGTCAGTAGGGGACACCGATGGGCTTGGAAAGGCCGCCGTCCATCGGATGGGACGTTAAGCCATGGCCCCGTGTGCGGGAGAGCCATACCCTGTTCACGTTAAAGAACACGCTGAATGGCCTTGACGGGAGGCTACTATCTGTCTCCCAACAGCTATTCCAGTGGGTCCCCTCCCCCAACCTTCTCTGAGCCTTCGGGGTCCAAGTGACCTGGCCATTTAGCCCATGGTGTGCAAAAAAGTGCCGCTCAGAGGTAAAACAACCCAACCCATTCAGCAGATCATGTTTTGTTCCGGTAAATAAAATCAATTCCAAATATGATCATAATTTATTTTATGGAAAAAATATTCAATATTTTATATATACAGTAGTAGTGAATAACATTTTAAAATAATAATGCAATAAATGGGTAAATGTTTTGTTAACAACTCATAGAAACTGGTATTTGAAGTATTCTAAACCAAGAACTAGAGAAATTGTGTTTCCATTATGTTCTATGGAGAAACACTCAAAACAGGTTAGGAGATTGACAATCCATCTCCGAAAGGCATCCCAGGCATGTCCAATCATATTGAAGTTAGGTGATCTTGCATACTACTACATAATTCAGTGCTCTCACATTCAAGATATTGGTCCACCAGGTGAGCTCTATGATGTGAGCATTATCATTCATTAACACAAACCCCAAACCTCCCACTGCACCTGCAAATAGGTGAGATAAAGTTTGATGATCTCATTCCGATACCTCTGGACAGTCAGGAATCCTCTATCAAACACATAGAGGTTGTTGCAGCGTTTTGATGCTGATTCATTTCCAGACCATCAAACCACTACTGCCATATTAATTGATCCCTTGCTCTGATGTTAGTGGGATGATACTTGTCCCATGTTCTCTCCAGTGGAATGTTCATTGAGAATCAATCTGTTAACTGAATCTTATATGGGAAGAAAACAGTTGTATTGTGCACATGTTGTCGTGACCAATTAAGATGGTCTCTTCTGTGAGAGGGAGTTAAGGGGATACATACCACTTGTCATCTTGTATAGAGCCCTCTCTCCTGGATTATGGAAATCATCTACCTAAAGTTCCATTAATTAGCGATTTTCAATCGACTGATTATCGATCTTTCTGAGTTATGCTAGATTAGAGGTTAGCAAAAGAAGTTGCAGATATTTTATTTAATATCCCATTAGGTTATATGTAAATATTCTTTTATTATTTCTTGCTTTATTAATAAATAAAAAACTTTTAACTTGTACCATTTTCTGAAATTGAATATCTTGGACGTGGGAGCAAAATAGACTTCCTTGCTATGAAAATCGGTATTCATTGGGGAGGGCAATTTTGGGAAAGGCTAGTCCTTGGTGCACAAACCTTTCTGCACTTAGCCAAACTTCAACACCCAAAGAAAAAATTCATAATGTTTAGCAAAAAAAAGCAGCGAAGGAAGTTTTTTTTTTATTTCATAACCAGTTCAGAAAATCCTGTGAATGTGAGAAGTGGAAGTGACATTGTATAACACTGACCATGTTTAAAATATACAATACTGAAAAGAAACATTTAAAGGGGGGACAAATTTGGGAACAAATTTCCTTTCGATAAATATATAATTTAACTATTTTTATTCAGCAGGTTTTCCAAAATGAAGCCTTCATTGTTAGAGTGTGATCTATTTTTTTTACTATTTCATATTGAAAAAGGCTTATTAAAATCAATATGCTTGCAAATTTGTTTATATTATTTACTTTCATAAAATTCGTAATTAAATTCTGTTTAATTTGGTATGTAATATGACTTATTTCCGTTGAATGGTTATTTTATTCTAAAAATTCTAAAGTTCAATTCTTTGATTCAGCACAGTTGGCTAAAAGCCTGAAATTTTCTCAAAGTATGGTACCGTGAAAAAAATTACGAAACGAGAAAAATATTTACTTAAAACCAAAAAAGTAATTTTTTTGTTATTCAGAAATAGTCATTCTATTCATGTGCTTTGCAATCATTTCTGTCTATTAGTTTTTATTTAAATAAATTTTTATTGTGTTGCCAGATGCATTTTTTTACTACATGACTCCAAAAAAAGTCTTATTAAAATAAAACGTATGGTCTTTTTTGTTAAATATTATAATTTCAGGAAATATAGAATGAAATGCTGATTAATTTGGCATACAATATGCCATAATTATTTCATTAGTTATTTGGCAAAAAAAAGTTCTAAAGTTAGTTTTTTTGGCTGAACATTGGCAGAAAATAGCTTGGCCCCTGGCTGGAAACTGGAAGGGTAAATTCTGGATTTTCTGTAAATAAAATATTTAACAAAAAAAAAAAAAATCACTAGTTTCATTTTAATAACATTAATAGAAAGGCTATTTATGAATAAGAGGAAAATAATTTTTTTCTTAAATGAAGAAAATTACTTTCTTTTTGAATTACTTCTCAGCACTGTACTTTGAGAAAAGTTCAGGCATTTTACCAGCTGGTGACCAGTCAAATAAACAAGTCAACGTTAAATAAAGACCAATCAACTGAAATTGGGGTTAAGAAAATGGCAAAAATTAAAAAAAAAATCATCATCATCATCCTCAAGCAGCCATGGGCTACGGAGGTCCAACCAGACCGTGCAATTTAGTTCTCCAAGCAAGTCTGTCCTGAGCTACATCTACTGCATCTGGCCACTGCACACCAATTCTAACAAGGTCCTGTTTGACATTGTCTGCCCACCACATCCCAGGTCTCCCCCTCTTTCTGAGGCCTTTAGGCACATGTTTATAACTCTATTTTCCAATCTGTAATTATCAATACGGGCAACATGGCCAAACCAACGGAGTTTCTCTCTGCACAATGTGCTGCTTAAAGGAGGTTGCAAACTCTTTTGCCTAACCTCATCATTAGTTAAAAGGTTGAACCACCTAATGCCCAAGATACTGTGTAAGCATCTAGAATCAAAAGCATCTAGGTTCCTCTTATCTTGTTTACAAAGTATCCAATTTTCACTGCCATAACTATCCCAAGAAAGAACCAAACTATTATACAGTCTAATTTTAGTCTTTAGGTGCATACTCCTATTTCTCCACACTCTCCATAGATTCTTAAAAGTCCCGGCAGCAATCCCTATTCGTCTGTTAATCTCATGCCGCACATCACCATTATCTGTTACATAGCTCCCAAGATAATTAAACTGTGACACCTGCTCAAGACTGCAACCATTCATATAAACTGAATCACAGCCTGCCTGACCAATTTTCATTGCTTTAGTTTTCTCTCTGTTTATAACCAAACCTACTCTACTACCATTCTCATCAACAGCTCGAATGAAAGAGTTCATCTCATCAACATCATTTGCCGAAAGGGCTAAATCATCAGCACAATCCAAATCAGAAATTTTAGTATCTCCAGACCATTTAAGGCCCTTGAAGGCCTTTCTTTCCCTTGAAGTGAATTTCAGATAACATAATCGATAACCAAGCTAAAGAGAAAAGGAGTCAAAATGCACCCTTGTCAAACACCAGAAGTAATGCTAAACCAATTGCTACAAGCCTTACCAACTCTCACACACGACTCAGTGTTATTATAGAGAGCTTTCATTATGTTAACTAACTTGTCTGGTATACCATATGATTTCACAATCAACCACAAATTATGACGATCAACAGAGTCGAAAGCCTTTTTAAAATCAACGAAGCTAGCAACCAAAGGTTTCTGAAACTCTAAACATTTCTCAAGAATCTGCCTAAGTGAAAATATCTGATCCACACATCCACTACCACTTCTGAATCCACATTGCTCATCATGCAGTTGACTGTCAACAGATTCTTAATTCTATTAAGCACAATCATGGAAAGAACTTTACCTGGAACAGAGGGTAGGTTGATACCCTATAGTTATCTCAAGAACTGCCATCACCTTTTTTGAAAATAGGGATAACAATAGCTCTGGTAAAATCCTTAGGAACCATGCCTTTATCATAAAAGATATTCAGAATTTCAGTCATCCAAGTGGTAACCGAAACATTCCCAGCTTTGAGCATTTCTGTAGTAATTTCATCTACCCCTGGGGATTTATGAAGTTTAAGTTTAGAAACAGCCAAAATAACTTCAGATTGTGTTATAGGGCCAACATTAAAGCCACCAATGCATCTATCATCATTGCAAACAATGGGAGTAGAACTAACTACACTGTTTAGAACATCACTGAAATGCTGAGCCCACCTAGCCATGACAGAATCCTCACCTTCTATAACCTTACCTAGTTTATCCTCCAATCCCTGTATACCTGTCCGTTTTCTACCACACAAAACATTAACTATCTGGTACAGCTCTCTGCTGTTGTGCTGTCTAACTGCTTCCTCGGCTTTGTCCATCAAGCCAAAGATTCTTATTAGCAGCTAACTGATCTTTTACACGTTTATTAAGTTTATTAAGTTCTCTGTAATGCTTTCTATTAGGACTAGTAGGGTATTGATTAAGGACATTCCTGCAGTTCTTTCTTTCCAAAACAAACTCAAGTGCCTTATCACTCAGATAATTCTGTCTCTTCTGCTCCTTTTTTCCTAAAAGATTACTGTTAGTGTCCAAAAAAGCCTGTTTAAAATGATCGCATTCTTCCTCAACTTCAGTAGTAAGCATACCATGACTGTCATAATGACTAAGTAACCTATCATGGTAAGCTTTGGCTATAACTGGGTCTTTCAGAGCTTCAGTATTAAAAGTAAATTTTTTAACCCTACACAACACTTTTTAAGTTTAAGTTGCAACACACTTTTAACAAGGTAATGGTCAGATCCAATTTCAGCTCCCCTATATGACCTGGTATTCCTAACAGAACTAGCCCATTTGCTGTTAATTAATATATAATCAATCATGTTCTTATGCAGCCCATCGGGTGATTTCAGTTTAAAAAAGGTACTAAAGTAAGTCCTGTCATTTAAAAATTAAATTTTTCATTATAATATCCTAATCAGATGCCTCCTAAAGTATCTTACCATTTTAAGTCATTTATGCCTAATGATTTAATTTTCAGTCAAATTTCAAATAATTATTTTTCCTAATTGCAGTATATATTTGAGAAGCAATGTAAATAATTCTAGAAGTAGTGAAATCGATATCCATCTTTAGAGTCTGAGAAAAGTTACAATTGGTCTGAATCACTCTCACAACTAATGAAAAGGTTTAGAAAAACTTACAATTTCTAGTTCAATGCTAGCTAAAATATCCGTTGCAGGATTTGGCAAACTTTTATTTATCCTTCAAAACTATTTTTCATCAGCAAAACAAAATGCAAAAACACTTTGGTACTTTCTGAACACAATATAAATACTTATCTGCAGAGCCTAACAAGTGTGCACTAAAAGTTTCAAATTAAAACCAGATATGGTATCCATCCATAGTAAATACACAGATTACCTGTAGATATAGAATTCAACAATTGTTCATCTGAAAAAAAAAAAATTATCGCTGATGTGGCAGGACTCGAACCTGCAACTCTCTAGATACATACCAGAGCGCTCTAACCAGTTAAATTATGCATTAGATGACAAATAATTCCAGGATATTACCTATAAATCTTTCACTGAGATGTGTTGGACCTTGTGCCATCTATTACTTCAGGAGAGGCAACTTATTTTCAATTGGTGTTAAGTAGATGGTGTTAAGATTGTTGTTAAGCAGAAGGTTGTTTTCGTTTCATGGCAATGTTCGCTCTCATACACGGCCACTTTCATACACCAGACTAGAACAGTGTAGTAACAGAAGAACTAATTTTAAAATATATAGCAGTTATAATTATTATTAACTTTATTTTTACTGAACATTGTGCATTTTCTCTTTGTCTGTTGCATTTTGGGGATCTTGGGGAAGTGCTGAAAAGTTGGCTTACCAAGGTTAAAGAAAGTTGATATCCTCGGAGTGGCAGTTATTGAAGTGTGTGTGTGTTGGGGGGGGGGGGGTGATAAGAAATTTTAAAACTATTCATTTCACTAGGCAACAAATTTTCATAAAAGTCATGAAAGTGATGATGATTGATAAAAGTAGCCATTTCTTAAAGATTTCGAGGTGCTGAACACGAATATGACAATAAAAATGCAAAATTGGCTATGATTTCAGAGAAATTCGCAATAGTTGCTTATATAATGGAGTAATACATACATGACATGTATTGGTAAAACTACACACTTCTACTTCTGATGTCGCCTTGAAAATAGTCACCGTGCTCATCACTATTTCATGCTGCAGTTGTCTGGGAAGAAATCTAAATGAGAATGGAGAAAGTGGGTCTTTAAGGACATAAAGCCTTAACTGGCATAGTGGTTAGGCAGCTAGCGACTGTTCCAGCAAGGCAAACTTTGTGTGTTGTGTTAGCTCTAACTAAGGCAGTGGTCAGCAGTGACTTCGGTCTTAGTAGGCCATGTCTTTGTATGAGAAGGCCTGTATTAAGCTAGGAGTAGCTTCTAGGATTCTTCTCTGTCCTGTATGTTGCAAATCAAAAAAAAAAAATCAAATAATATTGCAGCCAAGTTTGTGATACAGAGACATGTCCTTAACCAGTTTCTTATAGTTGTCTGCCCTGACATTCCCGAGGAATTTAATTGACACCAGTAGAAACGCGTCCCAAGCCTTTTTCTCGTCACCCTGAAGCAGGTTGTTCTCTCCAAACTATAGGAATGGCATCGCTACTTTTTCACCTTTCAGCCACTTTGGGAGATTTCTTGCACACATACTGTAGCATGTGTGTGAGGCCCAAGCCTTGTCCTGGTCCCTGATCTTGCATCCAAAATAAAACTCAGAATCCACTTTCACTATTGGAGTGATAGCCCTTTTCTGGCTTGCAAACGTCACTTCCCCACAAATGTAACCGTATATATCTGCACTATTAAACACAGTGATGAGGCATCACTACTGCTGGATTAAAACTGCAAGGATCACTTGTGTTGTACTTATGACTCAGGGGTAAATGGGAGTCGCTCAAAAGACTTGCTTACCCTACAAGATGTTGCTTACAACTAATGATTGCATCATCTTTTGTCCAGGATCGTAAAGCCGTGATGTCATGACTCAACTACATTGCATCAGACATGATGTAATACCTCTGGGGGTTGTGTGTATGGTGGGCTGATGCAATATGTGTATGGTGGGATATAACACAATATGTTGCAATCTGGAGTTTAAAATACAGTGTTGTGAAATGGTTTCTATGTACTCAATGTGGACTGAGTCGATTTTACATGACCATCTCTCTCTCTCTCCTAAACAAGAGCCAATCGACAAATTTTATTGTCCTTTTCGTGTTCAGCACCTCGAAAATAGTAAAGATTGTCTATTTTCATTTTAAAGCCTTTTTGTGTGTTGCCCAGTGTTCAACTCAAAAACTAATAATTATTTACAAAATTAATTTTTCCTTTGGGAATAAATGGGTAAAACTCCTCATTATAGCTGAGGAGAAGGTGGGGAAAATTGTAACTCATCCACTTCTCTGCTATACTGAGGATATACTTTATTCTGCAATTATTGCAGAATAAAGTATATCTCCTTTGCTCTATTCTACAATAAAGGCCATCGATGAAATTGTCCTCGTAACCATAGGATGACTGATTTACAGTGCCAAGGCATTTTGCTTCCATATCCAAGACCTCGTTTGTTTTCAGGAAATGATGAAAGATCAGTGGTTTTTTTGACTGAAAAGTGAAGAAGTAATTAAAAAATTAACATATAACTTAATGCAATGTTTAAAAAAATCTGCAACAAAAAGTTTTAATTTAGCCAATCATAACCAGCAATGTATCATAATTCTAAAAGATATATTGGAATAATATTAATAATTTGATAGAAGTAAAAATGAAACAAGTTGTAATCTGGTCATTGTCATAATTAAGTGATGTAGCCTAACTTCTGAAATATCAATACATATAAACCTATGGAAATAAAATCATGATAGACCTTAGAAATAAAAGTGAAGGTTTAATTATAAAAATGCAAATAAAATACTGACTGAATTAAAAAGTTATTAAAAGTTAATGACACTATGTACAGCACACTGCGCCAACACTTGCTACTAATTACTGCCATCTGCATCTTGCTGAACCATGACCTGGGGCAGGGGTGACTTAGTCGGTAGTGCACTAGGCTCATAATCTGCAGTTCCCAGGTTCGAGTCCCAGCTGGGTCAGCGTTGAGATTTATCTCTGCAAAACTCCCTGCCCTGCCCATGGTCAGTAGGGGATACTGATGGGCTTGGAAATCAGATGTCCATCAGATGGGACGTTAGGCCATGGCCCCATGTGCGGGAGAGCCATACCCTGTGCACATTAAAGAACATGCTGGATGGCCTTGAAGAGAGGCTACCATCTGTCTCCTAACAGCAGTTCCAGTGGGTCCCCTCCCCCAACCTTCTCAGCCTTCGGGATCCTTGTGACCTGGCCATTTAGCCCATTGTGTGCAAAAAAGTGCCGCTCAGAGGTAAAACAACCCAACCCTGAGCCATGATCTAGTTTACCAACAGTTTTGCATAAACAAGTTATATTTAGTTATGGTTTTGATTTCAGTGGCAGGAAAGCATTGTTTAATGCTGGGATGAATGATAAAATATTTCTAGGCATATTGAAATAGTTTTAAGACCGAAAAAAGTGTAAAATGATAAAAAAAAAAGCACTATTTCGTAAATTGCTTCTGAAATCCTCCAATTTAAAAAATAGTTGGTTAATTTCTGGGAGAATTTCAAAATTTTAGAAAAAGATTAGTTTGCAATAGTTCAGATCAAGACTCATGGGCTTAAATCAGGAAGTTGCTTCAATGTCAAATAATGGAAAGCAATCAACTTTGCCATATATTGGGTCTAAAAAGTGGCAATGAGATGACTTTAATAAATTATTTATATCACAGTGTATAAAATATTCATCAAATGAAAAAGTATAATTTCAAGCTTGAATTATGTATTTTTTAATTTACATGTAAGAAATTTTTCAAACGGCAATTTCTTTTTTTTTTTTAATTAAAATTTCATGTGTAGTACTAAAAACAGCATTCTTAAGCTTCTGATTTCGGATTCTCTTCAATATCTGTAATCGATGTGGAGCCTGAAAGGATTAAAACAAAGGGATGATTAAATAGAGAAACAAGGTTCCTGCTCAATTCAGTCACTTGCCGAAATTTTCCTCATTTTATAAGATAAACACTATGGTGCTTCTATAGAGATTACATTTATTGTTCTCATTCTGCCCATTTATATTTTTAAGTTTTCCTTGTGGTTTTTCATTAATTGTGGAGTTAACAGGATGTGAAACTGATCTTTATCTGATCCTGGTGTCCTTTGGTAAGATACCACATTATGACTTCACTTGTGTTTGTGGCCATTATGGTTCACTTTTGTCCCCGGTGGTCCATGCCAATGACTTGGTACTTGGTATAGTTAATGCATGATATCCGATTATAACTTTAGTTTTCTTCTATGTCAAATAATGAAAATCCTTCGTTCTAGTGCAATAAAATCTTTCTCTTTGATGCTGTCCATCTTTACAAAAATTACCTTCTTTTGCATTGATGTGAATCATAAGAATTTAATGAGCCATAAAAGGTTTTCCTTTTGTTAAAAATTTTACTTTCTTAGTTGTTTTATTTTTTGTAGAAATTAAATAGATATTATTGGATTTGAAACAATAATTTGTGATTTTTTGTTAGTGTTTATTTTTAGAAGCAGTTTTCTAAGACATAGACATTTACAGCTTATATTTGACATTGTACACTTAATTTAACTTTTAGTATTGTCATATGAAATGTAAATTAGTGTTAATGCTTTAAAGTTATTTTTGAAGAATTTAAAAACTTTTTTTAATAACAGGGAAAATGGAAACCTCGAAGAATTGCAAATCCACATTTTTTCGAAGATAAATTTCCTTATAAAATGACACCTATTGTAAGTAATTATTGTTATTTGAAATTGTTCCTGAGGTGCTCTCATGAGAGCATGACAAGAAATCTGATTATTTTGCTTAATAAATAACTGATTTATTTCACAATTATCACTGTTAGGAGATTTATGTCTCCTGTGTTGCAGCTAGAGATGGTAAAACGATGGGATGGTTAGTTTGTTTTAGGTGTGCAGTTGAAAGCTGAAGTATATTTACTGCTATGGGAAGCAAATCCTTGTTACACTCATGGTAGTTGTGGCCGAGGCTTCTGCTCGGTTGCTGCGATGTTCTAATCGGTCCTGTAGCATTGCTGGGTGGTTGTTGGCACAGTCCACTGATGCACAGAAAATGTGCAGAATGTTCATCTGTTTGCACATGGCAGTGTTGTTTTTCCAAGCGTGCTGCAAGATGACATGCTATGGGGTACAGTTGCAGTGGAGCTGTTCTTCCAGCTTTAACTGTAATGTGCATTAGAGATTCATCTTCTGCTGCTTTACACATTTGACATATATTCATTATCATAACGCATTTCATTGGTCTGCTTTGCTGACATCTTCAGATGGTGTCAACTCCTTGGCAGATGGAGGGTGGGGGTGGCACAGTTGGTAGCACACCAAGCTCATAATCTGTAGTTCCCACGTTCGAGTCCCAGCTGGGCCAGCATTGAGATTTATCTCCACAAATTTCCTCGCCCTGCCCATAGTCAGTAGGGGACACTGATGGGCTTGGAAAGGCCACTGTCAGATGGAACGTTAAGCTGTGGCCCCATGTGCGGAAGAGCCATACTTTGTGCACGTTAAAGAACACTCTGGATGGCTTTGATGGGAGGCTACCATCTGTCTCCCAACAGCTGAGCCTTTGGGTCCCCTCCCCCAACCTTCTCTGAGCCTTTGAGTCCATGTGACCTGGCCATTTAGCCCATGGTGTGAAAAAAGTGCCTCTCAGAGGTAAAACAACCCAACCTTGGCAGATGAGGTTGATATAATGTGTTCCCTCTAGTGGTACTCATATAATTTAAACCAGAAATTGTGTAATAGCAAGTTCCAGGCAGGTACGAGGGGGGGGGTCAGATTGCTGTTGCATAGTTCTTTTTTAAGGTTTATAATTAAATTTTCCATGTTCCATGAACATGGAACCTCCTGCCCACCTGTAACTTGCTAATATATAATTCGCAGCTTAAATTATAGGAGCACCGCTAGAGGGACCGCATTATATCAACCCATCTGCCAAGGAGTTGACAGCATCTGAAGATGTCAGCAAAGTAGACCAATGGAATACACGATGCTCATAAATATATGTCAAATGTGTAAAGCAGCAGATGAGTCTCTAACACACATCACAGTTAAAGCTGGAAGAACAGCTTCACTGCAACTGTGCCCCATATCATGTCATCCTGCAGCACACTTAGAAAAACAACGCTGCCATGTGCTAAGCAGGTGAACATTCTGTGCATCAGTTGACAGTGCCAACGGCCACCTGGCAATGCTATAGGACCCGTGAACCAATGACTAGAGCACCAGTCAAAGATTTGCTCCCATAGCGGTAAATATACATCAGCTTTTTACTATGCACCTAAAATGAACTATGATCATCCAATCGTTTTAACATCTCTAGCTGCAACATAGGAGACATAAATCTTATAACAGTGATAATTGTGAAATAAATCAGTTATTTATCTATTGCTCACTATGTTCATTGTAAAGATTTTACTTCATAATTATTCTGGTATATATATATAAAGATCTTATTGCTGTCTAGGTATTACTTGGAAAATGTAAACATTTTTAAAAGTTTAAGCATTATGTACATACATTAAAAATAGAGAGTCCTAGCAGTTTTTGAAAGCCATGTTTTAATGCTTTTTTGAAATGTGTAAATTAAATATTATGTGGATACCAAAAACAAACTCCTTTTTGGGGGAAGCAATATTAAAAAGAAAGTAAGTTAAAGAAAAAATATTACTTTGAATCAGTCATAAAATATTGAGAGAATTCCATGAAAAAAGGAAAAATGAAGAATAACATCCAATAGGACATTATGTCCTACATGAACTGAAATACATACTGCATAATAATGATTAATTGATGTTTCAATGGTCTTATAAGAATTTTGGTTTCATTCTGCAATAAAGGCCAAAGAGAGCTATGATAATATTTGAGGAAGGGAATTTCTACCAGATACTCACCTCTCCTTGAACTTAAAAAAAAAAAAGTCCAATTTCATTATTTTAGCATAAATAGAAATATTTAAAGAAGATTGGCAGTTCAAATTTTGAAATTTTTTTACACTTTTGAATGCTTATAGCTTGAAAAGCAGTGGGCAGAAAAGCAAATTACCTACGCTTTTTCTGTTTACCTATGAGTCATCATCATCAAGCAGCCATGGGCTATAGAGGTCCAACCAGGCTGTGCAATTTAGATCTCCAAGCAAGTCTGTCCTGAGTTACATTTGCTGCATCTCGCCACTGCACACCAATTCTAATAAGGTCCTGTTTGGGTTCACAGCTGTGTTGATTTGACATGGAATAACTTGTACATGACTGAACATGTTATGTGACATAATAAATTATGCTCAGTTACATTTTTCCTTAAAATGCTCATTTCAAAAGTATGGAGCCTAGCTTTTCAATATGGTATTATGTCTAAAACTAAACATTAGAAAGTTTAAATTAATGAATATTTAGAAAATTTTCTCTTATACACTTATAAGTTACATATTTTCTGTTTAATTTTTATAGTGAACTATGCTTAAAGTAATTTGCATTATAGTGACACACACATACCCAAAGTTCACTCCATAGATTGGTGAGACCATCCCTTTTAAACCCAAATGTCTCGACTTCCAACATTGAATTTTTCTAAATTTCTCTAATATCAGGAATTCTTTAAATATATTTTAAATATTTTTCAAAATATTACTTTAGTCGTTGTGTTAACCCCTTAGGGCAAACTCCTGTCCACAGTGAGGGACCACCTTGTGAAGGTTCTCCTGGTCAGGTACTTTCACAGAGTCCTGAATGCTCACCTGTGTGTTTGCCATGCACAATAATCCAAGTCCCTGGAAAAGAGGCTCCTGGTAATTGCTTGGGGTCATCGTCTGCTCTCCTCAGCTCATGACTAAGGTCCCCTTTGGCCTCTGCTTCAGGTAAGGTGGAGGGGAGGGGAGTCCCTCAGGACCAATCGGCTGGTGGGCTGGACCTGCTAGGTCCAACTATGTAGTATAGTGAGTGCCTTTGCCCACAGCCGATTTTCACAGATTCAGGTTCACAAGTTTCCCCACACATTTTTATACTTGTGATTATTTTGTGAGGCCAGTTTGGTTCTTTGCACTTTTTCTTTCATTTTTTTGCTTATTTCATTTTGTGAGGACAGTTCAGTTTCTCACACTTCTCTTTTAATTTACCTTTTATTTGTGAGCACTTAGCTATTGTCTGTATGGATATAATGCCCATGCAGTCCTGGTACTCGATTGGCGATTGATGTCCTCATGTTGGGCTCGATGATGAATGGGAACCATGGGCACTGAACCACACTAAAACATGAGAACAATTGCAGCATTAAATTCAACCTCGTTGGCAAAGAGATTTTGACCTGAGGATCCATCCTCTTTATCTTTATTGCCTGTTTTGTTTATTCCCCAGTTCTTGATCATTATTTTAGACCATTGATTACCCATTCCATGGGTGATCAGGTAATTGGGGACAAGTAATCAAGGTCCTCTTTCAGATTAACAAATGTTTAGAAGGTCTAGCAGGAATGCCAAAATCTGTCAAGTGCCTATGATCTGGTGACTTGCTTGTTGAGACTGCTTGTTCAAAATACTCGGAACTGCTCCTTAACCCTTTAATTCCCAGGTAATTTCAGAAATGGGTAGAGGGTATTAAAGGCAAAGAAATAGCACTATTTGGATAGGTCCATTTCAAAATGTTGGCCATTATGGGCATTAAAGAGTTAAGGTTATGACAATTGGTGGTTTGGCTGTCATAGTTACACCTCACAAATTGCTGAATTCTTCTCAGGGTGTGATCTCTGAGTGGGGACTCTCAAAGTTACTGAAAGGAAATCCTCACAGAGTTCTCCACTCAAGGAGTAACAGTAGTCCATATGGTTTCGACACATCATGATGGTAAGAGGCAAGAAAGCTTGATGCACAGCATGTCCACCTGGAAAGGTTTCCTGTACCAGTGCAGTCATTGGAAAGCCCATTGTTCCAATGACTTCAGTGGTGGTGCAGATTGATATCAGTGTGCCACCTACTGAATTCTCGCCTGCAGCAAAATACGTTGTCATGCAGGTTGGTGTCAACCTCAACAAAACCCATTTCTGGATATCAATCAGCCTTCCACTTCCACCTCTGAAAGGCCTCTTCCTGACAGCCAGACTCTCCAAGCCAAAGAAAAAAAATTAACCTCCTGCTCAAAAGATGGTCACTGATCCATGTCTCTGGGATGATTCCAAGGAACTGAATACAGACCCCTTTACATAAAACTGTCCATTGCTGCAGTTAAAATGAATAGGAATTTGTTGCTCACCCACTCTTCTAAGTCCTGAGATGGCCACACTCCTAATACAATTGGCATGGATTCCAGAAGAATCTTCACATCAGGTCCTCCTTCAATCACACCAGCCCATCTGTGTGTGCCTGCAGGAAACATACTTGCAGCCAGTCACACTCGGCACAATTTCCAGACTCCTGGTAAGAAGTTATTGTCTTAGCCTTCCCCAGTCCAGGAAAGGATCCAAATATTTCTTCGAATTATCATCCCATTGTGTTGACAAGCTGCATTTGCAAGGTGTTGGAAATAATGGTAAATGCCAGACTCATATGGTATTTAGAACACCACAACCTTCTTTCCAACACCAGTGTGGCTTTTGCAGGCAACTATCTACCTTAGACTACCTGATCTGCCTCAAATCAGTGATCAGGAACTCCTTTTACACAGAGAGCACCAGGTGTCAATATTCTTCATCATTGAAAAATCATATGACATGGCTTCAAGATGAATTTTTTAACACAACTTTCTTCCACTGTAAGGAATGTCCTCTATGTTGATAATTTTAGCATCTTTTGCACTTTGCCCAGCAATTGTCATTGAACAACAACTACAGACTGCCCTGAACAATCTCTGTTTGGGTGATGGCCATTGGAATTCGGTTGTCTCCACAGAAGACCATGTTTGTGCACCTTTGCCACTAGCTTGGGGTACCACCATTCCAGTTGCAGCGGAGACCAAGAAACTTGTCTTGTCTTTGACTGGAAATTGACCTTTTTTGCCACACATTTGTCATTTCAGGTCCAAGTGCACACAGGCACTGAACATCCTCAAGATTGTCCTGTCTCTCATGGGGAACAGACTGATGTTCTTTGCTCCTACTGTACCATGTGCCTATTCGGTCAAAACTGGACTACATATCCCAGGTGTATGACTCTGCTCAGGATTTGATGTTGAAGGTGCTGGATCCTCTCTACCACCAGGCCCTCAGCGTTTGCACAGGGGCCTTTCATACCTCACTGTTCCAGAGTCTTTACGTTGAGACTGATGAACCATGTTTATCTGTTCGCCATCAGCAGTTGTCCCTACACTACACATTCTCGAAAATCCTGTCGTCTTATACTAAATCTCAACCTTATCTACCTGCTTTGGAATCAAAAACAATGCATAATTTTATTTTGGATGATGAAAAAAAAAATAAATAAATAAATACCCCCTCAAGCAGCTGCTTGCCACAGAAGTCTGACAGGAGCCTGTCAGTTTATATGCCATAGTAGAAGGTCTGAGAGGATGGCAGGACCTCAGCAGAAAAACGACACAAACAGCCATGCCTTACCCAAGGCTCGAACCCAGGTCCTTTAGATCAGTAGCCAAGCGCACTAACCACTCAGCCATACAACTATAAAATCTTATGTAAAATTTTATTTTAACCTTTCCTGTTATGCAGAATGTTTTAGTAATTCAGAAATCCTATTCAAGTCTTATTCTCAGAATACACACGCTTTCAAAAATCATGACTGCAATACTGGTACTATATTGAATAGTAATGAAATTCTTAAAGAAAAGTTCAGAGAGAGGTAAGGTAAATGTAAATTGAGAAGGTTGCAAGAGTTCACTATCACTATCTATCCACACATGAAGATGTTAAATAAATGCTGATTAGCCAGCTACATCCTGTAATTTTGTTATACATATATAGCTTTAAATTTTGTAGTTGTAAATCATGCAAATTATAATGTTATTTTTTCGTGCTATGTAATCTAAAGTGTTGTAACTGATTGTCTTTGCTTTGAACTTCTTATTTTAGGCTGCTGTGGGATTTGAACTCTGGTCTATGGTTGATGGCATTATGTTTGATAACATAATTATTACTGATGATATGTATGTAGCTGATCAATGGGCTGCTGAAACATTTTCTTTAAAGAAGGAACTGGCTGATAGGGAAACAGTAAGTTTGTACTATTAAGATTCTTAGTATGGTTAAAAAGCAAGTTTGGTTGCGAGTATATATTTCAAGTGATTGTGATATGTGGAAGTCATATGATTTATTCCATTTCCCACCTGTCATGAAACATATTAATAAAAAAAAAATACCCCCTCAAGCAGCTGCTTGCCACAGAGGTCTGACAGGAGCCTGTCAGTTTATATGCCATAGTAGAAGGTCTGAGAGGATGGCAGGACCTCAGCAGAAAACAACACGAATATCCATGCCTTACCTGGGGCTCGAACCCAGGTCCCGTAGATCAGTGGCCAAGCGCGCTAACCACTCAGCCACGGGACGGCTCATATTACACAAGTAGAAATGTCTAGAGCATATGCTCTGGTCGACACATCTTAACATCCTTTGTCTGTTTCTTTGTCATTTGCTCAGATGCAAGTTGCAATAGTTAACAGAGAGGAGGACACCTTGTAAAACTGGCAATACACCTGAATGTATAATATTTTGCTTCAGCATTTCATGTCTTTGATATAAGCTCTAGTATGTTGCATACTTTTATTTGTATTGCATGGTGGCATTTGAATAGATCCTTGCACATGGCATCCACTCTTTTACTATATTACAGTTATGTTGTCTCTCACATTGCTACCATTTTTGCATTTACATTGCTACATTGATATGGATGGATGGTTTCTTTAATAATTTTAATTATTAATTATTGTTTGTATATGCCATCCTCTCAGACCTTCTACTATGGCATATAAACTGACAGGCTCCTGTCAGACCACTGTGGCAAGCAGCTGCTTGAGGGGGTATTTATTTTTTTATTTATATATATACACACACACACACAGTGCCCACTTTATTAGGAAAACTTTTTTCTGCTGAGGTCCCGCCATCCTCACAGACCTTCTACTATGGCATATAAACTGACAGGCTCCTGTCAGACCTCTGTGGCAAGCAGCTGCTTGAGGGGGGTATTTATTATTTATTTATTTAATATAATAGCAGATAAAACTTCCATTTGCTTTCAGAACAGCCATGATAGTTTCCTTTTTTTTTACCATGTTTTTACTGAACCAAAAAATTAAATAACCAATCTAAAACACTTGCAATTTCACAGCCCATGTGTTTCTATAAAGAAAAAACAATTGCTTCACAAACCACTATGTAAAACTGTCATTAATTCTATAAATTCAGAATTTTATCTGTGGTCAATAATGAACTAAAAATGTATAGACCCTGAATGGTTCTTAGCCTGGTTCAGGTGTTCCCCCATTCTAATCTTCATCATCATCATAATGAATAATAGGCATATCTGATTTGGTGGGACTGCAGGTACTGATGGAGAATTGCATATGTTTCTTCTATGGTTTATCTCTGTCAGAACTTTTTTTCCTCGCTCATTTTCCATGATTTGCAGATTTTTTTTAGACTGTTACCAATCTCCACACACTTGGGATATAGTGCCCCATGATTTTATGCTGAATTCCATCCCCTCCATTAGAGATGCTCATGTCCACATTCAAAGTCAGTCAGATCAGTTTTTTTACCTAAGTCACACTTACCTTTGCTCTTTGCCATGCCTTTACAGCTTCTACAGACTTCATAGTGATGCAGATTACTTACAGTATGAAATTTTGTATATATTGGTATATTTTTTTCTGTTTCGTGCAGGATACAATGTTCGTAATAATTGGACCAGGCAGTGTGTTTTTCAAAATCATGAAATGGACTTTGTTTTGTTTGTAACTTTGTTATAGTGGTAGGATAGGTTTTATATTTGAGTGCTTCTATGACATCCAGAAATAACCAAATATTAATTGTCTGCAACTGTATATTTTACCCAACCTTAAAATTTATAGTTGAACAAGAAATCAAAATTCTCTTCTTTCTAGACTTCAAAATTCATTGAGCAAATCATTCCGAGGTTTACCAAAAACTATCTACACCTACAATCCCAATCCTGGCACATTCAAATCAACCTCTGAGTTATAAAAAATATGCTATCTAAGTAGCATTCATCAGAAATAAAGGATACTCTGCAAATATGCAATACTTTGAAGAACACAATGCACTCATTAGCCAAACTCATCACCCTGCCCTTGGTCAGTAGGGGACATCGATGGGCTTGGAAAGGCCACTGTTCATCGGATGGGACATTAAACAGTGCTTCTTGTGTGGGTGAGCCATACCCTGTGCATGTTAAAGAACACAGGATGGCCTTGACAGGAGGCTACCATCTGTTGCCTAACAGCTATCCAGTGGGTCCCTCACCCTTCTGTGAGCCTTCAGGGTCCTTGTGACCTGGCCATTTAGCCCAGTGTGTGCAAAAAAGTGCCACTCAGTGATAAAACAACAACTTGTTAGCCAAAGAAGCAGGTTACATGTCCAAATTTATCAAAAACATGGAAAAAGAAGCCATCTTTCAACAGAGAATTTTGTTGCAATCTCCAACAGCCCAAATTCACAACAAACTATCTCAACGTACTTTGGCTCATACAAATGCTGTGAATCATTATGAAACCTTACAACTAAAAAATACCTATAAAGGCTGGCAAAAGGATCTTGAAAGCAATTAGAAACCATATAGATTTTATTCCAGACTCAGGTGGTGTATCCAAATTCCAGTCGAATGCAAGACAATAATAATAATTGTGATTACTAATGAAAAGCCAAGAGACTCTGTAGTCAAAGACTTAAAGGGCACAAAAGAGATATAAGCAGAAACAAAACACTGCACTGGCAAAAGCTGTTGACCCCAGAAAATAATACCCAAATTTAAAGGAATGAAAATAATTAGTGCTTTACCAACCTATTACCAACTTGATTTATGCTGAACATTAAACGATCCACAAAAAGAAGAGAAATATCAACAATGAGGAAATTTACTTCTCAGCCTGGAAACTTCTTTTGCATAACACTAAGAAAAAAATTCATGATACCATCACCCCCTATTCTTTTTACATCATACAGCCATAATTAACCCAGCCTGTGAACCCATAGCCACCAAGCATCGGGATCTGAAATCAAGATTTTAACTACACACGTGCTCTACACTTGAAAAAGCTGCTGCCAAAAAAGCAGCTAAATTGTTTGTGTCTCCCATATACACATTAGCCACCCTGTCAAAGGGGGAACAGGACTGGAAGCATGAGTGAAGGAAGAAGAGGACTGAAGCAACACCGTGAAGCTTTAGAAGACAACTTTTCTTTAAGTATTTCTCTTATCCCTCATAAAAAACCTTTTGACATAACATCACCAATGGCTTACTTATGTACATATTCTTATAGCATTATAGCCAACTTTTATGAATTCATGGGTCTCATTAGTTGATTTTTAAAATACGTATGATGAAAACATGTAGGGTGTTTTTTTAACATGTTTCACAACAAAAAATAGCTATTTCATGTCTTTCATCCATTTCTTTCTCAATACAGACGTTTTGGAAATGGATTTTGAAGAAAACAAACAACCATCCTTATGCTTGGCTTCTGTATTTCACCTATTGTGCTATTCCTGTTGCTGTCTACATTCTCCATCTTCGCAATCGAGTTAAAGAGGTAGTCTGTAACTTTGATATGAGATGTGTACAGGGGTTGTTACATCATACAGAAGCTAGAAAAGGAAATTAAATATGTTAGTGTTTTATTCTTTTAACTGCACATCTTATTTTCTAATTAGAAATTTCTGTAGTTCAATAATAAAAATTTCACCAATAGTGCTGATGTAAGTTAGCATTTTGCAAAAGATGATAAAGATAGTTCTAATATGATGTTAACAAATATGAAGTGATGAATGCATACTTACAGATTTTTAGCAGATGGAGCACCAAAAGTACAATACTTGTTGATAATGCAGAAACATACACAAATTCACACAGAAAAGTAAAAGAGTAAACTTGTGTTGATTATAGTATCAAAATATATGGAACATGTGCAAAAGAAATAATATAATGATAGAAGACAAGTAGAAGGTTAATTTGAATATAATATTACATAAGGCGTTATATGGTATTACCTATGATGTACCTATCAGATCTTCTTTAAAATTTAGCATTTACTGCTTTTCCAAATATGCAGATAATCCTATAAATGGAATATATCTTATTCCCTTAAAACATTAAGACACTTCATCTTATATGAAATCACCACTTGGATATATTGGCATGACATCAAGAAATTTGGAAAAATTAATAAAGGAGCATAGAACATCAAAAACAAGAAATTAGCTATTGCACTAGCACAGCAGCTGCTTGAAGGGGTATTTATTATTTTTTTATAAGTTAATAATTCCATTAATTCTGAAATCTTTCATTTAGTTTTTTTAAAATTTTTTAGTGCTTTATGCAAATAACAGTACATATGCTTAGATTTTTGACGATTGGCAAACTCTAAGCCTAAGGTGAGTGGTGCCATAAAAAATTCATTTCAATTGAAAAACTGAGATTCAGATAATTTAAATAATTTAACTTTAATATAAAAATTATTATTTTATATATTAATATTATTTAATTTAATTCAAATAATTTAAATAATTCAGATAATTTAAATAAAAACAGAAATATATTTAAAAAAAGATACAGAACTGTGAAAAAGATTGAATAAAAATATTTCAAAGCATTAAAGTTTCACGCAAGCACTGAAATTGAGAATGAATCATTTCAGTATAAAGCTGCATAACTACTATAGAAAAGTTTATTTTTAAAATTTTGGTTAAAAATCTCAATATCCTAATGTTAATTAGTATATTTGGTTAAAATATCATGCTTTTAGGCTAATCACATAATCCTATGATTCTTCTGATATTGGCCATTAGAGATCACTAGTCACTTCATTTTCAATAATTTCAAATTATTCTTTATAATTGCAGTGTACATTTGTAAAGCAGTAAAAATAATTCCAGAAACATCAGAGTAAAAAAAATTATTCTTTGAATCTAGAGTCTGTAAAATATTGACCAAAAGCATTTGGCAAAGTTACGGGATAATGCAACTTCTGGTAGTAATAAAATCAATAGCTTACGTTAAAAGTTTGGGGCGGGGGTGGCTCAGTCGGTAGCGCGCCAGGCTCGTAATCTGTAGTTCCCAGGTTCGAGTCCCAGCTGGGTCAGCGTTGAGATTTTTCTCCGCAAAATTCCCCGCCCTGCCCACTGTCAGTAGGGGACACCGATGGGCTTGAAAAGGCCGCCGTCCGTCGGATGGGACGTTAAGCCGTGGCCCCGTGTGCGGGAGAGCCATACCCTGTGCACGTTAAAGAACATGCTTGGATGGCTTTGACGGGAGACTACCATCTGTCTCCCAACAGCTGTTCCAGTGGGTCCCCTCCCCCAACCTTCTCTGAGCCTTCGGGGTCCTTGTGACCTGGCCATTTAGCCCATGGTGTGCAAAAAGTGCCGCTCAGAGGTAAAACAACCCAACGTTAAAAGTTTAGAATGCATTACAACTCTGCTACAGCAATAAATAGGTCAACTGGAAATCAAAAATCGATCAATAATATACTACATAAAGCAGAATAAAAACATAAACTAAATCATTGCTACTTGATGCTCTTACGGTGATTCAACGTGTACTTACGATCAAACAGGCTCAAATAAGTTTATTTTTTTTAACTTTTTCATAATTTTTTCAAGCAGAATCAACAGGAAAAAAATATATATAATAGACTGAAATGTTATTTTCAAGATTTGAAGAAACAGTTTTTTAAAAAAAATGCCGATTTCCGTTTGAAAAAACAAAAAAAAAAAATTATGATCTTGCACTACCAAATGGTAGACTGATGGCTCCCAGAATGGGAAAAGTAAAAACAGTACACCCAACTGCAGCCTGTTAAAGGTTAACAAGTATTGTACTTTTGGTACTCCATCTGCTAAAAATTGGTGGCTTCTGTTAATGAGATTTGATTAAAAATACTACTTTTTCCCCTTCATTTCAAGATTTGCTATTGACTTTGCACTCATCATTTCATATTTGTTAACATATTGAAACCATCTTTATCATCTTTTTCATGCACTATCTTAGTGTTATTAGAGAAATTTTCATTATTGATTATTTATATGCTGAGATTATCTCTTATTATTTCTGTATCTATGTTTTCAACCCCTGAAAAAATAACAGTTGTAAAAGTAATTTTAAAATATTTTCATTCCCCTTTTTTCCCTTATAGGATAATATGCTTGTTCGACTGTTCAAGTATACCAATAAACATCCTTGGCTTTGGGCAGTGTATGTAGTAGTCATAGGCCTCCCTGTTGTTCTCTTCATTAGTTTTTGTTGTACTACCTCCAGTAACTCCCCTGCTATTATTGCTGCTGCAAAGGTATTTTAGTTTTTATTATCTCCTTTTTTTTTTACCCAGATGTGAAGAATTTTTTATTATATTCGTAATATTTTAATAATGGTATTTATACCTTTAAGAGTAAATGAATATTAATAAATTTCAATATAATAAAATCACAGTGTATGTATCATAAATTTAATAAAACTCTGTAGCACTGTGTATATAAATAAAACATAGCAGAAGTAAGGCAGTATAATCCAACAGTAATAATGGCATCTGTAGAAAGAAGAATTTACAAGATGGATGCCAAAATGCATATAATATGTATTTGTACGTTTCAGGTACAAAGGAATCTCCTTGATATATAATGAACATTTCTATCTCTATAGAATGAAATTCCTTACAAGAGATGATAGCAATATATGAGGATTGTATGTAAAGATAAATGCCATGCAACATGGGTTGTTCTTATTTGATGTTTTTACAGTTCAATGATTAATTTGAAGTGCACAAATAGTGCTAACCAAAAAAGATCAGTAGTTTTGCTATTGTATAATCTGGGTGTGCAGAACTGTTCTAATTTGGTGGTTTACCTGACCTATTACCTTACCCAATTCTTTACTTGTGCTACTAATTATTGGAGCTTATGCAGACACCAGGTAATGTATTGCAATATATTTTATCTTTTCTACTGAAATTTATGCTTATTGTAAAATTTTAAGATATTTAGTTAACAAAAGATTTTATGCATTACCATTTTGCTGCTGGATGTATCTACTCTGCTAAGGTCCTAAATGCAAGAAAGGGTTCTGTTGACTTATATAAAAGTTGGCCATGTGTCAATTTACATATTCGTTAAAGGTGGTTTGAAGAGGGAGCTGATTGCTATGTGATAATTATATATTAGAATAATTATCTCTGAGAGTAATTATTATCAGAGTAATAGTTCCCACAGTGACAGCAGTGGATGAATGTCCATTTTACAGAGGCTATGTTGATTTTTGTTAATGATTAAAATTCCCATGCAAGATAGTTGGAACTTAGTGGGAAAGGAAATAATTATTTTACTATCCATAATAGAATTGGGTAGTTTATTATCAATAATAGTCTGAGCTAAGGCATTGTTATGCTGCTTTACCACTTTCCTTTTACTCATTGCTCTATACCGGCTTCATGGCTTTCATGCATAAATTCTTACCATCCAAAATTCGGCCAACACAACATTTAAAAGAACTATTAAAAATATTAAAAAACTCTTAAAACCTTTTGGGCTGAGTTTAACTCCTCCATTGCAAGTTGCACAATGCTCCCCGATGTTAAAATGCTACGCGTTTCACCATTGTTTCATATGGCGGCTTCCTCAGGCTCTGGCGATAACCATGTGGTTGTGTCACCTTATATGCATCTCCTTCTACGCGTCACTACAATGTCGTTTTTGTGTATGTGTCGTTTTTCTGCTGAGTATGTGTCGTTGTGGATGTATGTGTCATTTTTCTGCTGAGGTCCTGCCATCCTCTCAGACCTTCAACTATGGCATATAAACTGACAGGCTCCTGTCAGACCTCTGTGGCAAGCAGCTGCTTGAGGGGGTATTTATATATATATATTTATATTTTTATTATAGACGGTTCCATGCAGATGGTATTGGGGGATTTCAGTATTGCATAGTTCGTTATTATGTCTATGTATGTAAAGGTTTTCTGCATATGTTAACTGAAATTTAGTGTGAGGTGCTACTAATGCTTTATATTTAATTTTAGGTATTTTAAATATATTTTCTATCACTGCTTGTGCTAAAGCTATATTTGGTTGTTGTTTTTTTTTTGAAATATCTGTTTCATGCTCATTCACTCTCGTGTGATATAGGCTATATGTTTTTCCGATATATTTGTTTTTACCTTTTAGTTTTATCACTGGGTCAGGAATGTCTACTTGATATACTCCCCCGTAGTATATTTCCTATCTCTAACGTTTACCACTAGATATTTAATTGTATTTGTTGTTTTAACTGGTAATGTTAATTCATATTTACTTAAAAATTTTTGCATTGTATCCGTTACATTTTTAATGCATGGGAAACTGTGTGTATATTTTATTGTGTTTTGTGGTTGTCTGGGAATTATTTGCGTTTCCTTTAATACTATGAATTTTGCATTGCTTTGCCATCTGTCCAAAGTTTTCTTTGAATACCCCACCTCCTTTGCAGTATGTATTTCTTTTTGGAAGGTGCTTTGCTCCGAACAGTACCTATAACTCCTGATGTAATGTGGGAGAACTGAAGCTTTTTTATATTCCATATCGTGCACAGAGGCATATGGAATGTAATTCGATATATGGGTTTTCTTCCTGTACACTGTTGTTGCACATCTATTTTCTTTCCGTGTTATTAAGATATCTAAGTAAGGTAATTGTTTATTACCTTCCTCCTCGTGTGTAAATTGAATTGAAGGTAATACTGAATTAAAGACTTCTATAAATTGTTTTATTTTTTCGTGTGGATGCAGCCACAAAAATGCTACATCATCAACGTAACGAAGGTAGAGGATGGCAAAAGTTCACATTTTGCTGAAGCTGTTTCCTCTACGTGGTGCATGACGACGTCCGCCATTAATCCCGATAATGGAGAACCCATTGGGACTCCTTCTGTTTGCTGCCACATTCCTCCAATTACATTGAAAATATTGGATGAGGTTACCAAGTCCAGTGCCTTGTGTACGCTAAAGTACTCCGGGGAGCTGGGGCAGGCAACCCGCAACCATTCAGCTTTCAGCCACATCGCTGCATCCAGCACTGGTTAAAGGATAAAGTGATACGACATCCAGCGAATGCATTGTAGTAGATTCTGTGATATCTCCTTTTTGTATTTTAATTAAGGCCTCATAACAATCGTTAATCTTTTTATTGGCTTACATTTTAGTTGTTTTAACACTTCATGTATTTTAAAATCATATTGTTCTTTATCTAATATTACTACTTGATTTGTTTTATCAGCCAATACTATTTTGATTTCTTTTTGGTTTTTTAAATCCTGTAGGATTTTTACATCCTTAAAGTAACCCCATTAATAGAATCTTAAGTAAACTACAAAAACTTAAGAATGACCCTTTCTTACCAGAGGAAATAGCGAAGCAATGTAACCCCCCTATGTACCCAGATGTCCTGCAATTGTTTGCTAAAATTAAGCTGCATAAGCAGGATTATCCATTTCGACCATTAGTCAGTAAACGAAAGGCACCAACATATAATTTAGAAGTAGCCTTGCACCAATTTTTTAAGAAATAATTCCCCCAAACAAAACACACGCTAAAGCCAATAAGATGATCTTATAAGATGATCCTAAATGGCAAACCAACAATATAAGGTCAAAGATGATTGAGGAGAAGACCTACTCAAGATTCAAGAAGTGCAATCTTACGTCAGCATAATCTACTACCAAAACTAAAACTCCAGTGTATGCAAATCCATCATTACTGAAGAAAATCATGGCAAAAGGACTGGTCACATAAAAATAGGACGGTTCCGTCAAAAACGACTGTCTAAAGACATCAGATGCAGTTTTACCAGCCTATTGTAAGTCTATGAAAATCCTTTCCTAGTTAAATACTAGACTAGTAACCTTTGAATATGTTTAAGGGTGTGATCTTAGTTATTGGTATTTGAGTTAATAACATCTGGTTGATGTATCATGACCTCTGGGTACTGTGATAATGTAAAATAGGTCTTATCCCTAGAAATAGGGAAATAGTTCTTATAAATTATTTCAGCTCATGAGCTAAGGTATACCGAAGTTGTTATACTCAATGCATTCTACTGGTGTAACAGTGGCAAAAAGCATGTTAATTTAATGATCAGTTAATATTCGTGAAAATTAAAGGGGCACCATTAAATAGTAGTGAACTATTTAATAATGCAATTCAACCATTATATAATAGTAAACTACCTACAATCAAAGAACTAAATTACACAGTCACATCAGAATAATATGATCACTTACCTAATAATGGGAATAATTGCCCTTGACCCAGATGACAGCGGCGAGAAAGTGTAGATGCAATGATGTCCTGGAAGGTTGCCAGAGGCACAGGCGCCCATTCGGACTCCAGCAGAGCACAGAGTTTCCAGAGATGACGTGGTTGTGGGTCTGCACGACGAATCTGTCAATCCAAATGATCCCACAAGTGCTCTATGGGATTGAGGTCAGGTGATTTCTCCGGTCAAGGGAGAACGGAGACATTGCTGTCATGTTCCTGGACCAGTCACACACCACCTTAGTGAGATGGCAGGGCACATTGTCCTATTGGTAAACACCATCACCACCAGGGTAAACGTTCAATATGATGGGATGCATGTGGTCAGTGAGGATGGACAGGTAGACATTGGCATTCAGAGACCCATCCAGTGGTACCAGCGGTCCCAGGTCATACCAGGAAAACATCCCCCAGACATGCACACTGCCACCTCCAGCCTGTACTTGACCGACAAGCGTGTCTAGGTGTTAGTACGCCATATCCGCCACTGCCCATCACTTCTGTGTAGAAGAAACCTCAATTCATCGGAGGAGGCAACCTTTTCCCACTGTACAATGACTGTAGTCCTGTGCAAACTGCAGGCATCATTGCCGATGGACCTTTGTTAACATGGCCGCCTTTACGCAGCATTGACTCCAGAAACCCATGCGTAACAGGGTTCGCTCTACTGTTATCGGGGACACATACCTGGATGCCCCAGAATTCATTTGAGTGGTCAATTGCTGCACTGTTGTGCGTCGATTGCCCTTTACCTGTCGACGGAGGCGACATTCTCCTCTGGGTCGATGGCCTTTGGGGCTCCACAGTTATGACGTCTGGAGGTACCAGTCGTCCATTCTTGGAACACCCTTACTACAGCATCTCGTGAACAGCCCACAAAGTCTGCTATTTCCGAGATGCTTCCACCCTTCGTGCGGTAGCTGATGATAATTCCTTTTTGAACATCCATCAAATCAATACCTCTGTCCACTGTGCTCACATTACGCATTATGGCTCATCTGTCCTGACCTGTTGCTTATATCTCTGTGTGTCGACCTTGTCGTGCACTCTGTAACGCACCTGGACAGGTACACAGTGATTCCATGGGTGGTCATATTATTCTGATACAACTGTGTATATATACCAAATTGACTAAGATGCAGGATCCCTTTACTTAAAAAAAGCACTTTTAAGGTCAAATGTCAAATAAAAGCTATTTCTCAACCCTCCCCTAACCAACTAGAAATAACCAAACCTGACCAAAAATACACCATTCCATTCCTATATATCAATATGTTAATTCCACTTTAAGTTACATAATATCCTCTTTTGGATATATAGTCCCTATACTGTGCAACACACTGTATTTAATATCATCCTGAAGGATTCAGATCTCATCCCACCTTCAAGATGCATTAAAATACAACTCAAAATCTCCTTACTCACCAGACATGTACAAAAAACATACTGACCTTTTTCCCTTAGACTTTAAAGAACATAACAGTTAAAAAAAAATCCCGAAAACGAAACACTGCATTAGCTCGGACTATTATTGATATCCATATTCATAATAAACTATCCAGTTCTATTATGTAGAGTAAAATAATTATTTCTTGTCCCACTAAGTTCCGACTATCTTGCATGAAAAATTTAATCATTAATAAATCAACATAGCCTCTGTAACATGGACTTTCGTCCATTGCTGTCACAATGGGGACCATTACTCTAAGCCTATCAGCACCCTCTTCAAACCACCTCTAATGAATATGTAAATTGACACAGGGGTAAGCCTTATATAAGTCAAATAGCACCCTTTCTTCACTTGCCTATTGAAGATATGGTCAGACTAATAGACCATGAAACATGTCTAGGAATGTAGCAGAGCAGATAATCCAGCAGCAAAATGGTAATGCATGAAATCTTTTGTTAACTAAATACCTTGAAATACTACAATGAGCATTAATTTCAGTATCAAAGAAAGCATATTACAATATATTACTTGGTGTCTGCATAAGCTCCAATAACTAGCAACTAATCTGGGCTTGTAGAAATTGGTAGCGCAAGTCAGGAATTTAGTCAAGTAAAGTAGATCAACTTAGAACAGTTCTGTACACTCAGACTTTATAGTACAAAAGCTACTGATCTTTATTTGGGGGAGGGTTAGTGCTATTTGTGCAGTAGAAATTAATTATTTAACTCTAAAAGCAACAAATTTGTAACAATTCACCCTGCATGGTGTTTACCTTTACCTACAAACCTCCTATATTTTTATCTCTCATAAAGAATTCTATAGAGTTAGAAATGTTCATTCTATGTCAAGGAGATTCCTCTGTACCTGAAATACATACAAATACCTCTTATATGACATTTTGGCATTCCTATTGGGAATTCTTCGTATCACAGATCCTGGTACACCATTGTTATCATTACTGTCAGATTATACTGCCTTACTTCTACACTGTTTTATTTATATACAGTGTTATAGTGTTGTATTAAATTTATTAATGAATTTCATCATGTGCAAGCAAGGTATTGGTTTCATTACATTTGCATAGTGTGCTTATAAATCACTCTTGAAATAATTTTAATGGTTAATTAACCCTTCCAGTGTCCAGCCTGAAAAGCAGGTTTCTATCCAGAGGCCAAGCTATTTTTCTCCATATGCTCAGCCAAAAAAATTTTAACTTTAGAATTTTTTTGCCAAATAACTAATGAAAGGAATTATGGCATGTTTTATGCCAAATTAATCAGCATTTCATTCTGGTTTTTCTGAAATTATAATATTTAACAAAAAAGACAATATGTTTCATTTTAATATGACTTTTTTTAGAGTCGTATAGTAAAAAAAGTACATCTGGCAACACAAATAAAAATTTATTTAAAAAAACACTAATAGACAGAAATGATTGAAAAGCATATGAATAGAATGATTATATATTTCTGAATAACAAAAAAATTACTTTTTTGGTTTTAAGTAAATATTTTTCTTGTTTTGTAATTTTTTTCTCGGTACCACACTTTGAGAAAATTCCAGTCTTTTAGCCAACTGTGCTGAATCAGACAAACAAGTGAACTTTAGAATTTAAAAAAAAATAACCAATCAACGGAAATAGGTCATGTTATATATTAAATTAAACAGTATTTAATTGTGAATTTTATGAAAATATATAATATAACAAATTTGCAAGCATATTTATTTTAATAAGCCTTTTTCAGTGTGATATGGTAAATAAAAAGATTGCACTATACAATTAAGGCTTCATTTTGGAAAACCTGATAAATAAAAAATAGTTAAATTATATATTTATCGAAAGGAAATTTGCTCCTGAATAATATAATATTCAACCTGAAATATGATTTTTATTTCTTTTAATGATTCTATTCAGTATTGTATATTTTAAACATGACCAGTGTTATACAATGTGACTTCCACTTCTCACATTCACAGGATTTTCTGAACAGGTTATGAAATAGAAAAAAAACTTCCTTCACTGCTTTTTTTTGCTAAACATTATGAATTTTTTCTTTGGGTGTTGAAGTTTGGCTAAGTGCAGAAAGGTTTGTGCACCAAGGACTAGCCCTTCCCAAAATTGCCCTCCCCAATGAATGCCAATTTCCATAGCAAGGAAGTCTATTTTTCTTCCATGTCCAAGATATTCAATTTCAGAAAACGGTCATTAATATAAGCAAGAAATAATAAAAGAAAATTTACATATAACCTAATGGAATATTAAATAAAATATCTGCAACTTCTTTTGCCAAACTCTAATCTAGCATAACCCAGAAAGATCGATAAATCAGCCGATTGAAAATCTCTAACTAATGGAAGTAAATTTACAGAAATGAATTTGCTTTCATATTGAAGACCTGATTTATTTCCCAAAAATGATACTATATCAAAGTTTTACTGGAAAAGTAATAAATAATAAAATAAAAATTAACCTATAGCCTAATGCGATGTTAAAATATCCACAGCAACAAGTTATAGGCCGGCCATACGATGTAGCATAACTATGAAAAAATCAATACTTATCAATTGGCCGAAAGATCGCTAATTTACGAAATTAAACTACTGAAATGAAAACTTAGGTTTAAATATAAAAAAAGTAAATACTAACTTTACAAAGGGTATCCAATATGCTGGACCAAAACTGTAAACAACACTTATAGCACACACAATGTAGATAGCATGTTGTTTGCCTCAGTGAAGCATAACTAATTAAATGTAGCTGCAACCAGAATTTCTAAGAAGGATGTGTTTACTTCCAGTTTCGATTTTAAGAGTGGGAAAGATTAATAGAATGCTGGGGAAAATGATAAAAATAATTTTGAAAATAATGAAATAGGTTTATAACAGAAAAGAGTGTGTAACAGAAAAAAAAAATGGTGGTGCATACTTTAATTACTTCCAAAATCTACCATTTTTTAAAATAGCAGTTTTTTTTGTTAATTTTTAGGAGATTTTCGAAAATTTAAGGAAAAATTTGTTGATAATAGTTTAAATCAAAATTGTGAGCGTAAATCAGATAATAGGAACATTAACAAGGAAATCGGCAATACCATTTAGTACTTCTAAGAAATGCCAATCAGATGGATTTATAAAATTATTTATATTGTAGTTTAATAAAATATGCATCAGATTAAAAAGCAAAATATTATTTTTTGAAGCCTGAATTATATATTTTTATAAGATATATATGAAAAAAAATTACAATGGCAATTTTTATTTTTAAAAAATCGATTTTTTTTTTCTTGTCATACTAAAAACGGATACATAAATCCTTGACCTCTCAATTCAGATTCTCCGAGCATATACAGATGATGTGGACACTGAAAGGGTTAAAACTGAATTAGGTTTTCCCTTGTTTTACCCTTTGAAATTTTATTTTTAATTCAATCAGCTGAAACATTTATATACATATATTACACGCACATAAGCTATTTTATGTAAATTAGATTTAGATTTATTCAGATTGCAATATATTGCATTGCACAAGAAATAATGAAACAAAAATACATAGAAGAAATTCAAAACTTGCAAACAAAATATATATGTTGTGCAATCCAAAAGCCCTTGTGTAGCAATATCTATGCCTTGTTCCAATTTCTCCCACTAGGTATCTTAAGTCTACTACTTGGTCACAAGTTTCACATTAACAGATAGTACCAACCTTTGTTATGAATATTTTAGTTAATTTGTGCCACTTTACAATTTTTTTCAACATAAAAGTGGAAGACGTGAAAGAACAATGCATTTGCATCAAGTTTTATTTTAGATTCGATAAACTGCTTCAGAGACTTAGGAGCAGGGATGGTTCAGTCAGTAGCATGCCAGGCTTGTAATCTGCAGTTCCCAGGTTCAAGTCCCAGCTGGGTCAGCATTGAGATTTATCTCTGCAAAATTCCCTGCCCATAGTCAGTAGAGGACACTGGTGGGTCTGAAAAGCTTGCCGTTCGTTCGATGGGAACTGTTGCCCTGTGTGCGGGAGAGCCATACCCTGTGCATGTTAAAGAACATGCTTGATGACCTTGACAGGAGACTACCATCTGTCTCCCAACAGCTGTTCCAGTGGGTCCCCTCCCCCAACCTTCTCTGAGCTCTCGGGGTCCTTGTGACCTGGCCATTTAGCCCATTGTGTTAAAAAAAAGTGCTCTCAGAGGTAAAACAACAACCCAAAGCTTCAGAGACTCAAGAAATGCTTAAACACGTTTGATGACACTATGGGTCAAACTCAAACTTTTGAATGATTCTTGTGTTTTAAATGTGGGCAGATGTCATCAGAAGTTTTCAAACATTCTGGTCAACTGGCAATAAACTCAACAGATGAGACTGGAAAAAGTCCATGAGGACTGTCAGCAAACAATGACATCTGTGGAATTAGACTAACATATAGATTGTGCCAACTGATCCTAATGGAGGAACTCAACATGAGGTGGATTGCTGCCAAATTTGTGCTTCGACTGCTGACCCAGGACAAAAGTTAACATTGGCTCACTGTGCAGGGATCTTCAGAAGTGAAAAAGACCAAAACTTCCTTTCTAAAGTCATAATTGGTGATGAAAGCTGGGTTTATGGGTATGACCCAAAAACAAAAAGCAAGCATCCCAGTGGAAGAGTTTTCCTTCACTGCAACCAAAGAAAGTGAGGCAGATGAAGAGCAATGGCAAAGCGCCACTTTTTTTTTAATAAAGGAAGCAATTTTCAAAGCATTACCCAAATTCAGTTGGAACACTATTCTTGTACTTGTTCCCAAATCAATAAACCTGAACCCTATTCTGGTACTTATGTTTCCAAATCATTGAACTGGAACACTATTCCAGTACTTATTTTTCCAAATCATTGAGCCAGAATGCCTTTATGATACTTATATTTTGTAATCATTAAATGAAACTCCATTATGTTATTTACCTTTTCAAATCATTGAACCGGAACGCATTCTTTGACTTTTCCGAATAAGAATTGGAACAGTACACTGTTTCGATACTTAATGTTTCCAAATCACTGAGTTCAGATAATTCTATAATTTTTAAAGCAAATATTTCTATCTGTGTGTTTATGTATATATAGGGTGATTCAAAACTCTTGGGCAAAACTTTAAGGGGTGATAGAACACACCTAAACGAGCACTTTTCATCATACAATGCATGGTTGGAATTCAAGCAGTGAAGCGCTGGTTTTCGCACTTGTCGTCATTTCTACCGTGGATTGCAGAACGGATGGATTGTTTCATGAATCAGGAGAAGGCGGACATGCATTTCACTTACGGAGTTGCGGACAGGAATGGGAGGGAAGCCTAAACACTGTACTGGGAGTGCTTTCCAACCAGACGCATGCCTGATTGTAAAACCTTCCAGTGATTGCACCAGTATCTGTGCAAAACAGGCTCCTTTGTCAGCGGCTTGCAGGATTCAGGGTGTGCAAGGAGTGAAGACCCCACGTGTTACAGAGGAAATTCTACGTAGGGTTGGAGATCATCCCGAATGTAGCACGAGCAATTTCCCATGCCGTATGTGTGCCCCAATCGACGGTGTGGCGAGTTCTACAAGACGAATGATTACACCCCTACTATGCACAGTGATTTTGCACAGTGGTTCCTGCAGCACACTGCAGCACAACTGAACTTTAATGCACATGTTTTATTCACTGATGAATGCACCTTTACACATGAGAGCATTTTTAATACCCACAATTCTCATGTGTGGGCCACCAATAATCCGCACGCCATAAGTCCACATTCGTACCAGCGGTGTTTCTCCATAAATGTTTGGGCTGGAATCCTCCATGACCATTTGATTGGCCCATACCTTCTGCCAGCCCAACTGAAAGGGAGAACGTACCTCGTATTTTTACAAGAAGTCTTGCCAGAATTACTGAAGCCTGTTCCATCAAACATTCAAACACATATGTGGTTCCAACATGATGGTTCGCCACCCCATTTCAGCATGGATGTGCGGAACGCCTTGAATGCAATGTTCCCAAGATGATAGATTGGTCAGGGTGGTCCCATCGCTTGGCCGCCACGATCGCCCGATCTCTCATGTCTGGACTATATGGGGCTATCCTATGGGGCCATATGAAAATCCTCATCTATGATAGCCCCAATGATTCCAATGAGGACCTAGTTACCAGGATTTCTATTGCCGCTGTAACGAGAAATGCCTGGTGTTTTCGACCATGTACGCCAATCACTACGTCGAAGGTGTGAAGCCTGCATTTATGTTGGCGGTTGCTCTTTTGAGCAGTTTCTGTAATTTGTTCAATAAAATTCTGTTCTTTCTGTTCTGTAATTTCTGCAATTGTTTTAAACCTCTTCTGTCATTCTTGTGTTTTTTCATTTTCTGACACAGTAACTGCTAACCCCTAGCGCTTCACCACTTGATATATATATATGCTTGAGTTCCGACCATGCATTGTATGACAAAAAGTGCTTGTTTAGGTGTGTTCTATCATCCTTAAAGTTTGGCCCAAAAGTTTTGAATCACTCTGTATATAGGCTTACCATATTTTTATATAATCAAACCAGGACATTGAGTAAGAAATTTGAAAATCAAGGTGATATTTGTTTTGAGCAGTATCAAAAATATTAGTATGAGCAAACAAATGACTCATTTAATATATATTTTAGAGTGTTTGTCTCTCTCTCTGCTTGTTTGCCATCTACTCTTAGCTAGGGCTATCAAATTTCATCTACAGCTTCATCTTGCAGTAACTTAGAACACTGTATGGGTTTCAACCCCAGAAAATTCGGCTCTTCGGTGTGAGTTCCTGTATGAGGTGAGAGAGCCCTGTGAAAGTTCTGCTGGTTTGGGGGTTCACAGGGTCATGAACATTTGCCTGCATGTGTGCCGCACACAGAGACCCATGCCCCAGGAAAGGAGGATCCTGGTAGTTGCTCAAGGAGCCCAGTCTTCTCTCCTCAGCTCATTACTGGTGGGGTCAGGGTCTCATTTGGCCACCTTGCCATTGGGGAGCCTGATCATTGTGGGGCTGGGCAGCGAATTCCAGGGCTGTTACACACTGCTTTGGCCTCTGCTTCCAGCAAACGGAAGCATCTGGGGTGCCCTCCCCCTCCCCAGGAGCAATTGGCTGGTGGACAGGGTTGGGTTGTTTTACCTCTGAGCGGCACTTTTTTGCACACAATGGGCTAAATGGCCAGGTCACATGGACCCCGAAGGCTCAGAGTAGGTTGGGGGAGGGGACCCACTGGAACAGCTGTTGGGAGACAGATGGTAGCCTCCCGTCAAGGTCATCCAGCGTGTTCTTTAACGTGCACAGGGTATGGCTCTCCCACACATGGGGCCACGGCTTAATGTCCCATCCGACGGACAGCGGCCTTTCCAAGCCCATCGGGCTGGTGGACAGGACCTGGTAGGGCCAACTATGCAGAGTGGTGAGTAACCTTGCCCATGTCTGGGTACAGGTTTGCAAGTTTCCCCACAACTTATTTTCCTTTTGTAATTTATCCTTTCTTTGTAAGGCCAGTTTCTTGTTCACAATTTTGTTATTTTTTCGTTTAGTTCTTTTCGTGAAGAAAGTGTATTTCCGCACATTTCTCTTTTCATTTTCCTTTTATTTATTTGTTAGGGCTTGGCTCACTGTCTGTGTGGGTATAGTGCCTGAGTAACCCTGACCCCTAACTGGACATCCCCTTATTGGACTTCGTGGAGGGTGGGAACAGCGGTCACTGAACCACACAACAATAATCTTGAGAGTTGATGATACAATTGATTTGATCAATGCACCTAAGAGAGCTCAGTGTGAGCACCCATCTTCATAGTCTTTGTCATCTGCACCATTGGCTTCTTTGTCTGTGTCTTCATCCCCAAGATTCCTGATCATCCACTCCATGGGTGATCAAGTAATTGGGGACATGCCCCCATTTTTTGTCAACAGAGGTTTGAAAGGTCTTGTGGGAGAACCGAAATCCATCAAGCACTTATTATCTGGCGACTTGCAGGTTGAGACCACATGTTCCAAACACTCAACACTTGGAACTGCTCCTGAAGGTTATAGAGATTGGTGGGATGGCTGTCGCAGTCACTCCCCACAAAAGTTTTAATTCCTCTCGGGGTGTGATCACTGAGTGGGGCATTCTCAAAGTAACCAAAGAGGAAATCCTCTCACAGCTCACTCCCCAAGGAGTAACAGTGGTCCTCCAGGTTACAATGCATCGTAATGGTAAATTAGTACCCACCCCTAGTACTGATTATAACCTTTAACACTACACGCCTGCCTTCTTCCATCAAGGCAGGTTATTTGCATTGTGAGGTACGGCCGTATAAACCGAATCTTATGTGCTGCTTTCAGCGCCAGATATATGGCCATGCCCGCACAGCTTGCCGGGGCAAACCCACCTGTTCTCGCTGTGGCAGAAAGGATCACCTTGATCCTGACTGCACAGCAGAAAAGATAAGCTGTGTGAACTGTAGCGGCAACCATTCAGCATATTCCCATGACTGTCCCAAATGGAAAGAGGAAAAGGAGGTGCAATGCCTAAAGACCATCAATAACATCGCGTACGCTAAGGCAAGAAAGCTCGCTGCACTGCCTGCCCCACCTGGCAAGGTTTCCTATGCCAGTACAGTCATTGGAAAGCCCATCATTCCAATGACTTCAGTGGCAGTGCAGACAGACATCAGTGTACCACCTACTGGGTCTTTTTCGTCTGCAGCTAAATAGCCTTCCTCCTCCACTGCAAGACCTCCTCCTTTCCATCCTTAGACAGCTAGACCTACCAAACCAAAGGGGTCCCCTTGGAGCCAAAAAAGAAAACAATCACTTCTCCACAAAGAGTGGTCACCGATCCATGTCCCTCAGACGATTCTGAGGACATGGATACAGACCGCCCCTATTCACTAAACTGTCCTCTGCAGTGGTTAAGTTGAATAGGAATTCATCATCCACCTACTCATCTAAGTCCTGAGATGGCCACACTCCTACAATGAAATTGTCATGGATTCCAGAGGAATCTTGACAACATCAAGACCCTCCTTCAGACACTCCAGCCCATCTGTGTGTGCCTGCAGGAGACATACTTGCAGCCAGTCACATATCCCTTGATCCGGCACTTTTTCACTAGTTCACCGGGACCAGGATGGAAATGGTCCAGCTCGTGGGGTGTCGCTATCCTTGTGGGCAACCATCTCCATTCCAGGTCATACCCCTCACCGGATAGTGATCACATATACTCTCTCAGGTCACTTAGAAGCGGTAGCTATCCGCCTCTTTGTGGGGGTTCTCTCTGACTGTCTGCTCAGTATATCTTCCACCTGGAAGCATCGCCTTCCAGGAAGACCTTGATGACCTTGTCTTGCAGCTGCTGTTCCTCTTCTTCATCATGGGTTCTTCAACGGACACATATCAATGGGAGGGGTCCTGGAGCAATGGCTCCTGGATCATTCTCTCTCCCTCTTGAACACCAGTGTCAGTACATACTTTCACTTCCCAACGTGCACATTCACTGCCATTGATCTCACCATCTGCTACTCCTCAATCCTCCACTCTTTACATGAGAGGTCGAGGACAATCCTTATGGAAGCGATCACCTCCTCATAGTGTGCACCATCTCCCGTGGGGGGCCTTGCAGCCCTTCACACATCTCACAGTGGAGGCTTGATCGGGCTGACTGGAGTGGCTCTAAGCTCGATGGCCACTCTGTCAGCCAGAAGCCCATCAATGTGGCAGTAGCTGAGATCATGGACTGTATCATGGAAGTAGCTGCATCTACAATTTGTCAAACTACGACACAGTTTCCTTGTTTTCCGAAACCGTGACGGAATCCAGATTGCACCACAGCTTGTAAGGCTCAGAACAAGACTTGGGGATGTTTCAGAGATATCCGACATCCCCCAACTTTGAAGCGTTCAAATGCACCAGGGTGAAAGCTCATTTTTGTCCCTGAACACCTCTTGTGCATCTGCTGTCGGGCCAGACAATGTCCATTATGCCATGCTCCAACATCTCTCCCCATTGAGTAAGGATCGACTGCTCCATTTTTTCAATTGCATTTTTTTCAAGTAGCAGTTTCCAGACTCAGCAGGAGGCCATCATCTTGGCCTTCCCGAAGTCAGGAAAGGATATTAAGATTCCTTCTAATTATTGTCTCATTGTGTTGATGAGCTGCATGTGCAAGGTGTTGGAAAGAATGGTAAATGTCAGACTCATCTGGTATTTAGAACACTGCAATCTTCTTTCCAACACCCAGTGTGGCTTTCACAGGCAACGGTCAACTCTCAACCATCTGATATGCCTTGAATCAGCTATCAGAAATTCGTTTTTACATAGAGAGCACCTGGTGTCAGTTTTCTTCGACATCAAAAAAAGCATACGACATGGCTTGGAGATTCGGCATTCTTCGTGACCTCCATAGCTTCAGCTTGAGAGGTCACATGCCAATCTTCATCTCCAACTTCTCATGTCCATTTCGGCAACACTATTTCGTAGCTGTACTCCCAAGAACAGGGGGTGCCACGAGGCTGCATTATGAGTGTTATGCTTTTCATTGTCAAGATTAGCTATTACTAAACAACATCCATCTGTAGGTAAAGCTCTCTATGTTGACGATTTTAGCATCTTTTGCTCTTCATCCAGCATGAGGGTCATTGAAAGGGAACTGCAAATTGCCCTGAACAATCTTTCAGTTTGGGCGATGGCCAATGGCTCTCAGTTCTTCCCACAGAAGACTGCTTGCATGCACTTTTGCCACAAGCATAATCTTCATATGGATTCCGAGCTGTGGCTTGTTTCATTTCATTATTCCAGTTGTGGTGGAGACCAAGTTTCTTGGTCTCATCTTTGATCGGAAATTGACCTTTTTACTACACATATATCACCTCAGGTTCAAGTGCACGCGGACACTGAACATCATCAAGGTCCTCTCCTCTCTTTCCTGGGGAACTGACCAATGTTCTTTGCTCGGCCTGTACCGTGTGCTTGTCCAGTCAATACTGGACTACAGATCCCAGGTGTATGACTCCTCCCAGGAATCGGTGGTGAAGGTGTTGGACCCCCTCCCTCCATCATCAGGCCCTCTGTGTTTTCACAGGAACCTTCTGCACCTCACTGGTCCAGAGTCTTTACGTTGAGACTGATGAACCATCTTTATCTCTTCGCCGTCAGCAGTTGTCCCTGCAATACGCATCTAACTTGCAATCACTGCCTGGCCATCCCACTTGGGACTGCATTTTCAGTCCAAAGTGGGAAATGCTTTATACTAATTGGCCAACTGCCAGTCATCCTTTGGTTTGCGAGTACAAGGCTACCTCAGAGATATTAACACCAGTCTCGATAGCAATTGCTATCGAGACCGCATTCACACAGTCGACAGTCAAGTCACTTCCACCATGGCTCGCTGTTTCCCCTTCCTGTGACTTTTCCTTGTGCAAGATGGGGAAGTCCTTGACACTGGACTCTGTGTACCTGCAACTCTTTGCCAGCCATCGTGCTGAGTACCTGGACTTCTTGCCTGTCTTCACAGATGGCTCAAAGTCCGGCACATCAGTATGATCTGCTGTGATGTAATCATTGCAGACCAGATCCCACTGCAGTGTTCCATCTTCACGGTAGAGTTGCATGCTATCAGTCTCGTCTTGGACCACATAGCAGCTAAGCATCGTCGTCGGTGTGAGCTTTACACAAAAACTGGTCATTGCATTTTACACAAACTCGCTTAACTCGCTACACGCTTTGATCTCGGTGAGGCGTGCATCGGCCTCACCCAGTTCTTTCTAAGATCTGGCAGACACAACAACCATCCATTTCTGTTGGGTGCCCAGTCATGTCAATATCAGCAGCAATGACTTGGTAGATGCTGCTGCCAAGTCAGTCACACCCCTGTCCGGCTCTCCATTGCTGGTTCCATGTCTTGATTTCCAGCAGCATTTTACCATCAAGCTCTGGGCACAGTGGCAGAGATCTTGGTCATAACAGCTTACTAAGAAGCTCTTTGAAATCAAACATATCATCAAACCATGGTAGTCATGTTACTGCAGGAATTGCAAGGAGGAAGTTGTACTTGCTTGGCTCCACTTAAGGTAATTCGTTTCTTCTAAGGGCACACGGCAAACCTTAGTGCGAGTTTATTGACACCGTTTTAAGTGTTAAACATACTTTAATCGAATGTCCATGTTATTATTGATTATACTTTAGCTTTCATAATTTTATGTCCAAGCCTCTTACATTTGGACATCTTTTATCTGATCATTGCATTTTACCACCAGTTTTTTTCTTTTTAAAACGTTTTGGCTATTTTAATGGACTTTGATTTTACCTTGTATTTTATATATCTAACCCAGGTTTTTTATACCTGGGATTGTTTTATCTTGTATTTCATAAGTTGTTTTACTTTATACTTATACCCGTTTTTTGTGGTTTTCAATTTTACAATGTAGTGTTTTTGTTTTAACTTTTGGTTGTGGGTTTACTTATCTTTTATCATTTATATTGTCTTTTGTTTAGTGCATTATGGCCTAGTTACCCATGCGCCATAAAACTCCAAACAGAAAATTAGGCCCACCCCCAAAAGTTGGCCATAAAATGTCAATACCAGAGTGACACAGGCAATTCTACTAATTTATCGAAAAGCACAGAAACATTTTCATTTGAAAAAAAAAATCGTATTTTTCATAAATATTTTATTATTCATAATTTTTTAAGAAAATTCTAGTTATAAAATCTTCATGTTAAAGAAACAGATGTTTTCTATCACTGCTAAGTGAAAGTACTAAGGATATTTTGATGACTTCTTGTTTACAGATCACAGAACTTTATCTGTAATCAAAAATGACCACCTAGTGAGACACTTAAGATTATTTGGTTGTAGTGCATTATTTTGGGTATGGCCATTTAATAGTTAAATGGATCTGATAAAAAGTTAATTTTAATCTCACTTAAATCAGCCCTATACAGTATATTAATACAGGTAACACCCATTTAAAGTATATTGGCTATACACAGTTGTATCAGAATAATACGACCACCTACCTAATAATGGGAATAACCACCCTTGGCCCAGATAACAGTGGCGACACTGCGTGGCATGGACACAGTGAGGCCCTGGAAGGTTGCCAGAGGCATACATGCCCATTCAGACTCCAGCAGAGCATGGAGGTTCCAGAGATGACATGTTTATGGGTCCTCACGCTGAACCTGTCAATCGAAATGGTCCACAAGTGCTCTATGGGATTAAGGTCGGGCAATTTCGCCGGCCAAGAGAGAACGGAGACATCAGCCAAAAAAATTACTTTTTTGGTTTTAAGTAAATATTTTTCTCGTTTTGTAATTTTTTTCTCAGTACCATACTTTGAGAAAATTCCACGCTTTTAGCCAACTGTGCTGAAGCAAATAAACAAGTGAACTTTAGAATTTAAAAAAATAATCAATCAATGGAAATAGGTCATGTTATATACGAATAAAATAGTATTTGATTACGAATTTTATGAAAATAAATAATATAAACAAATTTGCAAGCATATTGATTTTAATAAGCCTTTTTCAGTGTGATATGGTAAATAAAAAGATTGCACTATACAATTAAGGCTTCGTTTTGGAAAACCTGCTGAATAAAAATAGGAAATTGGAAGAATATTATTGGAAGGAAATTTGCTCCTGAATAATATAATATTCAACCTGAAATATGATTTTTATTTCTTTTAATGATTCTTTTCAATATTATATATTTTAAACACGGCCAGTGTTATACAATGTGACTTGGCCTTCTCACATTCACTGGGTTTTCTGAAATGGTTATGAAATAGAAAAAAAAATTCCTTGACTGCTTATTTTTTTACTAAACATTATGAATTTTTTCTTTGGGTGTTGAAGTTTGGCGATCTTGGTTAAGTGCAGAAAGGTTTGTCCACCAAGGACCAGCTCTTCCCAAAATTGCCCTCCCAAATGATGGCCAATTTCTGTAGCAAGGAAGTCTATTTGCTTCCGTATCCAAGACATTCAATTTCAGGAAACGGTACAAGCACAAAGTTTTTTAATTAAGAAAACAAGAAATAATAGAGGAAAAGTTACATATAACCTAATGGAATGTTAAATAAAACATCCGCAACAACATTTAAGCCGGCCTCCAATCTAGCACAACCCTGAAAGATAGATAAATCAGCCAATAGAAGATTGCTAACGGAAGTGAATATATAGTAATAAATTTCCTTTCATATCCAAGACCTCATTTATTTTAAGAAAATGATACTATTATCAAAATTTTACTGGAAAAGTAATAAATAATAAAATAAAATTTAACATATAGCCTAATACGATGTTAAAATATCCATAGCAATAAATTGTGGCTGGTCATACGATATAGCAGGTGTTTTTTTTTGTTAATTTTTAGATTTTTGAAAATTTAAGGAAAAATTTGCTGATAATAGCTCAAATCAAACTTGTGAGCTTAAATCAGAAGGTTGTTTCAGCAAATAGGAATGTTAACAAGCAAATCGGCAATACCGTTTGATGCTTCTAAAAAATGGCAGTCAGATGGCTTTATAAAATTATTTATATTGTAGTTTAGTAAAATATGCATCAAATTAAAAAACAATATTTTTTTTAAGCCTGAATTATATATTTTTGTAAGATATATGGAAAAAAAATTACAACGGCAATTTTTATTTTTTTTTTTTAATTAATTTTTTTGTTGTATTAAATGCATATACTATGTCATTGGCCCCTCAATTCAGATTCTCCATACGTATACAGAGGTATTGGACACTGGAAGGGTTAAAGGTCCCGGCAGCAATCCCTATTCATCTGTTAATCTCATGCCACACATCACCAGTATCTGTTACATAGCTCCCAAGATAATTAAACTGTGACACCTGCTCAAGACTGCAACTATTCATATTAACTGAATCACAGCCTGCCTGACCAATTTTCATCGCTTTAGTTTTCTCTCTGTTTATAATCAAACCTACTCTACTACCAGTCCCATCAACAGCTCGAATGAAACATCAAGATCAACATCATTCGCCAAAAGGGCTAAATCATCAGCATAATCCAAATCATTAATTTTAGTATCTCCAGACCATTTAAGGCCAAAATCTTTCCCTTGAAGTGAATTTCGCATAACGTAATCAATAACCAAGCTAAAGAGAAAAGGAGACAAAATGCACCCAAAGTAATGCTAAACCAATTGCTACAAGCCTTACCAACTCTCACACACGACTCAGTGTTATTATAGAGAGCTTTCATAATGTTAACTAACTTGTCTGGTATACCATATGATCTCACAATCAACCACAAATTATGATGATCAACAGAGTCGAAAGCCTTTTTGAAATCAACAAAGCTAGCAACCAAAGGTTTCTGAAACTCTAAACATTTCTCAAGAATCTGCCTAAGTGAAAATATCTGATCCACACATCCCCTACCACTTCTGAATCCACATTGCTCATCATGCAATCGACTGTCAATCAGATTCTTAATTCTATTAAGCACAATCACGGAAAGAACTTTCCCTGGAACAGAGAGTAGGCTGATACCCCTATAGTTATCACAAGAACTGCGATCACCTTTTTTGAAAATAGGGATAACAATAGCTCTGGTAAAAATCCATAGGAACCATGCCTTTATCATAAAAGATATTCAAAATTTCAGTCATCCAAGTGGTAACCGAAACATTCCCAGCTCTAAGCATTTCAGTAGTAATTTTATCTACCCCTGGGGATTTATGAAGTTTAAGTTTAGAAACAGCCAAAATAACTTCAGACTGTGTTATAGGTCCAGCATTAAAGCCACCAATGCATCTATCATCATTGCAAACAATGGGAGTAGAACTAACTACATTGTTTAGAACACCACTGAAATGCTCAGCCCACCTAGCCATGACAGAATCCTCACCTTCTATAACCTTACCTAGTTTATCCTTCAATCCCTGTATACCTGTCCGTTTTCTACCACACAAAACATTAACTATCTGGTACAGCTCTCTGCTGTTGTGCTGTCTAAATGCTTCCTCGGCTTTGTCAGTCAAGCCAAAGATTCTTATCAACAGCTAACTAATCCTTTACACATTTATTAAGTTCTCTGTAATGCTTTCTATTAGGACTAGTAGGGTATTGATTAAGGACATTCCTGCAGTTCAATCTTTCTGAAATAAGCTCAAGTTCCTTATCACTCAAATAATTCTGGCTCCTCTTCTCCTTTCTTCCTAAAAGAGTACTGTTAGTGTCCAAAAAAGCCTGTTTAAAATTATCCCATTCTTCCTCAACTTCAGTAGTAAGCATACCATGACTGTCATAATGACTAAGTAACCTATCATGGTAAGCTTTGGCTATAACTGGGTCTTTCAGAGCTTCAGTATTAAAAGTAAATTTTTTAACCCTAGCACAACACTTTTTAAGTTTAAGTTGCAAGACACTTTTAACAAGGTAATGGTCAGATCCAATTTCAGCTCCCCTATATGATCTGTTTTTCCTAACAGAACTAGCCCATTTACTGTTAATTAATATATAATCAATCATATTCTTATGCAGCCCATCAGGTGAAACCCATATGTACTTATGTATGTCGTGGCGTTTGTAATATGTGTTAGTTATTCTGAAACCATTGAGTTTACTTACCTGTAGGAGACATTGCCCATTGCCATTGCAGCTAACCAATATCAAAAGGGCCTATCACTCCTCCCCAAAGGTCAGAGTCAGTACCAGCTTTGGCATTGAAGTCACCAAGTACAAGAGTAATATCTCGTTTCTTGACAGAATTCAAAATATTCTTCTCATCCTCATCGGGGGAATAACAGTAGTTAACATTCAAGTCTTTAATGCTTGTCTGAAATTTTGCTGTAAAAAACCTTTCATTAATTCATTAATGCACTCATATCCTAGAAGAGCATCACTAGCATGTCTGCTGAGAAGCAGACCCATGCCTTGGTGATGTTTATTGTCTTCCCTCCCCGAAAAGAGAAATTTAAGATTATTTTTATGAATCTGACCTTTATCTGTCCATCTAGTCTCATGCAAGCCGAGAATATCTAAATTGTAATGGTGGAATTCTTGTGTGAGGACATCGAGAGAAAAAGCTCTGTGCAGAACAACTACACATTTTAGCAGAACAACTACACATTTTGAACAACTACACATTTTAGCAGAGTCCTCACATTCCAACTACCTATGGAGAGAAAATGGTTAGTTGGATGTTTAAAGAAACTATGTTTATTGAGAGAGGGAATGGCGACAATATCAAGCAACCCCCTAATCGCAGGCATGGGGCAAGGACCCATTCCCCCACCACTAAAGGATGAAGCCATCTACACTGGAAGACTTCCTCTAATGTAGAATTTGACAATGCCAGGAGAAGCAAAGAATTCAGGTGCCTGCGATGACCTCTGCTCAGGATATCCCCATCTGATAGGATTTCCACCACCACCACATATATCAGTTTCAATTTTTTTTTATATGATGCCACATTAATTTTTTTTTCACATTATAAAATTTTCAGTTTTTTCAATATTTTTTTCAAAACCATATTAAATTTTTCAAATTCGATTTTTTTTAATGAATTAATAAAGTAAATCTACATCAGTACACCAAGTTTGGTCCTCTCATGTACCATAGAAGCAAAGAGAAAAACCTTTAGTCACATTGCAATTTCTATATATTCCCCTTAGGCTAAATGATTATAACTCCTTACCAAAATTTTTTTTGACTCATTTCGGTCAGTTGGACATCTTATGTGTACTAACATATATGCCAAAGATCATTGAAATCTGTAATGGGTGGTGAACTTTTTCCAAAATTTTGGTTGATTTGAGGTAGAATGACCCATAGTTTACTCAGTCACTAATGACAATTACAATTTGCTTGCAGTAGTGACATAGAATGAGACCATTTTAAACAGACTATACTTGAAACCTACAAAGGAAAACATACTGTTCAAGGTAAAAAGAAGCATAAAACATATCATCATTTGAGTGAAAAGGCATTGTAGCTTATTCTGAAGAAAGGAGTGAAGGAATAAACTAAATTCCATAGTAGTCTCAAGAGATAGCAGTATAGGAAACATAATAAACATTGAAGAGATTAGTGTGGTGGTTTCAAAGGGAGGTTTTTGGTCCCCCCCCCCCCCAAAAAAAAAAACCAAAAATTCTACGAGAAGGCATCCAAGAGAACAATTGTGTCATTCCAATGAGTTCTGTTTTTAAGAGTTTCTAATTCCCCTTCCCCAAATGTGCTTTCTGGGATTGCATCTGGATCACTTGAAAATTAATATGAATGTTTGCCATGATAGCCTGGCTAATAAAGCAGATAGACAGCCAAACAACAGAGGGTTATATGTTTTGGCCTATAATACTGTTTGGGGGGGGGGGGGACACAGAGATTGAAGGATAAGAAAAACAAGTTTACAGAAGGTTAAGATTCTGTAATAAACAAAGTGAGATGAACATTTCAGTTCTGAAAAATATGGCTTGTTCCACTCACACTGTAGTGAGGCTAGATGTACAAGTGTCATACCGAAAGTAATGCGCATAACAATAGCTGTGTTTATGTAGTGTATGAAGATTGGTAAGTGTAGTGAAGGGGAAATAGCCATTGAAGACAACCCACAAAGTGGAAAGCTGTTGACTGTAGCTACTGATGACAACTTGCAATGGATGGATTTTTTTCCAAACAGAATTCCAGTGTTGAGTCCAGCAGTGGTGCAAATGCATCACTTGTACTGGAGATTATTTTGATGGGTAATTTTGTGTAGCACAGCAATGGATGTATATGCTTCTATTCATTATAATAAAGTTATTACCTAACAGGCATTATTTTTGATACACCCTACATGTTATTGGCTTTAATGTTGGCCTTTTATTAAGATCTGAAGTTATTTTATTTATATCATAAATAAAACATGAGTCAACAGAGGTTAGATAAAATTATTGCCAAAATGTCCAGAGTTGGGGCTGGTTCTGTTGTCATATTACCAATTAAAATCTTGAATCTTCCTGTGCTAATGGTCTTGTTCCTGAAGAGTTCAGTAGAGGTATGTATATTTTCAAAAATCTAGTCGCAGTTTGTATCGGGGGCATATATCTATTGGGGCAGTTTTGGGGTTCAAACCTCTCCCCCATTCAGTTTTAACCCTTACAGTATCAGATTTTTGAAACTAAACTTGCTAACTTGCTGTGAGAATCAGTTTGTGCCAGATTTATTTTAGTGTTTTCAGAAAAATAATGAACTTTAGAACATCATCCTGAAATAACTATAATGAACAGAAATATGTCGTGTTATATACCGAAAGAAAGCATTTAATTGTGATAAACAAAATGGCAAAAATTAAAGGAAAAGGTGTGTTAAAAAATTTTAAGCAGTTTTTAAATATTGCAAAATTTTACTGTATTTTCTCCATTTTAACTTTAATAAAATTTTTTAAAAAAATTCCTTTTTTTTTATTATTATTCTAATATAAACAGTTCACAATATTTCTGTTAATGCTTAAGTCTTTCATTTACTTAGTTTTTTTTTTCCAAAATTTTTTTAGTCATTTATGCATATAATGCATATGCTTAGACTTTTAAAGATCAGCAAACTCTAAGCCCTAAAAAAAACAGTGTCATAAAAAAAATCATTTTACTTTAAAAACAAGATAATTTTTTATAAAAATTGGAATATACTTATCTGAAGTGTGATAAAGAACTATGAAAAAAATTCAATAAAAAATGTTCCAAAGCATTTAAAGTTTAACTGAAGCACTGAAGTTGAGAATGAATCCTTTTAGTATGAAGCTGCATAACTGCTACAGCAAAGTTTAATTTTAAACTTCGAGCAGAAATTTTGGTTAAAAATTGCAATTTCTTAACCTTAATTAGTTTATTTGGTTGAAGTGTAATTAAAAGTATTGCTAAAGTAAGTCCTACCTTTTAAAAATCGCACTTTGAGGCTAACTGTTTACCCCTATGGTTCTCTTGATATCTGCCATTAGTAGTTTCATTTAAAATTATTGTTTATAATTGCAATATTTATTTGAGAATAAAATAAAAAAAATTTAAAAGCATTAGAGTGAAAAAAGCCACCTTTAAAATCGAAAGTCTGCTAAAATATTGACAGAGCCAATGTGCATAGTTCTTGGATGACCCAATTTCCAGTAGTAATAAAATCCATACCTTTACACTCAAAGTTTAGAAAGCATTACAACTCTGCTAGAATGAGAACTAGGCCAAAAGACCTGAAATCACAACAATCAATACTCTGCATACGGGATAGCAGAATGGAAGCATAAACTAAATTGTTGCTACTTGACTCTATTTACAGTGACTGATGAACATACGGACTCAAATAGCTTTTTAAACTTTATCATATTTTTTAAACAGAATCAACAAGTAAAGGGTATATATATCATAGATTTAAATGTTATTTTCAATATTTGATTAGAAACAGTTTAAAAGAAACTGCCGATTTCTATTCGGAGAAGAAAATTTTTGCAATCTTTTACTGTGGCACCTATGTTTACTTCTCAGGTCACTAGAATTCGAGGGAGTGGGAGTCTGTAGGTAGCTCACCAAGCTCATGATCTGCAGTTCCCAGACTGGAGCCCCAGTTGGGCCAGCATTGGTATTTATCTCTGCAAAACCTCCCAACTGCCCTCAGTCAGCTTGGAAAGCCCACTGCCTGTCAGATAGGACATAAAGTCATAAAGTCAACATAAAGTCAACCCTGTGAACATTAAAGAACATGCTGGATGGCCTTGATGGGAGGCTTCCATCTGTCTCCTAACAGCTGTTCAGTGGATCTCCCCCCCTCCCCAATCTTTTCAGGGTCCTTGTGATCTTATCATTTAGCCCATTGTGTGCAAAAAGTGCCGCTCAGAGGTAATACAGCCCAACCCACTAGAATTCAAAAGATATCAATTAATACTGCTCAGACACAGAAAGAGTTAATTAACAGCTAATATATATATAAAAAGTTCATAATTTTCACTTATGAGCATGCACAAATTTGAAGTGTCTTACTTCAGTGCAGCTAATCATTGCCTGGCAAATTAAAACCTCCTCATTCCAAAGTCCTGGGAACACCACTGGTTCTTATGATAATTTCAGGGGCATCAATCTACATTATTGTGCTTAACAGAATTAAACATTTGGTTGATGGACAACTTAGTAATGAACAATGTTGGTTCAGAAGTTATAGGTTGCATAGACCAAATTTGATCACTTAGATTCTTCAGAAATACTTAGTTTCAAAAATCTGTAGTTATAGCTTTATAGGTTTTTAAAAAGGTTTTTGACCTTGTTGTTAATCAACATAAATTGTTGATCACTGGATTGTATAGTATACCTGAAAAGTTAACATAATAATTGCTCTCTATTAGTAACAAAGTTCAGAACTTTGTTACTAATAGAGAGCAATGACACATCTGGGTTGTTAAAGTTGGAAATTGTTAAAGTTGCAATGATTGCTTTACATAATTTCTAGTATTACAAGGCTGCATTTTGTCACTTTTGTTTTTAAATTTGGCTATTGTTATGTAATGTAGAGTTTAGTGAAAGGAAAAGACGTCTTTACATGTTGTTTTAGAGAATTCAAAATATTGGACTTAGATTATGCTGATGAATTGGTCCTTTTGGTAAATGATGTTGATGAGATGAACTCTTTCATTTAAGGTATTGATGAGACTAATAGAATAGGCTAGGTGACAAACAGCGAGCAAACTCAGTTAAGTGGGGTGTGCTTCAATTCTTCCAGATGGATGTGCTTTTAAGCATGTTTCTCAATTTATCTTGGTGGTAGGCCAGTGTCTCCCTTTCACTACCAAGATAATTGACTGGTAATGTGCAACATGTGATAAGCATTGCTACTGTGACTTTTGAGAATAGGTGGAGATTGCAGAAAAATAGGCATATACTTGTAATTAAAATTAGTTTAATAATAGTTGATCCTTTCTAATAATAAAGTTATCATGTTAGTGAAATTTGCACCCTTTGTAAGCAAGATAACAGGAAACTTTATTTTAAATTCTAATGCATCTATAATCATTAGCTTGATTAGGCCTCAGAAAAAGGAGACCTAGAATTAGATGGATGGCCAATATTAAACAGTACCCTTGTTAGAATTGGTCTCTGGTGGCTAAATACAACTGCTGTAGCTCAGAACAGACATGCAGGGAGAAATAATTTGTAATCTAGTTAGACCTCTGTATTGCACAACTGCTTGAGGATTATATGTATTGATTAACCCTTAACAACCCTAATGTCCGACAGACACATTTTCAAATTGATTTACATACAGAATCAAAAGTGTTTATTTTATTGTGAAATCACTTTGTCAAATTTATCCTCTTTGTTTTATCTCCCAAATTATCATACCAAAGTTTTCTAAAAGAAAATTTTTTATTTTAACAATTTTCGAAAAAACAACATAACAACCCAGATGTGTCCATTGGACACTGTCCGAGATTATACAAGTTTGCAGGTTTGAACCTGTTGAAACTTGCAAGTACTGTGATTAATCGTAAGCCGTTGCTGTTTTTTGTTCATTTTATCAATACTTATTGACATTTGCAGATGTGCAGTTGAAGTTATTGGTATTATAGTTGTTTTCCAGTGTGTTTCGAGATTTGTGTTGTTATACTTATTCTTCAGTAGTAATAAAAAAGTTGGTAAGGTAAAAAGTATAAGTGTAATTTTTATTGTGACTTTACAACCCATTTTTTAGATTTTGAGAAATGGCTTAGCATAGGATTTTGACTGATGAGGAACTCCAACATGCTCTAGAAGACAGCAATGATGAGAACTATGTATTTGGAGAAAGTGACAGTGAAGACGAGGATTTTGTTGTAGATAGTGTTTCTGATAGTGAAGGTAAATTGATGGAAACAGCATCTGAGGCAGATGATTCCATTATCACTGCATAAATGCAGTGATAATGAAAATACAATTGAAGAGGAAGAACTAAATAATTAATAATCTGATTATTGAATATGTGGGTAAAGATGGAACTAAGTGGAAAGCAGAACCAGAAAACGCAAGAAAAACTCCACAGCATAATATAATCGGTGGCGGTATTCATAAGGTTGTTCTCCCACCAGGGAAAGTAATTCATGACCCTATCGACAGTTTCAATTTATTTTTCGACCAAAACACACTGGAACTTATTGTAAAACATACCAATTCTGAAGCTAAGAGAGTGTTGCAAAATAAATGGAAACCAATAGATACAATTGAGTTAGTAAACCACTTAGGAAATCAGTTTAAGGGAAAAGACAGTTATAATATTAAAATAAATATTTATGACTTGTGTAATATAATAACAATAAATTTATATGATGTTATTTACTTTATTTTAATATAATGTTGAGGATTTTCAGTGATGTGTCTATTGGACACTATTGGTCAGTTACAGTACAAAAGCATACTGGGTTGTTAAGGATTAAGTAGAGTTTAGTGGGAGACATTGGCTTTAAGTAGTAGAGATAAGCATTGCTAGTGTTCATGTAAATTTTAAAAAGTTAATTCATTTTTTGCTATATTATTACATATACTATACATGTTTACTATATTATTATAGTGTTAGCATAATTTTTTTCTGATATTTAAATATTAAAGGAAAGAGAAGAGAAAAGAAAAGAATATGCCAAAAAAACTGATGCTAAGCATTCTGATGATGAAAAGAAAGAATCAAAAGAAGAAACAATCAAAGAAGTAAAGGAGGAAGAGGAGGAGGAGGAGGAGGAAGAAGAAGAAGAAGAAAAAGAAGAAGAGGCAGAGAAAGAAAATGATGTTGAAGGTGAAGAAGAAACTGTGGAACTACTAGAAAAAGACGAGCTATCTGCTGATCAGGTATTTTAATTTTGGATAAGAATGTTTGAATCATTTATTAAACTTAAATTTAGCCTAGCCAAACATGGGCTGACTATTTCGTAGATATTCTGAACAGCAGAGTTAGTTCTCCTCATATTCTTTGTAATTAGGATAGCTTCATTTTTTAGCTAAAAACCTACAAAATCCATTTTGGCTTTTGTGACCACTTGTTATAGGATCTTACACAACTGACAGGTTGCCTAAAGGGGTAGCTATCATTGGAGAGGTGTCAAAATGTATGAAAGTTGAGTTTTGAAAAGATCTGAAAATATCCACTAAAATTTCAAAAGTAGGTGGCATGGGGATTTTAATGCATGTTGCCAGTTGTGTAAGAGGTAGTTCATCAGATCCACACAGAGATAAAATCCTCCCCAGTGGAAGCACTTCCAAAGTAGGCAATGAATGTTTTTCAAAGCAGCAAAATTGCTGAAAAGTGTCTGAGAAAAGTCTCAAGCATTGCCCAATGCATGGCCATGTTGATGCAACAAGGATGAAGCCAGTTCATTCCAACTGATCTCGGAACCAGTAGCTAGCAAAAGTGTTCTGGGGGGCATCATATTTTATTTGGTTTCACTGGGTTTCAGTATGGTCACTGTTTTTGCTGTGGAATCAGTTCTTAACAGATGCCGAGACCTTCTTGCAGTAAAGTTCTTGATTGGAAAAATCCTTGGAAGCACAATCCTTTGGTGAAGGGAAAGAAAATAGAGCAAACTGAAAGTTGTGGAAGAAAAGAATAAACAAAAAATTGTGAAAGAAAGAACAGGGAAAGGAGATAGAGGAGTGGTGGGTAGCAACAGAACCAATTTCATGTCTTCAAACCTCTTATCCAACCAGATAGTCCTGTCTTCTTTGGTTGAGTTTCTAAAGTTCCCCCATTTTATTCCTCTTCAGTTCTCATGGATATAGTTGTTCAACCTATGTAGTGGTTATATTTTAGTAAAAGTTCACTTGTCTTTAGTTTGCAGCTAGTAGAAATGTGAAGAAAACAAAATAAGCTCAGTTGGTAGTGCACCAGGCTCATAATCTGCAATTCCCAGATTCGAGTCCCACCTAGGCCAGTGTTGAGATTTATCTCAAACCCCCCCCCCCCAGTAGGGGACACTGATGAGCTTGGAAAGACAGTCATCAGTCGGATGAAACATTAAGCCATAGCCCCATGTGCAGAACAGTCATACCCTGTGCACATTAAAGAACATGCTAGATGGCCTTGACTATAGGCTACCATTCGTCTCCTAACAGATGTCCAGGGTTCCCTCAACCTTCCGTAATCTGTAGTTCCCAGGTTCGAGTCCCAGCTGGGTCAGCGTTGAGATTTATCTCCGTAAAATTCCCCGCCCTGCCCACGGTCAGTAGGGGACACCGATGGGCTTGGAAAGGCCGCCGTCCGTCGGATGGGACGTTAAGCCTTGGCCCCGTGTGTGGGAGAGCCATACCCTGTGCACGTTAAAGAACACGCTGGATGGCCTTGACGGAAGGCTACCATCTGTCTCCCAACAGCTGTTCCAGTGGGTCCCCTCCCCCAACCTTCTCTGAGCCTTCGGGGTCCATGTGACCTGGCCATTTAGCCCATGGTGTGCAAAAAAGTGCCGCTCAGAGGTAAAACAACCTAACCCAACCCTCAACCTTCTCTGAGCCCTCGGGGACCTTGTGACTTGGTCATTTTGCCCATTGTGTGCAAACAATCCAACCTTCCTTTCAATCATTGTTATTGGTGAAAGCCAATGGTAAATCCTGACCTCCTTGCAAAGGCATGAAGTGCTGAAGCTGCTCCTTAAAGCATTAAGTTGCAGGCCTAATCTGTCAATTTGTCACTGATAAGATCAAATCAGGTATTGCCTTTGATAATCTTGTAACGAGGAACCCAGCAATGAAGTCTTACCTCCTTGAATGAGCAAGAAAGAATAAGTGAGTCATATAAAAGAATGCTTTCGCCTCCTTAATAGAGAAAGGCATCTAAGTACAAGCAAAGCACCTAAATTTTAAAGTAGATGCCATTGTATTTTAGAAATTGAATGATTAATTTCTAGTTTTCTAATATTTTTTCCCCATCCTGGGTAAGGCATGGATGTATGTGTCGTTTTTCTGCTGAGGTCCTGCCATCCTCTCAGATCTTCTACTGTGGCATATAAACTGACAGGCTCCTGTCAGACCTCTGTGGCAAGCAGCTGCTTGAGGGGGTATTTATTTTTTTTATTTATGATGCAAAAAGTCTGCAAGAATGAGATTTTTTCCTACTGGGTGGATTATTTGCATTTAGTTAAAGTAATGTTCAAAATTGATCAAATTTTGAGCAGTGAAAGAAAATACAACTCATTGTTTCTGGTAGATGACATGCAACACAGTAAGGAGAAGCAGACATCTTAATTTGAAAACATTTTGGCTAATGTATCCAATTCTGAACGTAACAGTTTTTGCCTGGTCTTGTCTGTTGAAACCAGTAAATAAATCCTTTGTGTTGTGAAGGGTCTTGTTTCAGGTTAGTATATATTCTTTTAGTTAGAAATTCTTGGAACTGTTTTTCTGCTTGTTCTCTGAGCTGATGTTTTAAAATTTGTTTACCAAGGGGGGAAATGAGTTCCAGCCCCTCCCTCCTTCAAATGCTAATATAATGATTTTTGTCTGCTGTGTCCTGGGACCCAGCAAAGTGGGACAATACAATTATTTTTTTAAATCTTGGTAAATTTCATTGTAGATGGAAATGGGTGAAAATTTGTTGTCAATTTCTGTTAGATGTTTTTTTTTTGACCTGTTAAGGCTGCTTTTACAATTGGGAATTGCAAGGTTGCATTTCTTTAAATTTCTTTAAGAATATCTACAAGTTTTGCCTCCATGATATTGCTCATGTTTCCAAATTCTAATTGAAATTTTTTATCTGGTGACTTAAAGAAGATTCCTCCTGCACAATTTTTTTTATTTTCTTCTTTGTAGCCATCTGTACAGATGTGAAAAGAGAATTTTTTATTAAATATATATTTAAGCTCACCAGACAAAAAATTAGTCATCCCTGGCTGAATGTCACCTTATAGCGCATAATGCCTCCATGCGACCGAAGAATAGCCGAAATCCTGTCTGGCATGGATGCTGCCAGTGTGCAGATGTAATGCACATCAATATTCATCCACTCTTCCAGCAGCAAATGTCACAGTTTGGCCAGATGGCTGGGACAGTGCTTCACTCTTTGCCCCAAATAGTTCCACAAGTTTTCTATGGGATTCAAATCCAGGAATTTGATGGGCAAGTCAAGATGTTCGCAGGCTTCAGAATGCTCGTCATGTCAATCTGACAAACTTCGAGCCCTGTGCACATGACAATTGTCGTCTTCGAAGACTGGGGTATCCTTCTGGTGTTCACTGTGTTTCATGTACGAGGATATGGGTATCCTTGTACGTGAAACACCCCCAGAACATCATAGAACCTCCTCCAGCTTGAACAGAACCTTGCACACAGTCCGCATGGAAGGCTTCATGCAGCTTACGATGTACCCATCGCCTTGCATCATTCAAGTACAAGCAAAAAGTGATTCATCCGACCAGAACATGCTTCCAAGAGTCAACAGTCCAGTCTTTGTGGCGCCACACCCACTGTAGCCATGCAGCTTTGTGCAGAGCTGTTAACATGGGTCTCTTCTGCGATACTCTGCTCCAGATATCCATGGCATGCTGTTCCCTTAGGAGTGTAAACTGACTGCATTGACTGACTGGAGCAATTCCTGCCTTGTTGCAAAGCGGTTTGCCCTAACAGTGCGTGACACACGGTGACGGTCCCTATTGGTGAGCACAGTCTTTCTGCCACAGTTCTGGTGACGATTAGCGGTGGACTGCGATGTAAGCCACTGCTGGAAGACCCATTGGACAATACATTTCAACACACCTGCAAAGGCAGCAACTTCTTGTAGACTATGCTCTTTGGCTCAGCCAAATGCAATAACACCTTTTTGCCACTCATTCACATCTTTGGTGCAACCCATGTTTCAACGATTGACTAACACATACGTGGCACACAGTCACTTCTTGTCACATGAACCCTGTAGTGCACGGCACAGCTATTTGTAGGACGCAGTTATTACTGGTGCACCCTCTGTTGCTGTCAAACGAACGTAACCCTCTTACAGTGGAAGATGACTAATTTTTTTGTCCGGGTAGCTTATAATTAAATATGAATGTAGTATATCTGTATAGATGTAAAAAAAATTTTTGAAACTTTATATTTGCAATTAAGAGAGTGCAACACAGTGAATAAGTCTCAAAATATGAGTTTATCCTATTAACACTTAAAACTAACACTTAAAATTATCTTGGCAGGATTACCACAGGAAATTTGATACCTTTGATTCTAGATGCCTTATGCAGTATCTCGGGCATTAGTTGAGCTTTGTAAGCAATCGTGAGGTTAGGTGAAGGAGTCAACAACTACCTTTGAGAAACATATTATGCAGAGACTTCATTGGTTTGGCCATGTTGTCTAGATGCAAAACCACTAGTTAGCTAATAGAGTTATGAACAGTGTGCTGTACAAGGTTCGGGGATAAGGGGAGATTTGGATTACACTGACGTTAAGAGTATGCCTAGGTTGGATCATTTTTTAAAATGTGATGATAATCAACAAATCAGTGCTGAGGTCTTATTTGCAACGTCTCATTACCAGCTGCCAATCATGCTAGCAAGCAATTTTCTGCAATGTTGTTTCTGCTGTGGTTTTCTTTTATTTGCAGAAACAAAATTTTATGTTTAAGAATCAGTGTTTCTCATTATATTCTTTATTTAGTGTAATCTCATTTTACATCCTCTTCACTGCTTTTAATATATTTGTTTAGATTATTATTTGTAGAACTTTCCAAGAAATTGAATATTCTTTCTAATGTGATATTGAAACATGTTTTTCATTAGTTTAACCCTTCCAGTTTCTAGCTTGAAAAACTGGTTTCCATCCAGAGGCCAAACTGTTCTCTATCTTATGCTCAGCCAAAAAAAAAATCAACTTTAAAACTTTTTTGCCAAATAACTAATGAAAGGAATTATGGCATGTTATATGCCAAATTAATCAGCATTTAATTCTGGATTTTCTGAAAATAAAGTGTTTAACAAAAAAGACAAGTTTTATATTAATAGGACTTTTTTAGAGTCATGTAGTAAAAAAATGCATCTGGCAACACAAAAATTTATATAAAAAAAAACTAATAGACAGAAATGATTATGATGCACATGAATAGAAAGGCTATTTATTTCTGAATAATGAAAAAATAATTTTTTGGTTTCAAGTAAATATTTCTCTTGTTTTGTAATTTTTTTCTTGGTGCCATACTATTGAGAAAAATTCCAGGCTCTTAGCCAATTGTTTTGAGTCAGATAAACAAGTCAACTTTAGAATTTAAAAAAAATAGCCAATTAATGGAAATAGGTCATGTTATATACCAAATTAAATGGAATTTATTTACGAATTTTATAAAAAATAAATAATATAAACAAATTTGCAAGCATATTGATTTTAATAAGCCCTTTTCAGTGTGATATGGTAAAAAAAAAGATCACACTATATAATTAAGGCTTCATTTTGGAAAACCTAATAAATATATAATTTAACTATTTTTATTTATTGAAAGGAAATTTCCTCCTGAATAATACAATATTTAGCCTGAAATATGATTTTTATTTCTTTTAATGATGCTTTTCAGTATCATATATTTTAACACGGCAAGTATTATACAAAGTGACATTGACTTCTCACATTCATGGGATTTTCTGAACTGGTTATGAAATAGAAAAGGAAAAAAAACTTTCTTAGCTGCTTATTTCACTGAACATTATGAATTTTTTTCTTTGGGTGTTGAAGTTTGGTGATCTTGGATAAGTGCAGAAAAGTTTGTGCACCAAAGCAAAAAAAAACAGCGTTATATTGTCTGTGTGGCATAGCCAAGGTACTGAAGGGGGGGGGGGAGGGGTTCCCTTTAAAATCATTCAATATAAACATAGAAACTCGTAATTTTAAACAAAAATTATATTCTTCTAGAGGGGGGGGGGGGGTGTGAAACGTTCACAGCGAGTTTAATAGAGGGGAAGCCTTCCCAAAATTGCCCTCCCACATGACGGCAGTGATTTCCTATTTTACTTCCATATCCAAGACATTCATTTTCAGAAAACTGTACAAGCTCAACATTTTTTTACTAAAAAAACAAGAAATAATAAAAGAAAAATTACATATACCTAATGGGATGTTAAAATATCCACAACAACTTTTAAGCCAGCCTCCGATGTAGCATAACTCAGGAAGATCGATAAGTCAGCTCATTGAAAGTTCGCTAATTTATGGAAATAAAGTAACAAATCACCACTGAAAACATAAAAGGAATGTTCATAGCACTAATTAGAGTAGATCTTGATCGGTGGCCGGTAGCTCGGTGGTCCAGAGCACCTGACATGTTATCCAGGAGGTCATGGGTTTGTATTCCACCCGGCTCAAGACAATTTTTCCTCTAAGATTTAAATCGACGTTAAAGTGCTGATTTGTTACTTGATTGAATACGTCGAGCTTATTTCATTATTTATTATCTGCATACTTGTTGTACATGCTTGAAGTGTGGCATAGCCAAGGTACTGAAGGGGGAGGGGGGAGGGGTTCCCTTTAAAATCATTCAATTTATATTAGAATTATTTCAAGAAACTTGATATAATTCTAATATAAATGCTGCTTGTGACTAAAAATATTGCCAGAATAGCACCTATATAAAACATAAAGGAATGTTCATAGCGCTTGTTAGAGGAGATCTTGATCGGTATCCGGTAGCTCAGTGGTCCAGAGCACCTGACATGTTATCAGGAGGTCGTGGGTTCATATCCCACCCGGCTCAAGACAATTTTTCCTCTAAGATTTAAATCGACGCTAAAGTGCTGATTTGTTACTTGATTGAATACGTCGAGCTTATTTCGTTATTTATTATGGAAATAAATCTACAGAAATAAATTTGCTTCCATATCCAAGACCTCATTTATTTTCAGAAAATACTAGATCAAAGATTTACTGGAAAAGTAATAAATAATAATAAAAAATTAACCTATAGCCTAATTGATGTTAAAATATCCACAAGTTGTGGGCTGACCATATGATGTAGCATAACTATGAAAAATCAATACTTATCTGTTGATATTATTTATTATTAATTTATTATAATTAAATATGAATGTAGTATATCTGTATAGATGTAAAAAAAATTTTTAAATATAATATATAATAATAAATAAAAGATTACTGATTTATGAAAATAAATCTACTGAAATGAAAATTAGGGTTTAAATATAAAAAAAAGTAAATTCTAACTTTACAAAGGGCAACCAATATGCTGGACTAAAACTGCAAAAAACGCTTATAGCACATGGAATGGAGATAGCATGTCTAGCAGCCATCTGCCTCTTGTTTACCCTCAGTAAAGCATAACTAATTGGGAAAAATGATAAAAATAATTTGGGAATACTGAAATAGGTTTATGACAGAAAAGAGTGAAATGGAAAAAAAAAATGGCAGTACGTACTTTGTAATTGCTTCGAAAATCTGCCACTTTTGAAAATAGCAGGGGTTTTTTTTGTTAATTTTTAGATTTTTGAAAAAATTTGTTGATAATAGTTCAAATCAAACTTGTGAGCTTAAATCAGAAGGTTGCTTCAGCAAATAGTAATGTTAACAAGCAAATTGTCAATACCGTTTAGTACTTCTAAGAAATGGCAATCAGGTGGCTTTATAAAATTATTTATATTGTAGTTTAATAAAATATGCTTCAAATTAAAAACAAAATATTATTTTTCAAGCCTGTATTATACATTTTTTATAAGATCTATATTTTAAAAAATTGCATTTTTTTAAAATTTTTTACTAAAAACGGGTACATACACCATTGGCCCCTCATTTCTTATACTGATGACATTGACACTGGAAGGTTAAATTGCATATTTAGTGGGGGGTTTTTTAAAGGAAGTAACTGTAAGAAACTTGATATAATTCTGTAAAAAATTACCTATTTCATTGCTGTCAGTCACTGCTAGAAGTCCAGAAGTTGAGCATTCCGTCAAGATGCAATGCATTATTGCATAAGCACATAAATTGCATAACTACCATGCTCCGACATCCTCCAATTTTTCATTCTTCGAAATCATAATTTTCATCATGCAAGGTTGGCAGCTCTGGCATCTGGTGTGTTACAAGAACACTGATGTAAATGAGAATGAATTATAAGAGTAATTCAACGCTGCAATAAAGTGAATTCAGTACTTGGTATGCCAGAAAAGGTTGAGAACTACTGTTGTAGATAGATCATCATAATTGTGTTTGATAAGCAAACGTCAATTTCAAAATTGATGCTGTTGCAGTGATTGCTTTAGCAAGATTTCTGAATTTTGTCGCCTTTTTTTAATTTGGTTATCAATTATGTAATGAAGAGTTCGGTGGAAAGGAGAGAGAGACTGTCCCTAGATGACCTAAGTCATAGATTTTCAAATTTCTGGATTATACTGATGATTTGGCCCCTTTAACAAGTGATGTTAACTAGATGAACTCTTTCATTAAAGCTATTGATGAGATTGGAAATAGGTAGGTTTGGTGATAATAAGGGAAAGTGATAAAAATAAATGTTCAGGTTTTTTGCTTCAATTTTTTTTTTTCTTATGACTCTGCTCTTGAGCAAATTTTGCTTAATGTAAGTTTAATAGAATATTGCTGAAAGGTGAAATAATGAATATGAATGGATAATACTTATCAAATATTTCAAGTAAGTTTCAATTGGTTCAGTCAGTAGCCTGCCAATCTCATAAACTGCAGTTCCTGGGTTCCAGTCCCAACTGTGCCAGCATTGAAATTTATCTCCACTAACCCCATGTACAGTAATCAAGAGTAAAAAAAAAATTAACATTTCATAACTCTATTTTTTAATTTAAGTTTTAAAGTTATACAAATGCTGGTTTCCATTTGAAAAAGTGAAAACTGTAAACCAAGCTTGCACACAAAAAAATTAAGTCCTATTAACAAAGGAGAATGTTTAGGAGATTACCATGTCTGCTGTGATGCACATATGTAAAATAGTTTTGAATTAAATTTTTAAGAATTGTTGTTACATTGCTTTTAAATGGAATTCTAAACTGCATCTGTTTTTAAATTTAGGAAGTAGATGGAGCTGGTGATATGCCTCGACGCCGTCGACCACGAAAGGAGTAATACTAGAAGAAAAATCTTTCATACAGCCATGGAGCAACTGTGTTGAAGATCAAGTGCCTAGTCATCAGCTGATATAAGGAATTAGAAGCTGGATCTGAACTGTCATTGAACATTGTTCATCTATTTGTGCTACTATAAGAACACCACTGTGATTGTTGCTTCCATGGCATGCTGTTCCAGTATTTATGAATGCATTGTGTAGAGCATGAATGAGAACCAAATGGATGATGTGTGCATTTGGTTAATTCTATATCATAACTACATGAGGCAGATTACAATTTCTGTTAATTAAAAATTTCCAAATATTTATAAAATCAAAATGAATTTGAGTTATGTTTTGTTTTTTAACTAAAATACCTTTCAACAGTACAAGTCACATATTTAGCTTAAAAATGAAAAGTTTCAATTTAGAAAAATAATCCAAAATGCTATGGAATGGCTCAATGAACTGTTACATCATACTCTTATATTATTCAGCCTTAGAATGAATAAAATGAAAATATATGCCTGTATCGTAGCAACCTGAGATAATTTTATGCTAAAATTATTAGTCTAGCTTTAGTTACTGTAAAAATCAGCATTTTCCATCCAAAAATAACTCTTAGTATTTTAACAAATATAAAGAAAATGATGCAATTAGCTAATCATATTTTAATTTGCTTTTTATTTTCAGATGAAGAATTTTGTAAAAGCTAAATGAAGTAACACTCAACTCAATAAATTTTAACAGAAGAATGTTATCCAAGAAAGCTGTCAAACAAAAGACTGGGAAAATAGCAAAATTCATAAGTAATCTTTTGATAGACCAAGCAGATTGCTGAAAACTTAATGAAAGTACAGTAAGCACTCACAAGTTGTTCATTTGTGCTTTTTGGCACCTTGCAGATAAATACCATGGTCTTGATTATTAAAGTTGACCATGATTCACTTCCATTAAGAAATAATATTGTTTGTTTGTGCTTTGAGAAAATTTGCCCAAAACACCCTGCATAAACATTCCCACATAACTTACCATTGACAGTGCGAGTTTAGAAATTGGGGACACTTAACCTGACAGTAAGCACACTTCTTGCCATGTTAGGAAGCGTGTGTTGGTCTTTTTCCTGTCATGATAAAAACTAATTTCTTTGACGTATTTTGTCCGAAACACTTTTGAGACTTTTTTTCGTTTTCTTAAATATATTGTAGTATCACATTTATTTCATTTTTACACCTTATTTTTAAAAAAAAATACCATAATATAAGTAGCTTATAGTGGTTTGGGCATCCAACAGACAAAATAAGTCGCACTGCTGCTTATATTTGCTTTATGCACTTAGTGGCATTTTATTGGGTTATATCGATGCAAAGTCTTATTTGGAATTCATTTAAGCTTTTCATGGAAAAATATTACTGACGATAAATAAAAAAAATTGCATTTCAAGCAGCTGTTTACCACAGAGGTCTTGACAGGAGCTTGTAATACATCACAGAGATCTGTGACCTTCTGCCAAGATTAAAATTGACTACCAAGAAGTGGTCAATTTTAATCTTTGCAGAAGGACAATACAAGAAAAATCTATACCTTATCCATAGCTCAAACCCAGGTCCCTTTGATCAGTAGCCTAGCACATTAACCGCTCAACCACTGTTTAAAGATATCAATTAATTCCAGCCAAATCTTGATTTTTTTTTTTTCAACAATATTCCCTCAGTATTTAAAGTCTTAATGAAAGCTGAAACATAGTCTTATGAAAACAGAATAATACTATAAGTACAAGTTTACTTCCCTATATCTCTGTATAAAAAAAAAGCAGTTAGGCTGAAACATATTATCATTTATATATATATATTCCACATAAAGTTTGCGTTAAACAACATACCATAATTCAGTGAGAGTCATGGAATTAAATATCAGTTTTGATGACTTTAGAACATTCATATAATTCATCAAGAGAGTTTGTAAGCACATTGAAGAAAGAGGATGATGGGTTTTTATTATTAATAGCATTGTTGAGTAATTTTTGCAGGTAATAGCCTGTCCATAGAAAGAGTGGAAAGGTTGTAAATATCCGATAATGAGAGATCTTCAGTGTAGGTAGGTGATAAATACACTGCAGTAGTGCAAAGGCTGTAGATAACAGCAAATATGGGGCAGGGGTTGGCTCAGTTGGTAGCACACTAGACTTGTAATCTACAGTTCCCAGGTTAGAGTCCCACCTGGGCTACCATTGAGATTTATCTCCATAAAATTCCTTGCTCTGCCCTCAGTCAATAGGAGACACTGATGGGCTGGAAAGGTCACCATCCATCAGATGGGACATTAAACTCTATGTGGTGTTAAAGAGCCATACCCTGTGCATGTTAAAGAACATGCTTGATGGGATGCTTATCATGTCTCAACTGCTGTTCACTGGGTCCCCTCCCTCCAACCTTCTCTGAGCTCTTGGTGTCCTTGTGACCTGGCCATTTGGGCTACTATGTGCAAAAAAGTGCCACTCAGTGAAAACAACCTAATCCTAGCAGCAATAATTGATCCAAAAAGTAAATTCCAACCGGTTAAAATGAAAGCAATCATCTTTCTATTAAACTTCACTAAAATGCACAAGGATGCTTTTAGCATTTTTCCATAATGATTATTTTAATTTCTGCCAATTTTAAATGACTTACAGAACAAGCTAAGTTGTTAAATGTTTGTTTCCAGAACTTATTAAACACTGAACTAATATACAGTAGATTCTGGTTAATTGGGACACATCAGGACTAGAACACTTTGGCCCAATTATGCGAAGTTTCACATAAAGAATTAAAAAGGTATAAAGCAAAAGACAAACTACCATTTTATGAGAAACAAAAATACAGTAAATGTATTTTGAAACAAATGGTACAGATCAGAAAAAAAAATATTTACACTTAAATCAATTTCAGTTCAATGTATGTATCAAATGCACATGTATTAGTTCTTTACAGTTAATGATGTTGAAGGAATTGATCGAGTCTACCTTGCCATTTTCTCTTGATTGGTTGCAACTGAATAAAATTAGCCAGGTATCTAGTGCAGATATAGGACTGCCTTTATTGCCTTCCTGCATGAAGTAGTGTCGTAATCAAGCAATAAATTTCCCAGCATTCTGGTTAGCCACTCTCTCAAGGTCAGGTTTATTATCCTCATCACTTTCCTGGTCTTCTCATGTCTTTTGGTGTTTTGCTGAAATTTGTTCAGCAATTCTGCCCTCGCATCTTCATTTTCATAGTAACATTGAAGACTATTATTGATGCATACAAACTCTTCATAGTTTCTAACTTTCCAAAATGGTGTCATTTTCACTATCGGTCTTATCTGGAATCTCCAAGCCTTAATGTTTAAAACCACAGTGAGCAAAGCAGTTCTGAATGGGCTTGCTGCTTATTTGTCACCAACAATTGGTAACTGCCCCAATTAAACGGCATGTGTCCCAAGTAAGCGAAGCAAATTCTGCTTATTTTTTCAATTTGATTTTATTCTTTAAGATTTGTCCCAAATAAACAGCTGCCCCAATTAATCGGAATCTACTGTATTTGAAATAGATTTAGATGAGTGAATTGAGATGAATGAATTGAGTGAGACATTTAATTTATTTTCAATCATTTATTTCCATAAAAAGTTTATTGAAGTTATCGAGCTTTAAAGTTGACTCCCAGTTGACTTAAGGATGGTCCTATTAAAGTAGCCACTGAGTGTATACTAGCAACATGAAAACTATTATATATCATGCATGTCAGTCAATCCTAAGATTGTTAAAAAAATGCAGTAATCCTAACATACAGTACTGGTTACTTCTTGTGAAAATGGTGAAACATACTAATATTTGAAAACAAGACTAAAACATATAATGAAAGTAAAGGAATGTACTTGGCAGGTTTCTTCTTTAATTTCATAATTAACTTCCATCCATGAACATTGATGGGATTTTTTTTTTTGGGGGGGGGGGGAAACAATTATGCCTGTATTACTTCAACTTTTACTGTATCATGCCTTAATACAACTAAGGATACCCAAAAACAAATGGAAAAAAAGAAACTTACTAGTGGAAATACATGTAAAAAAGAGGTTTTTCCATACAAATAAATGAAAATAAATTATGTGTTTCTGAAAGCAAAAATTTTTTATAGTAAGACATGGTGATTGGTAGTTAAAATATAACCACAAATTCACCATTTAAAAAAGGTTTAAATGCTCTCGTTTAGCTTTCTTCCAAAAGTTACATTTCTAAATTTGTAATTGCCTTACACAATATGGAATAGAAGTGACAATGCTCAAATTAGCATAATTATAATTTTAAATAAATGAAGTAGTATATGCCAGGAGTTTTGGATATGTTCAATAGTTGGGTTAGTATAACAGAATCATGTCATTGCATGACACACAAAATTTTATTTTTACTATTGTGACTGCAAGGCTCTTGATATGATTGCCATTGAAAAGCTTTGATAACTGTGACACAAGAAGACTTTTGAAGAGTTATTAATGTAATTTAACAGCTAAGATGTTATGATCAGTCTGTGTTGTAATAGTTGATGTCATTGCAACTTCTGTAATCTGGCACATTCACAAGAAGGTTGCCAATGTTTGTTGTCAAATTAGTTGGAAACTAGTCCTATAATCCAAGGCTGCACAGCCACTTGGGCAGTTAAATAAAGTGCTGTTATCTAACATGTTGATGTATGATGTAGAGACATGTGGCATGTCCTCATAAAGTTTTTAACATTCCATTTTGATATATTTGGTTTAAACCTTAAAGTATGTGTTCAAAAATGCCTTTAAGTTAAATTTTCAAGAGTGTTCCATTCAAAGTTGTCCGAAGAATAATTCCATCTTTTGGTGGTGATATCATCAGTAAATGCCTCCCTGTGCTGCCAACAGATATAGGACTGGTTTTGCAACTAATTTGACATCACAAGCATTAGCAACCTTCTTGTGAGAGTGCCAGCCTACAAAAGAAAAGTTGTGACATCAACAGCTCTTCAATATGTCTACATTAAATCATATGAAGTGCCTTGCAGTAACAGTAGTAAAATTCCACATGGTGTGATTCTGCTGTACTATATCCAAGACTCTTGTCCTTTTCACCCAGTCCCTGGTACCATCTGGTATATATATTACTTCATTTATTTCAAATAATATGCTAAATTCAGCATTAAGTCATTTCTATTCCATGTTGTGTAATGCAACTCTTGTAAGAAAGCTAATAAGCTTAAAATGAGGGCATTTAAACCTTTTTTTTAAACCGTGAAAATGTGATTAAATTATATTAAAAAAAAGTGTAAAAAAGAATTATGTTTTGTTCATTATTTTTTTGGTATACCTAACATTCAACATAAATTAATCTTTTGATAACTTTTCTGTGGGTGGATGCGATGGAAAGCAGAATGAGGAACAAAGCTGCATAGTATTTTTAGATTACAAGAGTTTGTTATAGAAATGTCAAGCTTCTCTGCCAGACCTAGCCATTGTTATTTATTAATGTGTCACAATGCATTACAGTTGTAAGAATGAAATTTTAATGAACAAATGTAAATAAAATACATTATAACTAATAACTTTTTTTCTTTAATATTGGAATTTATTATCTATTTTTCTTAAAAATGAATGTTATTAACTAAAATCATCTTGTAAATTTTTCTTTGGGGAGACTTTGTTTAATAGTCTCCATACCAATATAACTTAACTTTCCTACTCAAATTTTATTTACCATTCTGATCTTTCTACTTTACAATGTCTCCCTTTTTTTCCCCAATATACAAGGTTCTATAGGCCTAAATTTTGTCACTGAATATGTAATAATTAAAAAACACCTGATATCACACACTGCTTATTATGAAAATAATGATCATGACTCAAACAGGATGACTTGTCACTGACAGAATCAGGTGCATTTCAAAACTGCGAGGATGGAACATGCAAAGGAATGTCTTGATTTATGTTAAGCAAACAAATCCAGCAATAGTTCCCGCTTTCCAAGGTTTGAAGCTATGTGTTAACAGAAGCAAATGCATTTTATTAAAGCTGGTAATGATTTGAATGAAGCTGAAGGATAGTTATCGAAACAAATATTTATTTTATGAAGTTTCAGTGAAATTTGATGGAAACAACATTTTTGCAGAAGGAAAAGTCTGAAAAAATGTCTCATTTTAGATGTGTAAAAGCCCACAAAAATTTCATAAGTCCTATAGTAGTGTTAAATTATGTATCTAGCTCTAATTTTTTTGTATAAGCCTTTAGTCTTATATGTTTGGCATTCATGGTGAACTTCTAGAACATAACCTCTACAATCAATGAGAGATAACTATTTAAATATATCCAAGTGTAATACAGATTTTGAGGATTATCAAAACAGTATGTGTCACAAGTAAACATTTTCTTTTCTGTGTTTCTTGTTCACAGAATAGTTTTCAAATAATACACAAAAAAGCACAAGGATGTTTACTGTATTCAGTCCCACATAAAATTTCTGAAAGTCAGAATTTCTGATTTAAGTTAAAAGCTGCATATTTTTAAGAACTGAAAGGTGTGATTTCAGCTGAAATCTTTTTCATTTTCGTAAATTGGAAGTTTTTCATTTTGGGGCTGAATAAAATGTTTTGATAAAGTTTGTAAACTTTTATGATAAATGTATAATTTCATTGCACAAAAATGACAAGTGATTACTTTAATCATAGCTATGATTACTCAGAATGTCAACCATTTGTATTGAAACTTTTCATTTTACATCCATCTGCTATCAGTAATCTATCTTCAGTATGCTGCATCTTTCACAAAGCTCTGAAAATTGAAGGTATTTGTTTTGTTTTTTTTTGTAGAATTTATATTTTCTGCTCAGTATGGATCATAAATTTATCACACTATCCAAGTATTATATTACCCAGATTGATATTTAGAATTTTATAACTAACCAATGAAGTAAAGCAAAATTAACAGAACATGAAAGATGATTACATGCGTGAAGTCATGATTTCATGACTATATTATTCATCAGCTTCTATATTAATTATATTCCTTCAAAAGTAATAGATCATTTCTGTTTTATTCACAAAAGGAAAATAGCATTATGATTAAATACTATTTATTCTGTCAAAACACATTTACCAAACTGAAAACTTTAGGGTAAAAAATGCAGGCTAGTAATATAATGGTTAGTTACCATATAGTTGTTTTTATCATATAAAGAATTGCAGCACATGTTAATAACATTTCAAAAGTTTATTTTTTAAAAAGTAGTCTTTTGCTATTATTTCTTTGGTCATGCTGTTATTTGTGCTTTTTCACGGACTATAAATTTATAACAATCTCTTAGTATGGTAATTGCCTGTCTGTAAAACCATTACCTGCAAAAGCATGGATGTTTTAATTGTCCTTTCTGAACTTAATACTTTAGAGTATATTATAGGAGGAGCTTTTTATATCTTATGTGTAAAAGTAACAGTTCCTTAATGTAAATAAAAGTCAACATATTTGGCAGTTATCTCAAAGCCTAATAATTCATTAACTGAAAAAAAATTAGTTTTATTCATTTATATTTTTAATAAATATTTTGATTGATTAATTTTGTGGTTTTTTTTTTTTAACACACAGAATTCAGCAGTGGCACTTGTAACATTGAATATACTAATGCTTTTAATTCATTTATATATATATATTCATATGTGTATTAAATAACTTGTTTGTTGAGTAATTTCAAGTACATTAAAAGTATAACTAACCCTACTACTTTTGGGACCTGGTAAAAACCTATTAATATGGATTCCTATTTAACTATTTTCAAATAACCTATAAAATGTCCTACATGCTTTTTACACCTGTTAATTATTAAATTTCCTAAATAAAAGAATGTTCATTGGGTTCAATAATGTTGAATAAAATTTATAAAACTGGGCAAATAACTTCTTCCCTCATTCCCAAATTCCTGATGTATAGTAATGTTTTAATTCTAAATCGCTTGTAAATCTATTTTTGCTACATCTATTTAGACAACAAAACTTGCTATTCTGCTGCTTTATAACAGTTCTATTCATTAACAACAAAAATATTTTTAGAATTAAGATATAATTTCATTATATAACTGAAATTATCATGTATAAACACCAAAATTGTTTATATTTATGACAAAACTTAAACTGTGGTCAAGTTTTTATATTATTATTAATATAGCATGGAGATTTACAGAATGACTGTAAACTGCTAAAATTTACTCTTCTGTTTTATAAACTACCAGACTTTTTACTCTTTGAGCAACAAAGTGTGGAACCCAGTGCAGTTACACTACTTAAAGGCACCCTGATGGCTAAATGATATAAACTTTTATTTTTGGGTTTATAGGTTTATTAATCATCATTTATCATTCTACACAATGCATTTTGCATTATATACCCATTGCATAACACTGCTAATAAAAAATGTGTTAAAAGTTAATCATTCAGAAAAGAATGTAAAAGCTGGCATGTAACAATTGGACATGATACATGTTGTCAAGGTCAGCAGATGCACAAGTTTGAGAATGTGAAGTAATTTAAGGACACTCTTCTGATTGAACTCTTGAGGTAAATATCTTTACCCTTTTAATATACTTATGTCACTAAGTAAACATCACAAAAATTCCTTTAGTGGTTTATTCTCTTAATGTGAAATATGTCACAGTGTCATTGTTTTTTATTTAGATTACATTTATTATATCTCTAAATCAAAGATGAATTCAGGTTAAAAATTTTGAGCCTGGTTAGAGGAAAAATTTCTGATATATCATGAAGCATGCACTTAAATGCATGCTGCAAAACTTTTTTTAATTCTTGATCTTGTAGGCTATTACAAACTATAATTATTTGAAGACAAAATTGAATCTTGATATTCGTTGGAACAAAAAATACTAAAAATAATATAGAAATTTTTTTTAGTACATTATATAAACACACAGGGCAATTCATTAATGAGAAATCTAAAAATCATCAAAGGCTGAATGGTGCCTATTTTAATTACTGAAGATGGATTGAAAGGTTACCACAATCAAAGAAATTATTTTACTCATTTGTTTTTGAAATTATAAGCAAAATTGAAATCTATATGACTGAGCATGAGCCTTGCCAAAGCTTAAAGACCACTGTGCTAATTTGAACCAGAGTCTGAATTCATTTCTACTTCAAATGTCTTCAATATAGTAATGAATATTTCTTTCCTATTAAATCTTTAGTGTGCAGTTTTTAACAGCCTAACACACATTATAGCTGTTTAAAAACAAAGTTCAAATTCTTAGAATTGAAGTGAGACTTAGCAGCCAAATCTTTAATATATTTTTTTCATCATAGGGTTATCATAGGTTTTGCATTATTTAAGTCAACTTTGAAAGTTTTAACAAATATATATATAGATTATTGCTTTTACTCTGTTAATCCTCTGGCATCCCTGTGTTTTGGAGTTCCTGCTAGAGAATGTTTCCTGATATTCATATGGGGAGGGGAAAAACAAAGGTTCATTTTTGGTAGTTATTTTCATTATTTCACTTTTTATTCACTTCTAATTGTTCCCATTATAGTTTTTTCTCTGGAACAATATGTCTAAGTTTCAGGAGTGTCCAACACTGAAGAATGTATGAAATGTTGAAACAACTGTTGTCCCAGCTACTGCTGAAAGGTTAACAAGTGTGATATACATGTCATAGGTAAAAATAATATAATAGAGTTTGTAATCCAAGCATAATATGCCAGCAAGAGTGGGCAGACCTTTAGAGTACAAAATCCATTTCTCTGTTTCTCAATATCCATTAGGAATTGTTCCCATTGTTGGTCCCATTTGATCTATTTTCACCATTAAGCTATCTCAATTCACAGATTAACCAGCTAACACAGATAAACAATAAACATCACTGCTTGCAGTGCCAGTTTTAATAATCAGTTGCAATTCTCATTTTCCCTACAACTTTCAAAGTCTGTGAATGTGCTGCTTTGCAGTCATTCCTTGCTTTGTTTTATGTTTTCTTTATTGCCTTTATCTTACTTAAATTGCTTTAATTTTAATTTTGGATATGCCTAGCAACCATAGTTGTCATTGTGATGCTGAATTTTGCCAGAATACTTCACTTACCTGCACATTAATATTCTGCAAATATTCATGCCACACCTTCTCTCTCTCTCTTGACTGAATGCTTCCATCATTCCCTAAGATGATAATACCTCCCCCATGCCCTATTTTCTTAAGTGAATAAGACATACAGCTTTCTTTAAAACCTGTCAATGGTTGGTTATTTTCATGATATTTTCCATAAACTTGAAGCTTTATAATTTTGCCTAGTACTGACAAGCGGGTTTTCATAGTGCACCTTATTCCCTTCAGTTAAGTCAACCGTCATCTTCTACATATGAAAAGTGGGTCTTCATATTCTATCTGAACATGAAAGGAAATCAGTTGCTTTCAATTACGAATACATTTTCAGTTATGCATGCATGCATGCTTTTTTACTTCTCATTGTGTCATTCAACTGAAAATTAACCGTTGTTGAGACATAATTTATTAAAAACATTTTGTACAGGAAAAGAGTAAGCACACAAAATGAAAATGCTGGATGGGCAGTGCCATGCTACAGTGAGCATATATGGAAGTCATCTATCTGTATTCCCATTACTCTTCTGTTGCAAGCTCATCTTGTTTACCTACGCAAGTGATCTATTCCTTAGAAGTCCTACATTGTGAATATATCATTTCCAGTCTACATCTGTAGGAATCTGGCTCAGATAAATCTGCTTCCACCATGAAAATATCTTGTAAATGTAACTCCTAATCATCTGAAAAAGAACATAAAGCTGTTGTAATATGAAGAATGATTGTAATTAAATTGCTGAACTTAATGCTAAATCTACAGAGAAGTTAGATTTTTTATAATAGGTAAAAGATTGAAGTAGAGAAACTATTTGAAGTATTAATTAAAGTAGAGAAGTTGGTTGTTATCAATTCACTGGCCTGTTAAACCCTTGTCATCCCAACTCGTTAATAACACTACAAATCTTCTCAGGTTGTTTGCATTATTGTACAGATTTAACAATTAAGTCCTATTAAGTGATCTAATAATAATCATCTGCTTTATGCTGATAGCAAAATAGTTTATTAAAGGCTAGCCCAATTTCTTCTCAAGATGTCATTATATACATTGGTTTAAACTGATTTAGGATCAAAGGGTTAAGTTTAATTTCAACGAATGAATGAAATATAAAACTGTTTTGTTCAATACTATTTTCATTTTGCTATTACAGAGATGTTTTAATAGGGAAGAGTGTATTTTACACAAAATAAATACTTGTTGCTTCATAGCCTTTATTAACTAATTAGCAAATGCAAAAATTTCCATTTGATGCATAATGGAAATCAAAATTAGATTTCTTATTTCATAAGAAGAATGGATTTTGACTTTTTGAAATTACAGAACCCTTTTTCTGTTATTTTTTTTAACTACATGAAACCCCAAGGCTGAAAACTCACCAGTGAAAATCCTGCTTAGCTATTCAGTTAGTACGTTGACTATTAAATATGCAGTCAAGTGCATTTCCACACTTGATATTATCTGAAATTACATAACCAAATGCAGAAACCTAAAAAATATACATATATATTTTCATCAATATAAGAAGTAATATAAGGTTTAAGAAGTGTGGTTACTCATTGTAATGTGTAATGAAGGGGTAAATTTGATAAATATTTATAAGATTTTAGTTATAGCATAAAATGCAAAATAATGCATTTAAGTGTATCCATTAAGTTGCAGATAAATCTAGTCAACACCAAAGCTTTACTTACACAAAATTTATAATATCACCAAAGTAATAATTTGAATCCATAAAATTCTAGATAAACGTTGGGTTGTTAGTTAATTTTCCACTGTATTAAGCAATGTAAATTGTTCATATTAACCACTGTAACATGGAATTTCAAATTGTTGCAAGTTATAAATTTCACAGAGATGTGTATTGTGTAAGGAATAAGAATGTATACCTTGTAAATATTACACAATATATGTGTGTACTCGTGGAACTGTCTGTTTACTGCATTAATCAGACAAGCCATCATTTTAAAAGTTTGTATTGGTGTAATGACTATACAAAATCCATCCATATTAACTCTTAAGAGGTCAAAACTTAATGCACTTACACAGACCAATAATTTATCTACAGTTGGAGACCTTTCCGATTTTCTACAGTTTCAGTATCTTGTATTTGAACATAGGTTCGAAATTAGTTTGTAATGTTTAGTCTGTTCATACTATAGTGTTATAATAAATGCTATTGAAAATATTTTCAAAGCTCTTTTTTATAGATATAATTCAAGAGTCATTGGATTTTATATAAGTGTATCAGATAGAAATACCTATTTATAAAGGTAAACCAAAAGTTTATAAATTTAAACTGTGTTCAGCAATATATATATATGTTTCCTGCAATGGGAGATCACATGGAAGATCGGTGCAATGTGTTTCTCTGTTTTCCTATTCCATGCCTATACAACTGATTTTGAATTGAGTCTTTTCTTTTCATGGCACCCTGACATATAAATATGTGGAAAATTGAACTGTGCAGAATTATTATTATATTATTATAAGATTAACGAACATTTCTAACAGTCATTAATCCTTTCACATCTGGGCACAATTCATGCTCATTAGCCGAAAAAATGCAGATATCCTTATTATATATATATGTGTGTATTAAAGCAAGTGGTTATTTCTGAAATAAGCTTTCAGCACTAGATTTTTTTTTACAATATTTATCTCAGTTCTATGTTTCAATCTGCACAGATTCTTTTCAATGTGTGAAACTGAACTGTAAACTATAAGTTGAGTTACTTTACTCTATGCAAAACTATGTGTTTGCAGTGACCTTGATCACATGTAATGAGTTTTTGTAGTGAAAAAATAAGACCAAGCAATTGAAACACATATGGCACGGAGGCATGTTATTCACAAGGAAGACCTGGCACCATGTGGTGCTTAGTAAATATATATTGTAGTTAAAATGGTTTCAAATGATATGTAGCTTATAGTTGTGTTGTTGTTTTTTTCATCCTTTTTCAACATTAAAGCAATTTTTACTTAGGAAAAAAATGTTGACTTTAAGTTTTCTTATGTCTGAGTTCCATCAATATTAAGTGAAATCCTGGCCCATATAAACAATAAAAATCATTATATAAAAGGTAATTCTGCAGTTCCTCAATAACATACGATCTGTCTAGAAATAATTATATCAACTATTGATCACCCACCTTCTGATTCTAAAAGTTGCCACAAGTTGAAATGCTCTACTGTGTTAACAAACTGAACTAGCTTATTTTTTTTTCCTTATTTTTTCCCATATAGCAGAACAAAAAAATCCTAGTGTTCTGTGCCAAAATCATTGATAAGCAAATAGTTGTCTCACGTCGGAATAATTTGAAATTGTCTAATTCTTTAGTTTATAATGGGTGTGCCATTTAATAGGTTTGTAACGCAATTTGCGTTGCATAGCAGGCTATAATTAATGTGTTGAAGGTGAAACAATTTAATAGAATATACTGTGTTTAGAGGAGTCCCCCCCCCACACACACACCTTTTCTACCATCATACACCCTATTTTTTGTTATAATTTAGGAACATCTATGCTAACGAATACTTTGTCACCATAAACGTTTTTTGAATTAAGCTGTTTATGAAGTACTCTCGGGCTTTTTGTCATTTGGAAGGAAAATAAACATTTAATTCTATTGCAATTTTTTCAGTGTATCTTCATTGGTTTCCCTTGTTAGTACAAACTATACATAAATTAGGTTTCTTGTGAATATGTGTTGCTTTTAGCAAGGGTGGACCACACAGCAGCGCATTGCTAAACAATTTTCTTACTGAAAATGAGATTTCATGTTTTCATATATAATAATATTTCTTTGACTTCATAGATGTTACGTTTCATTTGTAAAGTTGTAGACAAGTTATGTTGAATTTTAAGATTTTACATTGTGGTTTCTTTTGTAGACAGTTTTTCTGAACTTCCATATATGTTGTAACTTTAGTAGTGTTTATGTTGTAGCCCTTAATATTAAAGTGAATACAGTTTTAATGTCTCTTTGTATATTTAATATTTTTTTATGATTTTAATACACCAAGCCAGTTGTCAAGAGTGATATTTTAACCAAATAAGCAGTTCTCTTAATTTTATTCGCCTTTCATCTCTACGACAGTATTTTCAACTACTGATTCACCTGAACCAGTAGGGACTCGTCCTAAGGAGAAAATAAGCAATACCTGGAAACCTTATAAAATATATATATTTCGACAGTACTACCCTATTAGAGAATTATATACACTCTGTGACACTGAAATTGTACTAACCAGAAGTGGTTGTAATCAGATTAAAAATCACAGAGACTGGAATGAGTTAAGACATTATTATAATTACTGAGAAATGATACTGATTTATTTCACACACAGTAGAAATACTTATTGGTTGCCAATACTTTGTAACCCCCCCCCCCCCCGTGGTTCGCGACACAAGCATGGTCACATCAGATTAACTAGCTGGCACAGATATACAACTGAGCAACATTACTTGCATACCACCTTTACTAGCTGCCCACCTGTTTACTTCTCTTTCTCCAGCCAGCTTTCGAAGCGTGTGAACGTCTTGCTTGCATTTCCATAACTGATAATAGTTGCTTTCTGTCATGAATTGAATTTTATGCCTGGCGAAGGTGTTCAGCACTGTGACGCAAAATTTTGTTTATAATACTTCACTTAACTCCATTTCAGGTAACTGAGTCGTGATGTAAGAAAATAGCTCTTTGATTATTGACTAAATACCTCATCACTACTTATTAGTGTACTTGAGCGCATAAAAAAAGTAGAGATCTCTGATGTATTGGTTTCAACAAAGCAGTGGTGACGAGAAATAGATTTAATCCGCTTTATATGGTTTCTAGATGATGCACTCCAACTATATTAGCACTTAATACTAATAGTCAAACGCTTTATGAATTTCAGCAGCAAAATGAAACAAACCGGCAATTCTCGAAGACAAGATTGCTACAGCTGTGTACACAGGGGCGGGAGTGGCTCAGTCGGTAGCGCTCCAGGCTCGTAATCTGTAGTTCCCAGGTTCGAGTCCCAGCTGGGTCAGCGTTGAGATTTATCTCCGCAAAATTACCCGCCCTGCCCACGGTCAGTAGGGGATACTGATGGGCTTGAAAAGGCCGCCGTCTGTCGGATGGAACGTTAAGCCGTGGCCCCGTGTGCGGGAGAGCCATACCCTGTGCACGTTAAAGAACACGCTGGATGGCCTTGACGGGAGGCTACCATCTGTCTCCCAACAGCTGTTCCAGTGGGTCCCCTCCCCCAACCTCAGCCTTCGGGGCCCTTGTGACCTGGCCATTTAGACCATGGTGTGCAAAAAAGTGCCGCTCAGAGGTAACCCAAAAGCTGTGTTCACAGCCAAATCGACACAAGGAAAGTTCCTTCTAAATCAAGTTTTAATCGAATGTTGTAGGGCCAATAAAGAGAATAGCAAGTAGAATTTATTAGTAAAAATTATCCGGCCTTTAAAAATTCCATATATTTACGATTAAAGTATGATATTCCGTACTCCAGGTAAGCGACGGCAACAAAAATGCGATCAATTTACCTTGATAGCCATCAGGAAAAGGGTTCAAGAATTCTTCATGAGAAATAAACGAATTTAAAGAATGTATTAATATTGATACTCTTACCACGATTTACCTAATTTCAGTCTAACATATGTATAGGGCATAGATTTTCAACTCTGAAACGCGAACTTAAAAGCTCCATCCGATCATGAAAGGTGGTAATCGGTTACTTTCCATTAATATATTTTTCAATTATTATACACGCATGCATGACTTTGTTCATGTCATCCAACTGGAAATTGGCTGTAGGGCTGAGATGTAATTTTTGTTAGAAACATTTTGCGTAGGAAAAATAAGTTTTAAAAAAATGTTTGGGAAAGTAAGATTATTAGATTCCAAGACGTTTTGATCAAGCCACGGTATTCATCGAATGATTACTCCAGTGATGCACTCTGCCTTGTGTCCTTAGAATGATTGCTAACATGGAGGTAGGAAGATAAGGAGACGCCCAAACGCGCTTTCCCTGTCCAAGGAAAATGATGCTTAGGCAGTAGGGCGGTAGCCATATTGTCGCATTCAAAAAAAAACGTCTGCCGCTGCAATCAAGCCTACTTTTCACGTGCTATACTCAGTTTTACTGTGCGCTATATACGGGAAGATTATTTTTTTACGACTAAGAGAAAGCCCATTTAAGCTATTTGGAATTTATATTGTTTTTTTCAGTGCAATGAATATTTCAATGCAGAATTACTGTATAGCAGAACTATTTATGTATTTCGTTGAATACGAAAATAACAAACAATTGCCAGATTTTGAAAGTTTATTTATACTGCACTGGTAATAGCAGAAAACATTTTATGGATAAAACACTAAACATTATATGCAATAGCAGCATTTAAACTGAAAAAAATCACATTTGTAAGATTCAGAAAATAGCTGTTTTACGTTAAAAAAATTCTCATTCCACAAAAATAAAAAAATTTTGCTTAACAAAACTAAATAAAGCCAATAGATAAGTAAAAAAAGAACTAAAAAAAATATACAAAAAAAAAGCACCAGATGGTGGCTCGAACCCACCAGCTCTATGAACCCTCAGCTTCACATCTCTTCCCCCATCTCGTCCTCATTCTCCTCCCTCAACTAGAGTTAACAATCAATACACAATTACACCTATCCCTCGATTTACACGGTACTCAGTTCGCACAATTTTGGCGTTGCACGGTCAAAAAATGCAACCAGTTTCGATTTACACGGTACTGACAGACGTACATAGAAAAGAAATCTCAAAAAAAAATCTCATAAGGATTGAAATATATCCTTCCTCAGCTACAAAGGAAGATTTCAAAATAATATCTGAAAAAACTATATGAAAAAAAAAAAGCAACTAAAAATTATACTAAGCAAAAATAATAAAAAAAATTAAAAAAATATATCAACAGGGTGAAGGGAATATAATATCCATTTAAAAAAAAGGCAACGTTCCAGACAGTGGCTTGAACCCGACATCTCAGTGCCTGACTCCTCAGTCTCTCCTACCTATCTTCATGTACGCCTAACCTACCCCTCAACCAAAGTAAAATTAAAATAACTACAAGAAATAAACTCGCTCTATTTGAAATCCATACAGAATTAAATAAATTCAGTATTCACCTTAAAAGGGACAATTAGAACCCTATCAGAAGAATTAACGAAAAGGAGAAAAGCATTACTCTCCTCTTGGGGCGGGGGTGGCTCAGTCGGTAGCGTGCCAGGCTCGTAATCTGTAGTTCCCAGGTTCGAGTCCCAGCTGGATCAGCGTTGAGATTTATCTCCGCAAAATTCCCCGCCCTGCCCACGGTCAGTAGGGGACACCGATGGGCTTGGAAAGTCCGTCGGATGGGACGTTAAGCCGTGGCCCCGTGTTCGGGAGAGCCATACCCTGTGCACGTTAAAGAACACGCTGGATGGCCTTGACGGGAGGCTACCATCTGTCTCCCAACAGCTGTTCCAGTGGGTCCTCCCCCAACCTTCTCTGAGCCTTCGGGGTCCATGTGACCTGGCCATTTAGCCCATGGTGTGCAAAAAAGTGCCGCTCAGAGGTAAAACAACCCAACCCAACCTCCTCTCCTCTTTTAACTAAAATTATTTAAACAATTTGAAAAATTTTCACCCTAACTAATGATCGCTGTCACTCACCTATGACAATTTACACCAGACACATTAAGTTAATCTAAAAAGAAATTAAAAAATATAAGACTCCAAGAAAATAAGGGGGCATTTAAACAAAACCCTTAAATGCTATCCAAATTTAAAAAAAAGAAAGATTATATTTCTCACCTTATGAAAATACTTTATTGTAATTTACTTTTCCCTTCTTGCACTGAACTTATTAAATCACGAAGAGAGAGGAATTTAAACACTGAAACATTTAAACAAAATAATATCTAATACTTCCACCTAAAATAAAAAACAAAAAAGAACTCCTTGATATTTTAATAACCTCTATTTAAAAGTATGTAAATTCATCATCCATTAATAGATAACACTAATATTCAATTACAGCCAACAAAATTTTTTAACTGAGAAATCCTGCAGAAAGAATTCTCAAATAAGTGTAACGTGAAATGAATCAATCAATATAAGAAGTACATCTTCACATTTATTACTGAGTACAATCCGAAGAAAATAAAAAAATCTGGTGAAGAATCGAGGTTTGTAAATCGAAATAAAACCGATTTCATAGCGGCGTAATATCAACACGAAGTTGCTTGTATCATTGTATAATTATTTAAACTTTTATAAAAATGACAAACTTACCAATGAAAGGTAATTCCTGGTATCTTTTTTGAAGGGCGATTCGTGCAGCCGTAAGCTGAACAGGCTGCCATAATACAAATGTCGAAAAAAATTAAATTTTTATAGCGCAACACTTCGATACTCACCTATACTACTGATCAATGTTTTGAATGCCGCGCAGTCGCTGTAGCATCATTTTCAAGTGCTTAGGGCTCCTCCTCTTATCTTCCTACCTCCATGTTAATCAATACCTTACTAGTCCTAATAGAAAGCATTACAGAGAGCTTACTAAACGTGTAAATGATCAATTAGCTGCTGATAAGCATCATTGGCGTCATGGCTTTAACGTTGGCCCTATAACACAATCTGTAGTTATTTTGACTATTTCTAAACAAATTACATAAATCCTCAGGGGTAGATGATATTACTGCGGAAATGCTTAAAGCTCGGAATGTTTGTGTTACCACTTGGATTACTGAAATTCTGAATATCTTTTACGATAAAGGCATGGTTCCTAGGGATTTTACCAGAGCTATTGTTGTCCCTATTTTCAAAAAAAGGTAATCGCAGTTCTTGTGATAACTATAGTGGTATTAGCCTACTCTCTATTCCAGGTAAAGTTCTTTCCATGATTGTGCTTAATAGAATTAAGAATCTGGTTAACAGTCAATTGCGTGATGAGCAATGTGGATTCAGAAGTGGTAGGGGATGTGTGGATCAGATTTTCACAGGCAGATTCTTGAGAAATGTTTAAGAGTTTCAGAAACCTTTAGTTGCTAGCTTTGTTGATTTCAAAAAGGCTTTCGACTCTATTGATCGTCATAATTTGTGGTTGATTGTGAGATCATATGGTATACCAGACAAGTTAGTTAACATAATGAAAGCTCTCTATAATAACACTGAGTCGTGTATGAGAGTTGGTAAGGCTTGTAGCAATTGGTTTAGCATTACTTCTGGTGTTCGACAAGGGTGCATTTTGTCTCCTTTTCTCTTTAACTTGGTTATTGATTACGTTATGCGAAATTCACTTCAAGGGAAAGATTTTGGCCTTAAATGGTCTGGAGATACTAAAATTAATGATTTGGATTATGCTGATGATTTTGCCCTTTTAGCGAATGATGTTGATCTTGATATTTCATTCGAGCTGTTGATGAGACTGGTAGTAGAGTAGGTTTGATTATAAACAGAGAGAAAACTAAAGTGATGAAAATTAGTCAGATGCCTGTGATTCAGTTAATATGAATGGTTGCAGTCTTCAGCAATGAATCTCTTTGTTGCGATCTTATGCAACCACGGCAATTCCCGGTTCCGCTTGTACAGCACTACCTGGTTATGAAAAGCCATGACCATCTAGAGCCGGGGGCAAGGAATACGCCCTATAGGCGCACCTCAACCCCAGCCTCACATGGCAGCAGTCCTATAGAAGGAAAGCTGACCACCGGAAGAAACCTTACTTTAATCTATTCCCCGGTTTGCAAATGTGCAAGGATATAAAGATCCAAGCTCGATCGGCACCCGGGGTGGAGACTCTTAGTAAGACCCAGACTTTTTGACAGCTCGTGCCTTTCGGCAGAGCCGTCGAACAGACCACACAGGTCTCCTGAGAGGTGAGGTCTCCAACGCCGTCACCACCCGACCGGCAATCAAGCCGGCCAGCAGCGTCTTCAACCTCGGTTGGCTTCAGCAATGCTCCAGCCGGGGACCACCCCAACCGGCAAAACCTTGGAATGCTCCAGCTGAGTACACGGCAGCCGGCAAATCCTCTGGCCTGCTCCAGCTAGGGATCATCCCGACCGGCAATGCCTCCTCAGCCGGGTTGCTGGGCCCTAGGCCCCCCCCACCACGACAAGGTGGTCCCCTATCGGGGGGGGGGGGGGGCAGTCTTCAGCAGGTGTCATAGTTTAATTATCTTGGGAGCTATGTAACAGATACTGATGATGTGAGGCATGAGATTAACAGACGAATAGGGATTGCTGCCGGTACTTTTATAAATCTATGTAGAATGTGGAGAAATAGGTATATACACCACCTAAAGACTAAAATTAGATTATATAATAATTTGGTTCTGTCTAGAGTTAGTTATGGTAGTAAAACGTGGTCACTATGTAAAGAAGATAATAGGAAACTAGATGTTTTTGATTCTAGATGCTTACGCAGTATCTTGGGCATTAGGTGGTTCAACTTTGTAAATAATGATGAGGTTAGTCAAAGGCAACCACTTTTAAGTAACATATTGTGAAAGAAAAAGACTCCGTTCGTTTGGTCATGTTGCCCTTATGGATAATTATAGATTAGCGAATAGGGTTATGAACAGTGTACTTAAAGGCTTCAGAAAGAAGGGGAGACCTAGGATGCGGTGGGCAGAAAATGTCAAACAGGACCTTGTTAGAATTGGTATGCAGTGGCCAGATGTAGCTCAGGACAGATATGCTTGGAGAACTAAATTGCACGGTGTGGTTGGACCACCATAGCCAATGGCTGCTTGAGGATGATGATGAGTGTCAAATTAATTCTTTGTGATATCTACTTAATTTTGGAATGGCCGTACTCGAAGCAAACATGTGTATCCTTCTCGCTAGCGATGATCTCTGGCTCGATCTTTGCAGGCTCAGAATAGCACTCACGATTTCAGGCACAGAATAATTTAAATTTCAAATATTTCTTAAAATTTTGAAAAAATAAACAAATTTATAAAATATTTTTCATTTTAATTATTATTTTTGATTAATCAGTGTTTAGTAATTAAAAATAAGCATCATGCTGCTTTTATTTTTTACATATTCTCTTACTTTTAATGGGACGGGGGTGGATTAATCGGTAGCGCACAGACTGTGCAGTTCCCAGTAAGTATTCTGCAGTTCCCAGATTCGAGTCCCAGCTGGCTCAGCTTGAACGTTAAGCCATGACCCCGTTGCAGGAGAACCATACCCTGTGCACGTTAAAGAACACGCTGGATGGCCTTGACAGGAGAGCAATCTGCTCCCAACAGCTTTTCCAGCGGCTCCTTCCCCAACTTTCTCTGAGCCTTCGGGGTTCTTGTGACCTGGCCATTTAGCACATTGCGTGCAAAAAATTGCCCCCCCAACTTTTAATAAATTAATGTCTTCATTCTATTTCAGTTTCTGCTTTTTTTTTTCTAATATTTTTTGTTCAAAATGGTATCAACATTCAATTTTGTTACTAAACGATTCTAATTAATATAAGAATAAAGTAAATGGTAAGTGACATATATATATATGTTTTATGATGCATCAGAAACCTTTTTTCCCAAAGCGGCCTGGGTGGGCGCAAGCTCAAGAAATTGAGACCGAATTCTACTTCTTCTAAAGTGGGATTATTTTCTGTAAAATTATGGCTAGTTGGCAAAGTCTATGAGACTTGACAAATCTTGGGGAGTTGGCAAAATTCGGAGTGACTCTGTTTGTTTGTGGATTGACAGCCCCAAATGAATAGATTCACAGAATATGTTTATCAGCTGGTGGATAATCCTGAGCAGAGGTCATCGCAGGCACCTGAACTCTTTGCTTCTATTGGCATCGTCAAATTCTACATTGGAGGAAGTCTTCCAGTGTAGATGGCTTCAGCCTTTAGTGGTGGGGGAACGGGTCTTTGCCCCATGTCTGCGATTAGGGGGCTGTTTGATATTGTCGGCATTCCCTCTCTCAATAAACATAGTTTCTTTAAACATCCCACTGACTATTTTCTCTCCATCGGTAGTTGGAATGTGAGGACTCTGCACAGAGCTTTTTCTCTTGATGTCCTCACACAAGAATTCCACCATTATAATTTAGATATTCTCGGCTTGCAAGAGACCAGATGGACAAATAAAGGTCAGATTCTTAAAAAAAAATCTTAAATTTCTCTTTTCAGGGAGGGACGACAATGAGCGTCACCGAGGCGTGGGTCTGCTTCTCAGCAGACACGCTAGTGATATTCTTCTAGGACAGGGGTGGCCAACCAAATGATCTTGCAGGCCACTTTGGAAATGCATCATAACTCTGCGGGCCGCATATAAAATTATATATCCCCATATTAGATTTAGACCTACTATAGACATTTTTTTGGAGTGAAAATTTGAAACATAATGAGTTATTATTATTGTGTTTACTATTATTCTTACATGTAAACATAGATAATATAATAATAATGATACTAAACGCACATTGTAAAGAAATATATAACACTAAAAATGAAATATAAAAAATATATAAATATAAATGAAATTAAAAAAAATAAAATCATTAAAAAATATTTATTTTACTAGTGCGATATTTGTTTCTCCACTCTTTCACTTAGCTTTTGCAAATCGATCTCAATTTGGGTATTTGCACATCGTAATTGGTGTTGCAGGTTACGGTCCGTTATGTTTGAGCGTGTTTTGTGTTTGGTCAATTTCATTTTCGAAAAAACCGATTCGCAGGTGTAAGTTGAACCAAAAGCGCTAACAACTTTTTGTGCCAGATTTCTCAAATTGGAAAATTTCTCTTTCGTGACGTAAGTGTTATAAAAATCTATGTTTGATTCTGATGTTTCAAAAATGTGTTTTAATTCAATATTGCACTGTAAGTCAACCAGTTCCATTTGGAGATATTCTGGGGCCGACTCGATATCAACATGAAAGGGAGATGAATATATTTCAAAAAATTTTTTGTATTTGTCTAACTCTAAATTACTGAATCGGCTTTCAAAAGCAGCTGTAAGTTTTCTTATTTCTTTTGCATATTTGATGTAATTGTTACATTTTGATTTCTTAAATTCTTTCAACAATGGAAAGTGGTGAGCGTTATTACTTTTCAATTGCGATTCAAATAACAACAATTTCTTCTGAAATGCTTTGATGTGATTAAATGTATCGATTATAAGGTTATCTTTTCCTTGCAATGATATATTTAATTGATTGAGTTTTTCGACAATATCCACTAAAAAGCATAAATCCAATAACCACTCATCATTTCTTAATTCTGGTACAGGTCTTTGCCTGTCATTCATAAACAAGTCAATTTCTTCTCGTAACTCATAAAACCGCTGTAAACATCTTCCACGACTTAACCATCTGACTTGACTGAAATACAACGTCACCATATTCAGAATCTAATTCTTTCAGGAACTCCTTAAATTGTCGATGCGGAAGTGCATGAGATCGAATGTAATTCACTGTTTTTATAACTACTTGCATAACATGATCCATCGATAATACTTGGGCACATAAATTTTGCTTGATGAATCAAACAGTGGATTATAATTAAATCTTCTCTTTTGGAGCGGTTACTAGTTTTGTTGTTGGATTCTATTTTATCGATTAGTAATTTTATAGCTCCGTTTTCTTTACCTATCATAGCAGGTGCTCCATCAGTTGATATTCCAGAAAGTATTTCCAAATCCAAGTTGTTTTCGCATAAACAGTTTTCAACAGCATGGAAAATATCTTCTCCTGTTGTTGTACCTTTTAAACTTATCAAATTTAACATTTCTTCAGTTACTTGAAATGATTCATTTACTCCACGAAGGAACACTACAAGCTGAGCTGAGTCTGAAATGTCTGTGCTTTCGTCAAATGCCAAGGAAAAATATTTGAAATCTCGAATTCTGTCGCGCAGTTTTAAGATAATTTCATTTGAAATGTCATTAATTCGACGACACACTGTTTGCCGAGATAGGCTTAGGTTCGAAAACAGTTTACTTTTATCAAGCAAAATATCCTTCACAAAGAGCTTCCAAACATTCTTTCACAAATTCACCATCCGAAAATGTTTTCATTTTTTTTGCAATCAAAAATGAAACAGAATAGCTTGCCTTAACAATATTGGAAGGTTGCTGTAATGCTGCATCAAACATTTTTTGTTGAGCCTTTAATTGCGACTTAAACTCCTTGAGCTTCGATTGTTTCACTTCTTTATCGAACTTCAAATAATCCTCATGTTTTGTTTCGTAATGCCTCTTAACATTATATTCCTTAAATACAGCAACGACCTCTCGGCAAATTAAACACAATAATTTTGCATTTTGAACTATGAAGAAGTACTTTTCTTCCCATTCCTCGCTATACTTTCTATTTTCGTCCACTATTCTTTTCTTTGAAGTCATAATGATAATAAGAGAGATATTAAATATATCTATTTTTAATTGTTAAATTAAAAGTCATTTTTAATTTAATAGGAGTTATTACCTGGCTGTTGTTGTTTTAAATATGTTGTTGAAGTACAGGTATATTAAAATAATTATCCTGCAGTCACAGCACACAAAACGAAACCAAAAAGCAAATTTTCACTTAAAACTGAGAGTCTGCTCTGCTCTGCTATCAACAATCAACTGTGCGTATCTAGGGATGGGCACTGCGTCACTGAGGTCACTTAAGAGTGAAACATCATGAGTTCGCAGAATATAATTTAATTATTCTGCAAACTCATAACTGTAAACTCATAGATAAAACAGGCAATATCTGTCATATATTCGCAAGAATATTATTTTAAAATCAAAGTTAATTTTTTCTCATAATTTCGACAGTTAAGTTTTAATATATGGATGCACAAATAATGCATTTTTTTAATACATTGGTTTTCACTATTTTGGCCATTATAAAATAAATATATTTTGTAAAAGTGTGATGAATCTCGCGGGCCGGAAAAATGTTCAAGGCGAGCCGCGGGTTGGCCACCCCTGTTCTAGGATATGAGTGCATTAATGAAAGGTTACAGCAAAATTTCAGACAAGCGTTAAAGACTTGAATGTTATCTGTTGTTATGCCCCCACTGAGGATGCCGATGAGGATGAGAAGGATAGGTTTTATGAACAACTTCAGGATATTTTGAATTCTGTCACAAAAGGAGATATTACCCTTGTTCTTGGTGACTTCAATGCCAAAGTTTGTACTGACTCTGACCTTTGGGGAGGAGTAATAGACCCTTTTGCTATTGGTAGCTGCAATGGCAATGGGCAACTTCCCCTACAGGTAAGTAAACTCAATGGATTCAGGATAACAAACACTTATTACAAACACCGCGACATACATAAGTACACGTGGGTTTCACCCGATGGGCTGCATAAGAATAGGATTGATTATATATTAATTAACAGCAAATGGGCTAGTTCTGTTAGGAATACCAGGTCATATAGGGGAGCTGAAATTGGATCTGACGATTGCCTTGTTAAAAGTGTTTTGTAACTTAAAAAGTGTTGTGCTAGGGTTAAAAAATTTATTTTTAATACTGAAGCTCTGAAAGACCCAGTTATGCCAAAGCTTACCATGATAGCTTACTTAGTCATTATGACAGTCATGGTTTGCTTACTACTGAAGTTGAGGGAGAATGGGACCATTTTAAGCAGGCTTCTTTGGAAACTAACAGTAATCTTTTGGGAAGAAAGGAGAAGGGGAGGCAGAATTATTTGAGTGATAAGGCACTTGAGCTTATTTCGGAAAGAAAGAACTGCAGGAATGTCCTTAATCAATACCCTACTAGTCCTAATAGAAAGCATTACAGAGAACTTAATAAACGTGTAAAGGATCAGTTGGCTGCTGATAAGAATCTTTGGCTTGATGGCTTGGCTGAAAAAGCCGAGGAAGCAGTTAGACAGCACAACAGCAGAGAGCTGTACCAGATAGTTAATGTTTTGTGTGGTAGAAAACGGACAGGTATATAGGGATTGAAGGATAAACAAGGTAAGGTTATAGAAGGTGAGGATTCTGTCATGGCTAGGTGGGCTGAGCATTTCAGTGATGTTCTAAACAATGTGGTTAGTTCTACTCCCATTGTTTGCAATAATGATAGATGCATTGGTGGCTTTAATGTTGGCCATATAACACAATCTGAAATTATTTTGGTTATTTCTAAACTTAAACTTCATAAATCCCCAGGGGTAGATGAAATTACTACAGAAATGCTTAGAGCTGGGAATGTTTCGGTTACCACTTGGATGACTGAAATTCTGAATATCTTTTAAGATAAAGGCATGGTTCCTAAGGATTTTACCAAAAAGGTGATCGCAGTTCTCGTGATAACTATAGGGGTATCAGCCTTCTCTCTGTTCCAGGTAAAGTTCTTTCCATGATTGTGCTTAATAGAATTAAGAATCTGGTTAACAGTCAATTGCGTGATGAGCAATGTGGATTCAGAAGTGGTAGGGGATGTGTGGATCAGATTTTTACTTAGGCAGATTCTTGAGAAATGTTTAAGAGTTTCAGAAACCTTTAGTTGCTAGCTTTGTTGATTTCAAAAAGGCTTTCGACTCTATTGATCGTCATAATTTGTGGTTGATTGTGAAATCATATGGTATACCAGACAAGTTAATTAACATAATGAAATCTCTCTATAATAACACTGAGTCGTGTGTGAGATTTGGTAAGGCTTGTAGCAATTGGTTTAGCATTACTTCTGTGTACGACAAGGGTGCATTTTGTCTCCTTTTCTCTTTAGCTTGGTTATTGATTATATTATGCGAAATTCACTTCAAGGGAAAGATTTTGGCCTTAAATGGACTGGAGATATGAAAATTTCTGATTTGGATTATGCTGATGATTTAGCCCTTTTGGCAAATGATGTTGATGAGATGAACTCTTTCATTAGAGCTGTTGATGAACCTGGTACTAGAGTAGGTTTGGTTATAAACAGAGAGAAAATTAAAGTGATTAAAATTGGTCAGGCAGGCTGTGATTCAGTTAATCTGAATGGTTGCAATCTTGAGCAGGTGTCATAGTTTAATTTTCTTGGGAGTTACGTAACAGATGCTGGTGATGTGCGGCATGAGATTAACAGAGGAATAGGGATTGCTGCCAGGACTTTTAAGAATCTACGGAGAGTGTGGAGAAATAGGCGTATACACCTAAAGACTAAAATTAGACTCTATAATAGTTTGGTTCTTTCTAGGGTTAGTTATGGTAGTGAAACGTGGACACTTTTTAAACAAGATAACAGGAAACTAGATGCTTTTGATTCCAGCTGCTTACACAGTAGTATCTTGGGCATTAAGTGGTTCAACTTTGTAACTAATGATGAGGTTAGGCAAAGGAGTTTGCAACCTCCTTTAAGCAGCATATTGTTCAGAGAGAGACTCCGTTGGTTTGGCCATGTTGCCCGTATGAATAATTATGGATTGGCGAGTAGAGTTATGAACAGTGTGCCTAAACGTCTCAGAAAGAGGGGGATACCTGGGATGCGGTGGGCAGACAATGTCAAACAGGACCTTATTAGAATTGGTGTGCAGTGGCCAGATGCAGTAGATGTATCTCAGGACAAACATGCTTGGAGAACTAAATTGCACAGTCTGGTTGGACCTCTGTATCCCATGGCTGCTTGAGGATGATGATAATGATGATGTAAAAATTGAATTTTTCTCTAATAAATAATGGCGCTCATAAAATTATGGCGAGTTGGAAAAATAGAGGAAACTTGAAAACGGAGGCAGCTTGACAAAATATAAGCAGTTGGAAAAATTCGAATCCACTTAGTACAATACAGGCGAGTTGTGAAAATTAGGATTCATTTTGTGAAATTAAAAATAGTTGGAAAAATAGAAGAAACTTATCAAATCTAGGAAAGTTGGCAAAATTTGAAGCCACTTAGTAAAATAAAGGTGAGTTGGCAAAATCGGGACAACTTGGCAAAATCTTTGGGAGTTGGCAAAATTTAGGTGAGATGTAAAAATTGGGATTGTTTTCTGTAAAATTATGACGAGTTGTCAAAATTCGGAGCAACTTTGTAAAATTCAGGTGCGATGTAAAAATTGGAGTTTTCTCTGTAAAATCGAGCCAGCTTGGCAAGATCTAGGGCAGTTGGCAAATTTCGAATCCACTTGATAAAATACAGATGAGTTCTGAAAATTGGAATTGGTTTTCTGAATTTAAAAATAGTTGGCAAAATCTAGGGGAGTTAGGAAAATCGGAAACCACTTGGTAAAATACAGGTGAGTTGTGAAAAATGGGATTGGTTTTGTGAAATTAAGGAAAGTTAGCAAAATCGTGAACTCTTGGCAAAATCTTGTGGAGTTGGCAATCTTGTGTATATATATGTACCATATCTTCCTTTCAAGTGAATACGAATTCAGTGACTGATTGCATCATCGATATGCTTTAGGTTTGTTCTCTACTTTTCAGGGCCATATAGAAGATAGGTATTTTTTAATTCATAATTTTTGTCACTAAAAACAAATACCTTCAAAAACTTTCATATATGGCTTGTAAACATCGACCACATTTATCCTCCCTATTGGAGTCATGACATTGGAGACGCCACAAGCTTTAATTTGAGATACATACATAAAAAATTCACATGCAGCCATGTGCTATGGAGGTCCTACCAGACTGTAGTTTTCTTCTCCAGACATGTTTGTCCTGAGCTACAGCTGCTGCATTTGCCCACTGTAGGCCAATTCTAGCAAGGTCCCGTTAGTAGTATAGCATGGTCCCTGGCGACGGAAGTAACCAATTAAAAATGGTCGCTCAGAACAAGGTCATCGCCCATGCTTTGAAGGCGTCCTACGTCTGGCTTAATTTTTGGAATACCCAAAAAAAGACCCCACCACTTCCGGTCACGTGTTAGAGAGGGCTTCATTTTTGGAATACCCAAAAAAAGACCCCACCACTTCCGGTCACGTGTTAGAGAGGGCTTCATTTTTGAACTCCCCAAATAGACCCCACTTTAATGGTTCACTAGGGAGGGCATAATTTTTGAACCCCCCATTTCTTTCCCCTTCAGATTTTCTTGTGCTAGGTCCCTCTATTACCCAAGCTTTGACAGCATCCTAGGGAGGGCTTAATTTTGGGCCCCCCATTTCCGTTCCTTGTATGAGTGAGACAACCAGGCTCATGGCAACAGATTTTTCTCGAGTGTTGACCCTACTTTGATCGTGCCCTAGGGAGGGCTTAATTTTTGCCCCCCCCCCCCCCATTTCTGACTGTTGTATGAGTGAGACGACCAAGTTCACAGATTTTTCTCAACTGTTGACCCCGCTACTGTGGCGTACGTTGACCCCCTGTATGTGGGAGTTCTAGACGACCTGGGTCACCTATTTCCCACACTTTGATGGTGTCCTAGGGAGGGCTTAATTTTGAAACCACCATTTCCACATGTTGTATATTCTGGATGACCAGGACAACAGAATTTTCTCAAGTGTTGGACCACTTTGATGGAGGCCATTGATCCTGTTTCCTCCTAAGCATAGAAATAGACCAAGTTGGGGGTCTGCCACCCACGCTTTGATGGCGTCCATTGAACCCATTTCCTCCTGAGCATAGGAATAGGTCCCGCATCCGCACTTCGGTCACGTGATAGGGAGGACTTCATTTTTGGTCTCCCCATTTCCGTCTGCTGTATGTGTTTGTGGGTATTCTAGACGACCGAGGTCAGAGATTTTTCTCGAGTGTTGACCTACTTCAGTGGTGTTCTATCATTTTTGAACTCCCATTTCTGGCCCCCCTAAGCACCTTACCGTAACTCACATCAGTATGATAGAGTGTAGCGAGATGGCCGTGCCAAGTATCAACCTTGTAATTGGAGAGATTCTTCCTTTACGTGGAGCATGACATCATTGTAACGCTCTTCGTCGATGTCCTTGAACTGTACGGCTGCAGAGGCTGCAGTGTAGTTAAAAAGCGAAGAGTTTTTACAGCCAAAGAATTTAAATACTACAACATTGGCGCGTAGGCGGTTTTAATACATATTTCTAATCATAATTTGACGTCTGTATGAGGGTTGTGGTGTGCAAAACAGAAAGCTACATTCACGGTGCCTAGAATAAAATACTGTTTTTCGTTTGTGTAATATATTCCTAATTTACGGATCAAAATACGTGCAGCGCTCACTATTGGTGACGACATGCACAAATGCTATCATTTTAAATATTACCTTTAAGTGTATAGTTCATAATTTACCGGACGTTTAAAAATATAGTCACAATGTTTGTCATCGGTCACGACATAGCAAACGACATAAAGGTGTGAAAAAGTGATAAAAATATATTTTACGTTTAAGTAAAATATATGTTACTTAAACGTCAGTAAAGTCAAGGGTCGCAACACAATGGGCAGCATAAAGGTGCGAAGAAGTGATTCAATATATTTCATGTGTAAGTGAAATATATTCACCTTTAAGCAAGCATTGTACATATGTCCTCGTATTACAGGTTGACTTAGGTTAAACAACACGACAAGAGTCACTGAATAAAAATGTCCTGTCCTCTCAGTCAGCATGTTTGTTTTCTAAAGTTCTCAAGAACTACATTTTGAAACTTTTCTGCATTAAACTACTAGAACTGTTTATATGTAACATAGATATTAAATGTTTCACACTTTCTGGATCACTACAAATTTTTTTTTTCGTTTTATATTCAATGTGACGAATAATGTTTTCAATTCAAGTTATTTCTGTATGCAGATCTCACGGACGAACCTATTCTTGTGAGACCTCAAAAGTTTTTGCATTCTGTTAAACATTATCTGAAATAAAAATTATCTAAAGCAGAAACGCACTTAAGCGTTAACATCCTCGTTATGAAAGCTGAGGCCGCAATATACTTTCACGACGGGAATGGTGTGCTCTATTTTTCGAAAACCCTTAGAATCGTATCTAATACAAAAGTTTAGATACTGAAGATGGTTCGCCACAAGCGTGACACGGTCTCCGAGATGGCGCACTTTCCCGCAATACAACACCCCAGGGGTTAAAGGATCTTTCTAAAAACCCATGTAACTTTGGCGCTGTGCTTTTCTGCAATACACCATGGACTAAAGAATCAAACCCATTCACAACGTGTTTTTCTAGGATGCGTCATCGATATGAGGGTAAACCAGCTTCCATATACACAGGTTATATTCAATCTCTGGTGATTTAAATCAAATATACACACGTCAAATGTGCAACTTTGACGGTACGCTTTCCCGCAACACACTACCCCAAGGGCTAAAGAAACTTCCACAACGTGTTTTTCTAGGATGCGTCATCGATATGAGGGTAAACCATCTTCCATATACACAGGCTATATTCACTTGTCTGGTGATTTAAATCAAATATACACACGTCAAATGTGTAATTTTGACGGCACGCTTTCCGCAACATACTACCCCAGGGGCTAAAGAATCAAACCCATTCACAGCATGTTTTTCTAGGATACGACATCGATATGAGGACAAATCAATTTCCATATTCTTAGGTGGTAGTGCGAGCTAAAAAAGCTGTCAAAGTCCATATCGGGATAAATATGATGATTTAAATCAAAACGACATAAATACACACGCTATATTCACTCTCTGATGATTAAAGTCAAAACGACATAAATATACACTCTCTGATGAGTAAGTTGTCTCGTACACGTGTGAAATGTACAGTCATCAAAGGGTGAACTATAACACATTACAGCTGAGGTCTTGCCCGCTGTCTGTGCTTTCAGTTTAAAACATCGGTATAATTGTCAAGTTGCCACAGGACGCGTGATTTTTTACTAGGCGTATTAAAGCCACAATAGTCGCCCACGTGCCTCGGTTACACGGACGGCCAACTGATGCGGAGGCAGACGGGGACCTTGAAAGCCGCTGCTCAGTGGGTACCCTGGCAGGGGTGGATTTGAAAAACTAAAATCCTGAATGTTTTACCTAGAATTATATGGCTTTCCACTCTAGATAACCCGTTATTTTCTAAGACATAACAAATATTCTGATATAAATCAGGAATGGTGGAATTTCTTTGAACGACATCACTTCTTTAAACTCCTATTGACCAACCATATCTTCTATTCCCCATCTTTTTCTGGATTACTCCTGTTCACTTTAATATTACTCTCTGACGACCCACCCCCTAAGTTTACTATGTTTGTCATTTTGTTTATATGTACTTAGGAATCGAGCCACTTGAAAAGTTTAACATCCAGATGTACCTTGCCCCTGCATGGAGTTATGATTATTGTGAACCGCTGATAAAACAGTGTACGCCCTTAACTGACGGCCACACCTCATTTTCTGTAACGCAGGGATCTAAAGTGTGCTCTTTTCTCTAACGTGTTTACACGTTAGGAAATGTTCCGTCATACTTCAAAAAACGATGGTAAAGTGAACTGTCTTTGGTACATTTGCAACTAATAAAAACTTTCGCGTGCACATTTTTGGATTGTGATTTGTAATATCTTCTATTTCCCATCTTTATCTGGATATATCCCCTGTTCGTTCATTTAATATTACTCTCTGACGTCTTAAACCTTCTAACCCCTAAGTTGTTTGACCGTGTAACTTGTCATTTTGTATATATGTATTATGCAATACCTGTAAACATATTTGTACTATCCTCAAATATACTGTGACATCAAGCCACTTAAACGTTTAATATCCAGAATTACCTTACCCCCTGCATGGAATAAATTATTAAGTCTGGCATTTATGACAAACTTTTGTTTTGGTCCGCGAATAAAACCGTGTACTAGTGTGCAAATAATTCATGACGAGATATACGCTCTAAATCTTAACTGGTTATTCTATCACAAATCATTTTCGGTAATGCAGGGGTCTAAAGTTTAGGAAATGTTCCATCATACTTCGAAACAACGATGGAAAAGCGAACTGTCTTTGGTGCATTTGAAACTAATAAAAACTTTCACATGCACATTTTTTGAACTCTGAGTGTGGATAAAATGAGAGCTGTTACGCCCACTGCTCTAAAACAGGTTTCCCGAGGTCTTTCTTTGGTCAATCAAAGACGTGCATCCAGTGGATTCTCCTACGGTGGAACATTGTTTGGTGTAACTAAGGAAGGTAATTTCACTGACTTATTATACTAAATAACTGAATCTTTGCTATTGACCCGGAATTAACTGATGTAGTGTTTGAAAACCGTATATGGACTGCTCTATTGGTAAAGAATGTTTTATAAGATTTTACTGCAAACACTAATCTCTTACATATCGTGAGTAAAATTACACTCGCAAACGAGTCATACTCTAGTGTGTTATTATTCCTGAGAACTATTTATAACATACTTCACAAATCACTCGTAAGAAATATTTTGTTCATGTTTGGAAAATATACATTGGGAGAAAATTTAAGATTCTGATTTCTTGTGAACCAAGGAACTTTCATTTCTCTTGTAGGAACGTATAAAGGTAACAGTGTTTCGGAATAGAAGTTTATCCCATAATTGATTAATGTTATCACATTTGTAAACTAAATTGTTCTAATAAAGATTCAAGTGTTCCCACCAAGACATGTGAAAAAATTTCGCAGCATAAAGTCACTGTAACACATTTTGTGTTCTTTGAGATTCACTTAACACTGCTCTTGTCATTTACATGCAGATTTTTTATTTCTATGAATTCCGGTGTCGTGGAAATTAGCCGTCACTGGACTCACTTTCTTCCTACGGTTACTTTTCAAAATAGAATGTCAGTCGTGTTCTACCTTGTTTCGCTAGTTCGTATCTGGTTTAGGCTACAGCTAAACCTTTCAACCTATTTTCCTCAAATAATTAGCGTTAAATAAATATTGGTCGACCAGATCGCTATGTACTTAACGTTAGCGTAGGTTAGCTTACCGCGGAACGGTGCTGCCCTCATGTGGCAAGTTTTGAAACTTCCCATGCGCGCTTGCTAACACGGAGATTCGCGTAAATCGGCAGGCATTCCATTACGTAGGCACCGGTGAAACTATATTTTCGAGTGAACCATGAGAATCAAACATATTGTTACGACAGATGAACGCGCTGCAGTGACTTCATGACAAAACGTGACATGAACGCTCGCATATACTTGTGCATGAAATTTATGCAACAAACGAATTTGAATGTAGAACCGACCTAGAAAAAGAGAATAATAGAATTTCAGTGTGCTGGAATTGAAGAGATCTAATAAAGGTTTAAAATTGTCTAAGTCAGTGCACGATAAATCAAAAACAAGAAATATATTTATGTGGTGTATGCGCGGGTGGTTGTTTTATTTTACTAGTATGATAAATCTAGTGAGCTAATCAAAGACAAAGGATTGTTTATTCCTGAAGTGAAGGTATTCAAGGGATACGGCAAACAAAAAATGAAAAAGTAGTAATTTAGTAGAACAGACAGAACTGGTTTTGTATGCTCTGTAGAAAAGGGTTATTAATTTATGTACGATAGCAGTTAATTTGTTTATAAGTTTTATCATCCATATTTTTGCAATTGCATTGTATTGTAATTTGTATTCTAAATATACTTATTATACTCACGCTCAGTGTCATCTATTTAAAATTTGCAACAATATCATATTATAAAATGGAACGACGGAAGCTTGCTTAAGTGAAAAACAATTACGAGAATTCAACACTTTTCGGGGATTTTTGGTTTCATATGCGGGTACTTAGGTTTTTTCTGCATTTTAAAATTAACTCTAAAAACAGGCTAAAAACGCGAAAAAATGATCAGTGTAAAAATATAGTACGCAAAAAAATTAAAAAGTTGGTGCTTAAGGTTTATTCCGTACCAGATATTTCAAAGGGTAAAATTCAGAACAAGGCATACATCAAGAAACGTTTTAGGGGAGGAGAGAATAAATGGTGATGGAAGTGAAAAAATACAGGCACATTTCTTTTTACCTAATTATAATAATTTTTAAAAGTAGATAATTTTTAAAGTTTAAAAGTACATATAATAGAATAACAAACAAGACTGAAATAAATTATTACACAACAAAATTTATTAAATATTATACTTGGTTTTTTAGCCATCCTACAATTTGAAAAGTGGGAGACTTCCCCATACCCCGAAAAAGACTAATTTAGACGTACTCAGAAAGAGGAATTATCATCTGGTATATGTATCCAAAATTTAAGGCCAATGGACATTTTTGGCTATTCTGGATTTTCTACCTATATAGTGCAAGAAAGGTTCTTTATAAAAAAAAAATATGTATATGCATTAAAATTTGACTGCTAAACCTTATCCTAGGAGCAAACGATGCTTTTTCTACCCAATGATCGAATGACTAGCGCTATTCACTACTGATGAAAAAAACCGGCTATTGTACTGTTTTGAAATTTTACAAATGAAAATAATTTTATGAAATATATATATATATCAGTGGGAAATGTAGAAAATATTAATTTAGACACTAATTTCCATAAAATGGGTTAAATTAAAATAATTCTCATTATCTTTGCTTTGCTGTACTGTAATTGCTGGATACGATTGCCAAGGGAAAAATCAAGAAAGTGTAAAATGGTTTGGCGTTTATCAAATATCTCTTGAAATCCTCAGTAAATGCCTTAATATAAAAAAAATCGAGTCTTCGATAGCCGTGATTTTTCATATTGATTCTTTTTTGCTTGGATATTGTTATAAAAAACGACAGTTAGAACCACAAATAAAGGATGAAGAATTTTTCATTTTTTTTGCATAAATTACGATCCGAGATTTGAAAAAAAAAATCGTCGATTTGTAGCTTTAGTTGTCTGATTTGACTATGATTTCTTTTGTATACTCTTGCTATAGTGCCTATAAGTAATGTGTGTCAATCGTCAATAGCCTAGCCATTAAAAAGTGGTCCACAAAAGGGTCCCCTACCGAGAGGGGGACTAGAGTCGCATTATAACTTCGTACATGCGCAGTGAAAAGATATTGATGCGCAGTGAAAAGATACCGTTTTACGCCAAATTACTCCGCCACAAATAGTTCTAGATAGGAAAAAAAGTAGTTCTACATAAAAAATGATATCGCGAAATATTATGGGCATAAAAACATGATACTCTATAAGCAGCTGAAACGTTTCGTTAGTTTCCTCCAGAAATTTAAATATTAAGAATTAGCTTACATAATAAAAAATTGTTTAATTGTTAATCCTCACAAATACCATTTGTACATTTGTACTTTGGTAAGTATAAGTTATTTGGCAAATTAATCCAAGATTTATGTTATTCATTGTGAAAAGATGATTAAGGTATAATATATAATAGAATTAACTTATTGTTAGGCTGTCTAACATATCCTGCTGTTATCATAGTGGTTTCGGAAATGGCTGTTTTTATTTTTACTAGTACCACAGTTAGGGTTGGAGTAAGTTGTGCAGTAAGGGAATTTGATTTCTTAAAAATAGTTATTTATGTGGCTAACAAATTCATCTACAGATCACCCAGAAACACAAGAAATAGCATTCAATAAGTGAATAAACTTTTAATATGTTTGATTTATTTAGCATAATTGATCGTTTACAGAAGTTTCAGGGCAGTTGTAAATTTCAGTGTTGCTATGTTTAACGTTATGAAAAGGAGAGAATTATACAGTTTATATTTGCTCGTATTTAACCTCACGTGACATTTAATACATTTTCAAGTACAACTTGCTGAATACTGTGTCGCCGTAAGAAATTCAGCTCGCCGTGGCTAAAATATAAAGCGGCAAGGCATGATCGCGTCCGTTGTACTTTTAACGCAGTAAGGTGTGCTTTGCATGCGGCATCTTGAAGCGATAGGAACCGCTAGCCTCACAATTGCAACGAAGTTTTAAAAGTATTTTTCTCAGCATAACAATTTTCTTTTGCACAGTGTAGTTAAGACGAGAATTTTTAAGAGTAATATTTAGAATTTTAGATTCTACTCAAATATAAATAAATTACTGAGGTTTTGTTTTTACGTTTAAGAACATTCAAGTCTAATATGCATTGTGGGTACGGTAAAGCTGTTATTGGTTCCTGTCAACTCCATGACCTACGTTCCAGTGCTTAACGGCAATAAAATACTGTAGCATTCAGCACGGGAAGCGATGGTAATAGCGTTTAACAATCCTTCATCCTTTCCTGGACCACTTTGTAAAAGGGGCCTCAGGACCATAAAGTGTTGGTTATCCCACATTTCGGCAACTGGGCTTAATGATTCGCAGGCCGTTTAGATTCCTTGAAAAATGAAAAACAAAAAGAAACAAAGGGAAGCTGCTACATTGTAAAAAGTGTTAGAAAGTGGTAGGGAGTAGTTAAAATATCCTCCATGATGAAGGGTGAAATGTATAATGCTTTTTGTGGGACATGCTGTGAGTTGGTGTCAATAAGGTAGGTTTTAGCGCTTGCGTTGCGTTATACAACGTAGCGTAACTACCTAGGAAATGGGATGGGCTGTAGTTAAAGGTATGGCATTCAGATAGTTATAAATTTTTAATGGTGTGGGGGAGGAGGGGTCTGAGGTCTTGAATAGGGGTGGAAATTTGTGCCTTGGGGGGCTAAGAGAATTTTTATATTCTTTAAATCCTCTTGCATTGGAGGGAGTTAACTGTAGAAATGGAATTTTTGGAGGGGAGGGGGGGTTTAATTAACTGCCTTTAAAATTTTATAGATGTGCCATTAATTTAATGGGGATGTGAATTGAGGTATATGTGAGTAAGCAGACGGTTGTTAGCCACTTAGATTAGCAATAAAAATGAATTGGAGTACAGTGAAGTAGACTCGAAGGGGTCCAGTGCAAACTGTATTCCTTGTGAATTAAAGGATATTTGGTACCATAATTTTTCTTTTTTTTATAGTGAGGGGTAAGGGAGTTATGAGAGTCTGTTTATGACCAATAGCTGTATTCAGAGTGGTAAAGTGGGGGTTGTGGGTTGAGAGGGGGTGGTAGAAATTTATGCTTGAAAGTGAGCATAAATAGGGTGAATAGGTGAAGGTGTTGCCTTAGCATTTTATGTGATGTGAATTGTTTAGCATTGTATGTGATGTGAATGTCATAACTGGTATTGTCTGTGATGTAGAATGACTTTAATTTGGCAGTATTTGGAATGGCAGGAGTGCAGAGTAGGAATAGAAGTTGATAAATTGACAAATTTCTCAATGGGAATCCAAACATCTGGCTGTTGGTGATGATTTTTATCTGATTTGCAGGGTTCTATTTGAAATAGTTAGCAGGTAGTGAGATATGGTGCTATAATAAATGGTAACAGCAGTTATATTCAAGAATGTGAACTTAGGATCATTGTAAAATTACGCCGATTACATAAGAAAAAATCGTACACAATAACTAATGAGTCCTCCCAATCTATTTATGCAGAATTTTATGTTTTAGAATTTTTTTAAATCCTTATACAGCTTTCAAAAGTTTCACTCTGCTCTGCAATGAAATATGTTTTGTGAATGATATTATTCATAAATGCATATGCTATTTTTTACATATTATTTAATTCTACAATTATCATAGTCATTTAATGATATTTCAACAAGAGTTGTACCCCATCGAATTATTTCGTTAAGTTTGTCAGATGATATTTAGGTGCACAAACGTGTTAACAATTATAGGAATATGTAATTGCACAATGTTTAAATTCCAGACATCCAATTAAATGGGAAAATATGGGTTGGAAAATCTCGATAGAACACGTTCCAGCTTCTGTGATATATACTTCCGACAACTGCTTTAGTATTTTAATGTTAATTCATGTGCTATCGATTAGTAATTGATGAATGATGACTACATGTAGGTTGTTAGTCATTCATTGTTGTGATTAAGGTTAATTTTGCAAACGGGAAACTTGATTGTGATTATGGTAACCCACCACTTTCCATGCCATCATATCGAGATCGGCTGCTACCGGCAGTCAGTTTTAATTGCACCACTCGTGCCCAAAAAGGAAGAGATATCGCATTTTACAAGTAAGAAATTTGTTAAAGTTTGATTTCATGAAAGAAAAATTTGTAATATCAATTGTTACGATCTTTAGCAAATAATAATAATCAGCAAATATGATATGTAATAAAGAAAATAAATACTACCCATTTGAACAACTAGAATCACTGCTAATGTTCATGTAATAAAGTACAATCATTCATAAAGTATGATTTATAAATATGTAGTCTTCAATCTTCATTGCTCTTAGATTATAATTTTGAGGGTTGTTTTGTATTAGCTATCTGAAAAATCTGAAGAATGAATAAAAAACAAGAAGTGCTTTTTTATTAATATATATGTCGCAGGGAGATGATAAAAATAGGGATTTGATCAAATCCCTAAGGTATATGATCAATTCACGGAAGATGTTAAAATAACAACTCTGTGGGGTGATTTCCCTGAAGAAAGTAAGTGATTTGATCAAATCCCTTAACTGTTTTAGTGAAAAGATGAAATAATATTGTTTAGATATTAAAAGTATTTATTTAGTAAACCATGCATTATTAAATGTAGAATAGTTAATACAACAATAGTCATTGAAACACAAATTATTTCGGCTATTACGGAATTGTAATAGCCGGTACATTGTACTTTTTTCGTTTTTTCCGAATCGCCTTTTTCTCCTCTTATTATCTCCTTTCCGAATCGCCTTTTTAAGGTATTCTTAATGTATCTCGATCTACAATACACCGCCTGCCGAATTATTCAAAACGCCCTTCATGAGCGAAGGCCAAGTGAGAACGAATCTGTAAAGTGATGAATCTCTTGAGTATGAATCTTCGGGTCACGTGACTCCGTGGTCCGAATTATAATGAAACGCCCCGAATGAGCGGAGGCCAAGTGAGAAAGAATCCGTCAAGTGGTGAATCTCTTGAGTATGAATCTTTAGCTCAAGTGACACTACTTTGGACACTAGAAAGGGTCCTTTTTTTACCTTTCTGGGAAAAATGTTTAAGTAGTGGTGCTAATTTAAATTGTTCAATGATTGCGACAGCTTCTTCTATCCTTTTGCGAGTCCACAAAGGTTTTCTTTTGCATGCCGCTTGTTCAAAAACGTCCTGATAGTTTCATTAAACTGTTCTTCAGATACAAATTCGGTCAGAGTTTAATTTTTTTCTATATCTGAACTCATTTTTCTACGGTAGGTACTTGATAAAACTCGAAATATAGAAAACAATAATAAAAATGCGCGCAACCTTCCTCGTGCAATGTTTGGGCGCTGGCCAGCACGGACGCCAGAGGGGAGCGGTGAGGTAAAGGGGTGTGGTAACAAGCGAAACATAGAGCTGTGCGAGTCCTGACTTGTTTATTTCATCTTTTCACTAAAACAGTTAAGGGATTTGATCAAATCACTTACTTTCTTCAGGGAAATCACCCCACTGAGTTGTTATTTTAACATCTTCCGTGAATTGATCATATACCTTAGGGATTTGATCAAATCCCTATTTTCATCATCTCCCTGCGACATATATATATGGAGAGAATTGGAAAATAAAATACCAAACATGTGCTAGTTAATTATAGCTGAGAATGCCTGGTTTATTTTGAACATGTTTTCTGAACACTTCAAGTGAAGAGTATATATATATAAAATAAACATCATGGCAAAGATAATTTTTTTTTACAAACAAGTAATTCCTCTTGTATGCAAAGTACATATATTCAACAGCATTTGGCAAATCTTTTGAAAATGCACATATTTCAAATAGTGGCTCTGCTATAAGGCAAATATAGACCATGTTGTATGAATGGCATGTATTTGGGGCAATATCTGTCAGCAGAATTTTTTTAATATATATATGGTAAGTAGTATTCCTCGGTGGTCAGTATGCTCATGGTTTTCTTCTGTATTGTTTTGCTGTGTTGCCATTCTGCTGAGGTCTTCCTCACAGGTCTTTTCTGCGGCAAATTCTGACAATTCTGTTAAAAGCAGAATTTGAATGTGAAGAGAATATTTTGAATTATTTTTTTAAATCCAGTTTAATAAATGGTGGGGGTGGGTGGGAATATTTGAATCTGCCACCACATAAGTCATGTGAAAGTTAACACAACTTTCATTTTAACCCTGGATGAGTAACATAGGGTACTACAGCACCCCCTGCAATTTTGCAAGAAAGTTACACAGCAAAATTTTGAACTCTCACCAATTAAAGTCAATTAACCTTTCAAGGTTTCTTTATGAACTAATGATATGCGTGGTATCTTGATTTTTTATGACACTTGGGTACTCTGAGATGTTTCACCTTTATCTACATTTCTTTCGTATTGTAAGTAATCTGTTTTCCACACCACTCATTTATCAGTATCAGGTCCAGATGTAAATGGGGGGTCATCATTTTTATGGACCATTGTCCCATCCCCCCTGAAAATAACCAGAATGGAGGCCAACTTGGTCATCATACAGATAATGGTGTACTATATAGATAACAGCGAACTTGGTCATCATACAATAACTAATAAGTCCTCCCAATGATGATATTGTACCCAAGATGTAAATGGGGGGTCATCATTTTTGTGGTTGACCATTGTCCCATCCCCCCCCTGAGAATAACCAGAATGGAGGCCAACTTGGTCACCATACAGTAACTAATGTATGGTTTTGTGTGGTCTTTGGATGGATAAGAACTTAATGTTACATGAACTGACACAATCATTTGTATTTCTGAAGCTGGATTATTACACATAGATATATATGCATAGATTATATTGCGTATAGATTTTTTTTCTAATTTTTGTGATCAGATGACAAATTTTAGAACAGGCTTATGAATATTTTCTATATGATCAATTCTGCTTGTTGAAATATCCATATTAGATAAAAGAAAAAACTCAACATAATCTGGTGTGCCTTCAGAATCTCAGAGATATTTTTACTCTCTTCTGCAGGTATGGCTCTGATTACTACACAGATACCAAACAGGCCCAGATCTAGAAAAAAAAATAATGTTGGGGGAGTTGCCAAATGAGTAAATTGAACTAGGAAGATAAAGCAGGCCTAGAGAGAGTATCACCATTCTTAACAAATTTACCTCCATTTTAGTGGTCTAAAAAATGTCTCTTGAAAGGTATGATGTTTAATAATATTTGGCCACCATTCTGGTTATCATTCTCAGATGTATGAGGCAATGGTCCATCACAAAAATGATGACACTTCCCATACACATCTGGATCTGATAATGGTAAATGAGTGCTGTGGAAAACAGCAAATATTGCAAGAAAATGATACACATAAAAGAAATGTGATCTTGATAGAATTCAGATGTGTCTCCTAAAAACCATTTCACCTCTATCAGTCTACCCGTTTCTCTCAGAAGCCAAGAAAATTTGGTGAATGGGAGGCTGGCTCAGTCAGCATACCAGACTTCTAACCTGCTGCTTTCAATTTCCACCAAATGTCAGTATTGTTCTTGCATTCAGATTGTTTTCTATAAAAAAATTAACCTCACTGGAAAATAAAATAAAATAAAAATAAATACCCCCTCAGGCAGCTGCTTGCCACAGAGGTCTGACAGGAGCGTGTCAGTTTATATGCCACAGTATAAGGTCTGAGAGAATGGCAGGACCTCAGCAGAAAAACGACACAAACAGCAATGCCTTACCCGGGGCTCGAACCACAATAATAATAATATATGTTGTAGGCAACATCAAGAAACAATTGTGATCTGCTTTATCTATATAATATTAGAAAAATACATATAGTTATTCTTTGTTGAAAGGTTAAATTTGAAGAATTACTGTGACATCACTGTAACACTGAAGATTTTTAGGCAGTTTAAATGCCCACATAACAGATTAATAGTATGACCAACATGGTTACTCTGAGATTCACTCTAATTCAAATGGAGAATATATCATTATTGATAAGAATGTAGTAGCTTTTTGACTGAACTGTCTTCAGTATTCACCAATTCACATTCTTAGATTTTGATGAAAATGAGAAGATAAAATGGCTTGGTCACTATATATTCTGATTTAAGTATAGGAGGTTATATATTTGTCATGTATTAGAGCACATTAATTTTTTTTTTTTTTTTTAAACCTAGAAATCACCTTGTATCTTTTCCACTATTACTTTTATTATGAGAGAGCAGGGGGGGGAGCTAATTTGGATTATTCATTTTTTCCCTATAAATGTTTGTTATTAAATGAAAATAGAGATCTTTTTGTATACATTTCTGTGATTTATTAATTGTGACCTCGACAAGTAAGTTTTAAGTTCTCACGAAGGTTGAGGTTCCTCTGAGGAACATTCTTAAATTTTTTGCAGCTTGGGCTAAAAGGTCAAGTCTCAAGGACTCCGAGAAGGTGGTAGGGGAAGGGGATCCACTGGACAGCTGGTAGGAAATAATGATAGCCTCCCATCAAAGCAATCCAGTATGTTCTTTAGTTATATACAAGGTGTGGCTATAACACACAGGGTTGCAAATTAGCTTCTCATCTGAGAGACAACAGCTTTTCCAAGTCCATCAGTATCCCTTTTCTCAATGAAGGCAAAATGGGATAAATTCTCAGTACAGGCACATTTGGGACTCAAACCTCTGAACTGCAGATTACAAGCCTGGCAAATTGAGCTTCTATATCATTGAGGCTCAATTTGTTATATATATATTATATGAATTATATTCATATTGCGAAGAATTTTTGTGATAAAATTGCATTGTCTATCTTTATAATGATGAGAAGAATAGTAAATCACAAATATGTACCTGTTGGTGATGTGTTGACAATTTTCTCCTTTATTTATTCGTTAGTTGGGTGGGATCTGAGCCTACAATCTTCTGATAACATGTCAGGTGCTCTGATCACTAAGCTACTAATCCTTATGCTTGATACAAAGTATGTTGACTTAAAAGAAAAGCAATGCATCGTGACATGTGTTGGTTGTGTGCACTAACCTGGAAAGTACCTTCTAGACCAGAACCAGTCTTCAATTACAGTCAGTCACATCCCTAATGACCAGGTCCAGATCTAAGAAAATTTGAAATTGACAAGACACTTTGATAGCAAGACACTTGATTTCTAATGCAATATAACATTTCCCCTCTCCATTTTATGGGTTTTCAAAAAATATCTTGAAAAACGCAAGAGCACCCAACATATTATCAGGAGGTTATGGGTTCAGATTCCATGTGGCTAATCACAATTTTACCTCTATGTTTATTCGAGATTGAGATTTTTTATTATTACACACATTGTACTTTATGATTATTTCAGTTGACATAACTATATTTGGGAATGCTATAGAATTACTGCCTAAATTTTGTGCTAATAATTTACTGCTATGAAAACATACTAAGCGCAAAGCACTTAAAATTCCAGCATTTTCTAATTACATAAGCAATATGGTAGAGGAAAATTATTTCAAGCCCATGAATCCCATCATGCTGAAAATAGTACGTTAAATTTATTATTCCTAATATTTGTCTGCAATCAATAGGAATTAAAATCAGATTCTTTTTATACCCTTAGGTTTCCATTTAAAGATAATTTTTGAAGATTTGTAACTATGACTTGTGATGGATCTTCATGAAACCTTTCCATGTATAGAACCTTAGGTGTTGAATTGAATGTTGAGAGGATGCAAAATTTTTTTCTACATCCATCAGATCCAAATTTAAAAGTGTACATTTTTTTAGATGCATGCCATATGCTGAAATTAATGTGAAATTTAATTGCAGATCACAAACTTATAATAAATTGTTCAACAGGTGGAAAAATTATGTGGGAATATTTTGTCAAATTAAATACCTTGCAAGAACAAGAAGTCATATTGAATGGTGGAGGCAAAAAATGAAAGTGAGATTAGCAGCACAAACATTAAACAATTCAGTTGGTAATGCATTATTGTTCTGTGAAAAAAAAGGCATTGATGGGTTTCAAGGTGTTGGTCCAACAGCAGAATTTTCAAAGCAGATCAACGTGATATTTGATCTGCCGAATTTTTGCCACCCAATGGGGAAATGGACAAAAAAAAACTTTCTTTAAAATATAAAGATGAAATTCTAAATAATGTCAACAAAAGCATCTTTTACTTAAAGTCCTTGTAAACCAGTGATGGAGGGCCACTTTACCAGACAAAAAGAAAAGTTACTGTTATTGGCTTTATTGCTGATTTAATGAGTATAAAATGTTTGGCAGAAACATTGGTGTGGTCAGATGTTCCAGTACTGAAATATTTGCTCACCAAAAAATTTATGACCATATAGAGCTGTTTTTTTTTTTTGCAACTGTAAGGAATAGAGGTGGGAATAATAACAATCCTACAGCATTGCAGTTCCGATCTGCATATCGAAAATGCTTCACTAGCTCATGTATGCCCATCTTCTAATTCAAACTTTGAGCTAGATTCTAGTAGATCCCTTTCAGAAGACTATTATTATATATCATCAGAAGAAGTATTTACCAATCCCCCATCATTTTTGGTATTTATAAGAGTGCTTTTTTCCTGTGTCCGAAATTGTAACTTCAATACAAAGCCGGCATTTGGATTTCTTTCTATATTTTCTTGCAACACTTACAGCAATGTATCCTCTGAATCCTAAATTTCATAACATTTTCGAGATCTACAACCCGAAACACCTGCAGACGCCAATTTTCGCGTTTCTAGTACTCGTAGATCACGGTTTGACCTATGCAAAAACTATCAAACCGGTGAAATGGAGGTCTATGTGACCTCCATTTCGCCTCAAAAGACACGTCAGAGGTCGAATTTAGGATTTTTTTCGAGATGTACGACCCGGATTACCCCTAAGTGCAAATTTTCACAGTTGTACCATTTCTGCACCATAGAATGATCCACAGTCAGTCAGCCTTCAGTCACTCACTTAAAATCGTCTATATATATATATGAACGTTGAATTGTAAATTTGTAAGTTCACAAACCGAAAATAATCAGAAATATTCAGCGTTTTTTACTTTTATACGTTTAAGCTTTAAAATATCCATAAAAACGACAGGCCTTGATAAATTATTTGAAAAAATGAATTATTTGCTACCGTTCATAGCGTACAACGTAATAAAAATTTTAATTAATCGATAGGTTAGAGCATTTTAATACAGAATAATCATGATACTAATAATTTGCAATATTAAAATGATCTAATCTATCGGTTAATTCAAATTTTTATTCCTTGAAGTATGTTTTATAATTTGAAGATGTGACAAATAACATACGTATTAATATGTGACGTTTGGACTCGCCAATTATAATAGAAGTCCTGGCGTAGATATCCTTGTAAATTGCAAAAGAAATTTAAAACGTTATAATTGGCTAAACAAGAAAAAATAATCATGATACTAATAACTTTCATTGCATTCTCTTTAGCCAATTACAACGGTTTAAATTGCTTTTGCAATTTACAAGGATATCTACGCCATAAGACTTAGAACATTGCGTTCTAATTGGCGAGTCCAAACGTCACTTTAGAACATGTTATATCACGTGTCATTCGAAGAGTTTACCAAAGATCCAATCAAAACGATCACTTCAGCGCTCTGATACATAAAGAGGAATGCGTTTGTTTTGATCGAACGGCCATCAATTTCTTCGTTTTAAAAAAATATACTTGCTCAAGCGTTCTATAAGTTTTACTAGTTCAGTTAAAATACTTAGGAATAATATGCATTTGAATGGTAAAATCATTGCATAAATGCTTCTATGTTTAAAAGTCACTGAAAAGCGAAACGTCCATAGAAGGTAATGTTAACCAGGCAAGCATATCGTTCCCAGCGCCCTCTACTGGTATGGGACACTTGTTCTGCCAGATTTTAATAGGCGAATGACACTATACTTATAGGCACAATACTCTTGCTGTCTGAAAATTAAATCTGAAAGCTTCCACTACCTGTCATTTCACAATATGGAGGTGAAAGACAACTGTCGCAACTGAAAGATTTTTTATCCACTTTCACATTTCTTAAGGTTAATGGCTCACTTCCACGGGTCTCCTGCACCACTTAACTAACTCCATAAAAAATCATTCACTGAAAGTCATAATCATTGTCTGTCATCTGTTCTCTCTTGAGCAAACATTCCCCACCCCCATCAAGGAGAAAATTTCTGGTAATTTGAAGTTACCACTTAGTGGAATGGAGGAATCCGCTATCGTTAACTAAGTGAGAAAGTCTGCATTATAACCTTCTGGCAAAGATTAACATTTTTCCGACAATATCATGGTTGCATCCTGTCATAAACCAATATACCTAGTCCATTCTCCGTATATCAAATCTCCGCATGTTAAATGATCCCCGAGGAATAATTGGAAAGCATCTGGTATTTTAAATCCCCGAAAGTTGGCGGTCCTGTTCCCTCATTTTCAACCCACTGTGAACCCACTGAAGTTACCGGTGTGCTGGCGGCCAAATTTCTCTCTGATGAGAAAGGTGGTTTCATGAGTTGCTTCCAGTGAAATTTTTCGCGAATGAACAGTGAGATGGAGTATAGTGGTAAAGGCTTGAAGTTGATTGAGATTATAATAGCGGCAAAAGAATAATACACTATGATTAATACAGTAGTAGCAGCTTTATTTATCATATATCAATAATTGTAAATTTAGTTTTAGTAATTAAATGCAATAAAATAAAAGTATTAACTTTACGAATAAGTAAATGATATCTTGTGAGGCTGACCCTAGAAAAGAAGGACCATAACTAACCCTAGAAAGAACCAAACTATTACACAGTATAAAATTAGGCTGTATAATAGTTTGGTTCTTTCTAGGTTAGTTATGGTAGTGAAACTTAGACGCTGTGTAAACAAGATAACAGGAAACTAGATGCTTTTGATTGTAGATGCTTACGTAGTATCTTGGATATTAGGTGGTTTAAATTTGTAACTAATGATGAGGTTAGGCAAAAGAGTCTGCAACCTCCTTTAAGCAGCATATTGTGCAGAGAGAGACTCCGCTGGTTTGGCCATGTTGCCCGTATGGATAATTTTAGATTGGCGAATAGGGTTATGAACAGTGTAGTGTGCCTAGAGGCCTTAGAAAGAAGGGGAGACCTAGGATGCGGTGGGCAGACAATGTCAAACAGGACCTTGTTAGAATTGGTGTGCAGTGGCCAGATGCAGCAGATGTAGCTCAGGACAGATATGCTTGGAGAATTAAACTGCATGGTCTGGTCGGACCTCCGTAGCCCATGGCTGCTTGAGGATGATGATGTGAGACCCCTCTTTCGATGTGGGCCCTAGCTAGCGCCTAGTGCACCTTTTTATAAATCCGGACCTGGTAATAAGTATTGTATTAAATAAAGTGTTTAATAAAATAAGTTTGTATTTTAGAATTTTGGGTAAAGAATTTTTTCACTATTGTTCAGTTTTGTATAAGTTTCTCAAGAGTGGCATTGCTTTTGTTAAATATTCAAACGTCCATAACATATATTTCATTAAATGCTGAACGAATGTTGTTGAAAATCGTGATATTAATTTATTCGATTGAGATCTTTATCTGCAATCACATTTTTCAATAAAAAAAATTTTAGAAGTTACAGAGCTTTGACGTTAGCTTCCCATTGGCTTAACAGGGATTTTCCTTACTTTCTGGAAATCAGTGTAGATAAAAGCAATAGGAAGATTGGTAATAATAAAAAGGCTCTTTCACCTGTTTGGAGTTTGAATAATTTTTTGTTAAATACGCATGTTTTACAGCTTACTATGTTTTCTCAATTAATTATGTAACAATCGGATAAATGAAACCATTTCGGACAAATCTTTTGATGTTGTGTGTGAATCTCTACCTACTTACACAAAGAATAAAGTCAATGAAGACTGGACATGGACGGCTATTAAACAAAAATCAAAAAATTTTGTAATTAAAAACATTGAAGTTATTTGTCTAAAATTTTAAAAATTTAACTACAAATTATTTATTTTAAAGTGCAATGAAATGCCATAAGCTATTTATTAAAAATATTAATTGTTCCCTATATTTTAACCAGTTAACCTCTAGATTACGCTAAATAACAAGTGATTCGATTCACTCGTGAGTTATAATGAAGGTATCGCAATGACTGTGAACGAGGCCCGGAAACTCCAAAGAGCGTGCCACGAAAATACAAATTAATCCACAGCTGGTTTCGAACCAGAGACCTCATTACCACAAGCCAGGTGATACTGTACGATGCTACAGTTTGGATTACTTGAAGTTATTTATCTGTCTTCTCGTTTATCTGTGTCTTGACATCTCAGTTACAGATAAATTTTTGAACTTAGCCTACGATGTGAACGAATAGTTCGCAACAATCTAGAGGTCCTGTATAGTTAGAGGCCGGCCATCGCGGTGATTAATTGCCATTGGTTGATCGAGTCGCGTGGTTTATGGGCGCCATGTTCTGTCGTTCCGTGAGACGAAAGCCTATGAGTTAGAGTGCGTACCAAGTTAAAACTTCTCAGTTGTCATAGTTTTATATACTTTTTTTGTCTATAAAAGCTGTCATATTTTAAGAATGCCTCACTACGCTGCATTTGGGTGAAGAATTTCACCCAAAGAAACAAATTAATGAATATTTTTTTCCGAAAAACTCCATCAGAAGACGGCAATCGGCTGCAAAAGTGAAATGAGTTGATTGAAAACTAACAAATAATTTCTTTTAAGGTTCGTTTGAAAAACGAGCTAATGTTTTCACTTTGTCATCAGCCTATGCCAATATTTGTTAATCTGTCTGTCCATCTCTCTGTTAACTGTTGTTTGTCCATCTGTCTTTCCACCTGTCTGTCCGTATGTAGACAATCAATTTTCTTTACTTTTAGAGCTAAATGAAAAATTATTTTTGGGTTGGACAGATGTCGAACAAATATTGCGATTCGCAATTTTGAAAATTTTTACTAGCTCTAGCCCCTAGCGATGGAAAAAAATCGAAAATGCTAAAATTCCAAAGAATATTAAAAAACAAATTATTTACATTGGAAATCTGAATTTTTGGTATTAGAATGTTATGATGAGAAAGTTTACAATGGCGAAAAGGCTGTGGCGTCTTAGTCAAAAGGGGGTGCGAAAATGAAACTTCTTTTAAAGAGATAAACAAACCAATATATATTTTGTTTACAGACCCTAACAAAATATCATCATCATCATCATCCTGAAGCAGCCATGGGCTACGGAGGTCCAACCAGACTGTACAATTTAGTCCTCCAAGCAAGTCTGTCCTGAGCTACATCTGCTGCATCTGGCCATTGCACACCAATTCTAGCAAGGTTCTGTTTGACATTGTCTGCCCACCGCATCCTAGGTCTCCCCTTCTTTTTGAGGCCTTTAGGCACACTGTTCATAACCCTATTCACCAATCTATAATTATCCATACGGGCAACATGGCCAAACCAACAGAGTCTCTCTCTGCACAATATGTTGCTTAAAGGAGGTTACCGACTCCTTTGCTTAACCTCATCATTAGTTACAAATTTGAACCACCTAATGCCCAAGATACTGAGTAAGCATCTAGAATCAAAAGCATCTAGTTTCCTGTTATCTTGCTTACAAAGTGTCCAAGTTTCACTACCATAACTAACCCTGGAAAGAACCAAACTATTATGCAGTTAAATTTTTGTCTTTAGGTGTATACGCCTATTTCTCCACACTCTCCATAGATTCTCATAAGTCCCGGCAGAAATCCCTATCCGTCTGTTAATCTCATGCCGCACATCACCAGTATCAGTTACATAGCTCCCAAGGTAATTAAACTGTGACACCTGCTCAAGACTGCAACCATTCAGATTAACTGAATCACAACCTGCCTGACCAATTTTCATCACTTTAGTTTTCTCTCTGTTTATAACCAAACCTACTTTACTACCAGTCTCATCAACAGCTCGAATGAAAGAGTTCATATCATCAACATCATTTGCCAAAAGGGCAAAAAGATTTTGGCCTTAAATGGACTGGAGATACGAAAATTTCTGATTTAGATTATGCTGATGATTTATCAGCATAATCTAAATCAGAAATTTTCGTATCTCCAGTCCATTTAAGGCCAAAATCTTTCCCTTGAAGTGAATTTCGCATAACATAATCAATAACCAAGCTAAAGAGAAAAGGAGACAAAATGCACCCTTGTCGAACACCAGAAGTAATGCTCAACCATTTGCTACAAGCCTTACCAACTCTCACACACGACTCAGTGTTATTGTAGAGAGATTTCATTATGTTAACTAACTTGTCTGGTATACCATATGATTTCACAATCAACCATAAATTATGACGATCAACAGAGTCGAAAGCCTTTTTGAAATCAACAAAGCTAGCAACCAAAGGTTTCTGAAACTCTAAATATTTCTCAAGAATCTGCCTAAGTGAAAATATCTGATCCACACATCCCCTACCACTTCTGAATCCACATTGCTCATCATGCAATTGACTGTCAACCATATTCTTAATTCTATTAAGCACAATCATGGAAAGAACTTTACCTGGAACAGAGAGTAGGCTAATACCCCTATAGCTATCACAAGAATTGCGATCACCTTTTTTGAAAATAGGGATAACAATAGCTGTGGTAAAATCCTTAGGAACCATGCCTTTATCATAAAAGATATTCAGAATTTCAGTCATCCAAGTGGTAACCGAAACATTCCCAGCTCTAAGCATTTCCGTAGTAATTTTATCTACCCCTGGGGATTTATGAAGTTTAAGTTTAGAAACATCCAAAATAACTTCAGATTGTGTTATAGGGCCAACATTAAATCCACCAATGCATCTATCATCAGTGCAAACAATGGGAATAGAAGTAACCACATTGTTTAGAATATCACTGAAATGCTCAGCCCACCTAGCCATGACAGAATCCTCACCTTCTATAACCTTACCTTGATTATCCTTCAATCCCTGTATACCTGTCCGTTTTCTACCACACAAAACATTAACTATCTCTCTGCTGTTGTGCTGTCTAATGCTTCCTCGGCTTTGTCAGCCAAACCATCAAGCCAAAGATTCTTAGCAGCCAACTGATCTTTTACACGTTTATTAAATTCTCTGTAATGCTTTCTATTTTGACTAGTAGGGTATTGATTAAGGACATTCCTGTAGTTCTTTCTTTCCGAAATAAGCTCAAGTGCCTTTTCACTCAGATAATTCTCTCTCTTCTGCTCCTTTTTTCCTAAAAGAGTAGTGTTAGTGTCCAAAAAAGCCTGTTTAAAATGATCCCATTCTTCCTCAACTTCAGTAGTAAGCAAATCATGACTGTCATAATGACTAAGTAACCTATCATGGTAAGCTTTAACTATAACTGGGTCTTTCAGAGCTTCGGTATTAAAGGTAAATTTTTTAACCCTAGCACAAGACTTTTTAAGTTTAAGTTGCAAGACACTTTTAACAAGGTAATGGTCAGATCCAATTTCAGCTCCCCTATATGCCCTGGTATTTCTAACAGAACTAGCCCATTTGCTGTTAATTAATATATAATCAGTCATATTCCTATGCAGCCCATCAGGTGAAACCCATGTGTAGTTATGTATGTCGCGGTGTTTGTAATATGTGTTTGTTATTCTGAAACCATTTAGTTTACTTACCTGTAGGAGACGTTGCCCATTGCCATTGCAGCTACCAATACCAAAAAGCCTATTATTCCTGTCCACAGGTCAGAGTCAGTACCAACTTTGGCATTGAAGTCACAAAGAACAAGGGTAATATCTCCTTTCTTCACAGAATTCAAAATATCCCGAAGTTGTCCGTAAAACCTATCCTTCTCATCCTCATCGGCATCCTCAGTGGGGTCATAAGAGCAGATAACATTCAAGTCTTTAACGCTTGTCTGAAATTTTGCTGTAAGAAACCTTTCATTAATGCACTCATATCCTAGAAAAGCATCACTAGCGTGTCTGCTGAGAAGCAGATCCACGCCTTGGTGATGCTTATTGTCGTCCCTCCCTGAAAAGAGAAATTTAAGATTATTTTTAAGAATCTGACCTTTATCTGTCCATCTGATCTTTTGCAAGCCGAGAATATCTAAATTATAATGGTGGAATTCTTGTGTGTGGACATTAAGAGAAAAAGCTCTGTGCAGAGTCCTCACATTCCAACTACCTATGGAGAGAAAATGGTTAGTGGGATGTTTAAAGAAACGATGTTTATTGAGAGAGGGAATGCCGACAATATTAAACAGCCCCCTAATCGCAGACATAGGTCAAAGACCCGTTCCCCCACCACTAAAGGCTGAAGCCATCTACACTGGAAGACTTCCTCCAATGTAGAATTAGACGATGCCAATAGAAGCAAAGAGTTCAGGTGCCTGCGATGACCTCTGCTGAGGATTATCCACCAGCTGATAAACATATCCTGTGAATCTATTCATTTGGGGCTGTCAACCCACAAACAAACAGAAAACACAGCGGAAGATTTTATCTCCACAGAAGCCCACCAGTGCACAAAATCAGGATCCATAATCAAGCTCAGAGCCATATATCTGTCCAGTCCAGTGGGTTTATATGGTCAGCACCAGGACCCTGTGTGGTTGACCACTCCTCAGCAGGGTAGGAAAAAAAAAGAAAAGTAGCCATAGTTGTCCAGATCAGTAGGCCACACTAATCTGGCAGCCCTGCCTTTCCGTTCACTTCCACAAGAGAGTATCTGTTTTGAAAGGTACTAACGGTCTGTTCCACGAGAAAGCGGGTCGGACATTAGGTGCTAGGCGTGGCCGGTTCTATGTGTTGTTATTTTAGGTATATTTTTATATTATGTTTCGATCATCTCAGGTACGTAAGATGCATTTTTATTTTTCTACAGAGAAGAAAAATGGTTATATAACGTTTCGGAGAAGTATAGACGAAACATTGTGAAGCCGTAGTAAAAGTTGGAAGTTGCATACATTGAGTTTCGCATTGGAAGCGTTTTTGAGTTGTCCCACTGGATGTTTTTTTTCTCACCCCTGTACGATCCACGGAGGAAGTAACCATTCTTTTGTTTAATATATTTTGGGTGAGATTTTAGTCATGTACTGCGATGTGGAAAGACTTTACGTAGGCAGCAACCATTTATAACGCTTACGAACCGTTAAAGCTTTGGAAATTCCGGTTTTTGAAAAGTCGTTTTCGGTAAAAACTTTGGTATTTGAGAGTAATCTGAAGATTAATATTATTGTTTTGGCCCAGAAATTAAAATTAACAGTTATGTGCACGTCGTGGTGTAATAAGATAGAAAAATAGGATTGGATTTGCATCGCACCTTAAGGCTTTTGCCGAACGGTTGCAGTGAAAAACACACAAACAGCGATGCGTTACCCGGGGCTCGAACCCAGATCCCTTAGATCAGTAGCCAAGTGCGCTAACCACTCGGCCATGGGACGGCGAATAGCCTTATTAGGGCAACCATTAAAAAGAAAGTGAACCCACTTTGTCCTTTCCACTGCATGCGTTTCGTTCCCGGATTTTCTGCTACTCTCTCCCGCCACCTTTGGGGGCGGGGGTGGCTCAGTTGGTAGCGCGCCAGGCTCGTAATCTGTAGTTCCCAGGTTCGAGTCCCAGCTGGGTCAGCGTTGAGATTTATCTCCGCAAAATCGGCCCCCTGCCCACGGTCAGTAGAGGACACCGATGGGCTTGAAAAGGCCGCCGTCCGTCGGATGGGCGTTAAGCCGTGGCCCCGTGTGTGGGAGAGCCATAACCTGTGCACGTTAAAGAACACGCTGGATGGCCTTGACGGGAGGCTACCATCTGTCTCCCAACAGCTGTTCCAGTGGGTCTCCTCCCCCAACCTTCTCTGAGCCTTCGGAGTCCATGTGACCTGGCCATTTAAGCCCATGGTGTGCAAAAAAGTGCAGCTCAGCGGTAAAACAACCCAACCTATTAGATTATCTAAAAATTGTTTCAGGATGTTTCTCAAGTGTAAAATAATTCATTTATACTACAGAAAAGGAAGGATCTAAATAAATACACCTAATTCTGTTTAAACTTTTTACACGGTAAATAGGTTCCCGAAAAAACCGTGTAAAAAAATTCTAAAACAAAACACAGTGCATATGAAAAAATAAAATATGAAAATAGAATTGGTTCCAGACGTAAAAAAAAACATACCCCCTCAAGCAGCTGCTTGCCACAAAAATCTGACAGGAATCTGTCAGTTTATATGCAAGTGTTAGTTTAATTATCTTTATAACTTTAAACACGACATGAGAGACCAAGACTAAAGTATATTGAAGATAAAAATGAGGGGAATTCCCGGAACTCAATGTTGCCACTTTTTGCCAATGGTTTCGTACAGTTTTTCGATCAAATGCAAAGTAAAATGCAGAAGACTTGTTCTGTACTCAACTGTTAGTGTACTTTTTATTTTGGGGATTTTAGTGCACATAATGAGTATTTATAGTACTTCTTGACGTATATCAAATTTATAACTTGAAGAATTAAATGAAGGTTCTTTGTAGTTTACTGTGAGGCTGATGTAAAGAATAGTTTCGTGACTTTAAACCGTTAGTTATATTGCATATATTAATCTATTTAAATTTTCCTCTTAGACATGCATATCTATTATGCTAGGCACGGACTTTACAATTTGTTTCCTTTCTCCTCAGTGTTGTTTCTATTGCTATGTGCATGTAAAGACTTTAAGGAGACCTAAAAAATTGTGCTGATAATTTTTGACATTAACTATTGTGGAAATACTACGGAAATTTTTCAGCGTAACAACTGTTTTTTTTTTTTTTCAAATTAAAACCTACCGGTTTGGTTTTAAAGAAAATAAATATATAAAGAATTTTAATTTTTACATATGTATTTTTAAAACTTCAACATACCAGTAATATATTGCGCAAAATCATCTGGCAACACAACGAAGCAGTACAGCTGACGTCATCTCGGTGTTTTTGCTATTTTATTTTTAACCCGTATTCACAGGCAGCACTAATTTTAGGAGTTCACTTATTTCTCATGCCGCCACTCTATTTTAACTTACACTTTTATACGAGATAAGTAACATTTATATAATTAAAATAGTGTTTAAATTAATAAAAATCAAATGACTACTTAAAGATTTTCATATCTATTTTTTCATATGCACTGTATTTTTTTTTAAAGGTTTATTTTTTTACACGGTTTTCTCGGGACCTATCTACCGTGTCAGAATTTGAAATAGAATTGGGTGCATTTAATTATATTATTCCTATTGTATGTTAAGAAGGATTTATTATTTTTTTTAAAGTTGAGTGGTTAGCGAGCTTGGCTACTGATCTAAGAGACCTGGGTTCGAGTCCCGGATAAGGCATGGCTGTTTTGTGTCGTTTTTCTGCTGTGGGCGTGCCATCTTCTCAGAACTTCTACTATGGCATATAAACTGACAGGCTCCTGTCAGACCTCTGTGGTAAGCAGCTGCTTGAGGGGGTATTTATTTATTTATTATTAAAAGTTGAGAAACATCCTGAAACAAATTTAAGAGCATATAATAGCAGGAATTTCATTCAAGGAAATAAATTAATTAACTTTATTCGTGACGGAAATGCAAATTACGAAACAAAAGACGTATCCGGTTTAACGATTCGAAAAACATTGTTGTGTGATCGATTATTTAGCATACGGTCTGTTTTCTTCCTTTCTCTTTAATGGTGAAACTAACAATGTAACATTTACTAGTGAATACAAAACTTAGGTTTTCAACTGAAATACATTTAATTGGTTATTTAGATATGGTTATTTGTGTTATTAAGAACTTTCCGGGAGTCTTCGAAACGACACTTAGGAGTCATTTCTGCAGATAAGTCATCTGTCTCTCAACAGCTGTTACAGTGAGGCCACTCCCCCAACCTTCTCTGAGCCTTCGGGGTCCTCGTGACCTGGCCGTTTAGCCCATTGTCTTCAAAAAAAAATTACGGATCACAGGTAAAACAACCAACTCTGAGCGCTATATGATATCATATGCATTTTATTCTATGAAATTCCAGTCAGATATTCAAATTGATTCTGTTTACATTTTAAAGCATCCACCTTACAAAGATGTTTATTCGTATGCATCACAGCGCATTCCTGCTTTTATATGCTCTTAAATTTGTTTCAGGATGTTTCTCAACTTTTAATAATAAATAAATAAATACCCCCTCAAGCAGCTGCTTACCACAGAGGTCTGACAGGAGCCTGTCAGTTTATATGCCATAGTAGAAGTTCTGAGAAGATGGCACGCCCACAGCAGAAAAACGACACAAAACAGCCATGCCTTATCCGGGACTCGAACCCAGGTCTCTTAGATCAGTAGCCAAGCTCGCTAACCACTCAACTTAAAAAAAAATAATAAATCCTTCTTAACATACAATAGGAATAATATAATTCAATGCACCCAATTCTATTTCAAATTCTGACACGGTAGATAGGTCCCGAGAAAACCGTGTAAAACAATAAACCTTTAAAAAAAATACAATGCATATGAAAAAATAGATATGAAAATCTTTAAGTAGTCATTTGATTTTTATTAATTTAAACACATTTTTAATTATATAAATGTTACTTATCTCGTATAAAAGTGTAAGTTAAAATAGAGTGGCGGCATGAGAAATAAGTGAACTAAAATTAGTGCTGCCTGTGAATACGGGTTAAAAATAAAGTAGCAAAAACACCGAGATGACGTCAGCTGTACTGCTTCGTTGTGTTGCCAGATGATTTTGCATAATATATTACAGTACGTTGAAGTTTTAAAAATACATACGTAAAAATTAAAATTCTTTATATATTTATTTTCATTAAAACCAAAGCGGCCAGTTTTAATTTAAAAAAAAAACAGTTCGTACGCTGAAAAATTTCCGTAGTATTTCCATAATAGATAATATCAAAAATTATCAGCTATTTTTCATATGCACTGTGTTTTGTTTTAGAATTTTTTTACACGGTTTATTCGGGAACCTATTTACCGTGTAAAAAGTTTAAAACAGAAATAGGTGTATTTATATAGATCATTCCTTTTCTGTAATATAAATGAGTTATTTTACACTTGAGAAACATCCTGAAACAATTTTTAGATAATCTAATAGAAGGAATGCGTTGTGATGAATACGAATAATGTTAAATATCTTTGTTTGGTGGATGTTTTTAAATGTTAAGAGAATAAATCTGAATAACTGACTGGAATTTCGTACAATAATATGCATTTGATATCATATAGAGCTCAGAATTGATTGTTTTACCTGTGATCGGCATTTTATTTGTAGACAATGGACTAAACGGTGAGGTCACGAAGACCCCGAAGGCTCAGAGAAAGTTGGGGGAGGAGCCTCACTGGAACAGCTGTCGGGAGACAGATGGTAGTGTGAAAGTTGAAAAAACATGAAAACTCGTTAAGTAGGTAATGCTGCTGTCCATAAAACTAACAACCTTCGTTTTCTTTCCCCTCAAAATAGAAGAAATTTACTAGTTACTACATGTTCGGACAGCAAAGAATTACGAATTTCCTTTGAAATGGAAGCTCGTATGAGGATCCGTGTGTGGGAGACAGTGTGGAGTCTGTAAAACCTTTTTTCTCATCCTCATCGGCATTCTCAGTGGGGGCATAACAGTAGATAAGATTGAAGTCCTTAACGCTTGTCTGTAATTTTGCTGTAAACAACCTTTCATTAATGCACTCTTTTCCTAGAAGAGCATCACTAGCGTGTCTGCTGAGTAGCAGACCCACGCCTTGGTGATGTTTATTGTCTTTCGTCCCCGAAAAGAGATATTTAAGACACTCACGGTGAATTCAAAAACTTTTGAAAGAGGTACTAGATTAAAAGAAATGCGTCTTATTTCTGCTCCTTAATTTTTAGTAAATTTGGTATAGAACGTATCGAAACACGTAAGTGCGGAAGAGTAAACAAACTCCTCTGTTGGGAATACGAAACAGTGTAAATGTCAGTTCCTTGCGATTGTGCAAACAATGCATTCTCAATCGTCACTGTCAGATGTCATTCGCCTATTATTGAAATCGTCCAACGCTTTTCTCGCTGTTCCATTCGCCGCATTAGCTATTAAAATATGGCGAAGAAGTCATCTTTTTTGAGGGTTTGCAGTTATCAGAGCTTTGCCTATCGCAAACAGATTTGAGTATAATAAGCAGCCATAGGCAAGGCCCGTGCGGTTGATAAATACCGTCGGCCTGTCCTTCTGCTGCTCTGCTGCTCGAAAAGTATCAGCTAAATCAAGTTAAATAATATTCGTGAAGTGTTTGTGGTTCTTTTATATTTTCCTTCAGGTAAGTAACTTTGTAGTGAATAATTAGTTTAGAGTAGAAATAATCTAATTCTACACTTTTTAGCCTAAGAGCTATGAAATTTCGGTCGGTTTCGAACCAACAAATAGTATGCAGCACATTATTCTGATTATGGGATATAAAATTGATAGTTAACCGCTATTTGTCGGTGTCGACCACTTTATTTTGGCTGCAATACGGACGTTATTCATTTCCTATGCTTTTCAGGTATCCTACCGAACGGCTACAGAATTTCCTTGTTATGCCAGTGAGAAACCTTACTTGGAAGCTCTAAAATATGCATTTAATGGAAAAATGTCACTGATGATAAATTAGAGATCATAATCAAATATTTTTTAAATATCGGTTTTCAAAAATATTGTTTTAGTATTAAATGGTTGCGGAAGCTGGAATGGTTAACAAAAATCTTCAGTGGTATGCCAGTGAGAAAGTGGAATTCTTATTTTCAAAACAAGAAATTCAGCTACAGATTGTCGCACATTAAAAAAAAATGAGATCGCTTCTTCACAATAAAAGTCTACGATGTGTGGTTATAAGTAAAATGGGAAATTAACAGAAGAATACAGGTGGTAAATTAGAATTACAAATGATATGGCGAAAACACGGACGTGAAGTCATCAGTGGTATCCAGTGTTGCCGCCATAATTTCTATATCTTTCAAAACCAGTGTATAAATGAAAATACTTCTAATTCTAAAATATTAACTGGTAGTTATTACCTTTTTTTAATTTTCGTAAATATATTTATAATATTCTGAAATATTTAAATAAAATCTTAATAAGTAAATTATTTTGAATCCTATTAAAATAAATTAAATTAACTTATCTTGAACCAATTATAGGAATTGCTTATTTAGGCATATTTATTTTCCCTCTTTTTGTTGAAGTCTATCCAGACAGACGGTATCTAGGTGGCTTTCACGGTATGCGTTTCCCTGTGGTGCCCAACGACAAATTCCTAGATCGAGGCTAGGTGTGAATCTCTTACGTATCTCATAGACAACTTTGTCCTTAGGGGTAAAGAACGCTTTTTCCTGTGTTCCCAAAGGACAACCCTGTGGTTTAATCTAAGGCTTCTATTACACATTTCGCTGTACTGTACATTACCTTCTTCTTAGCTCTGAACAATGCGTTTCCGTGTAGTGGGTAAATTATATTTTTATCGCCAAGTTGACATTTGTTGGTTGACATTTCAAAAATATCACAGCGGAAGATTTTCCCTCTACAGAAGCCCACCAGTGCAGAAAAATCGGGATCCATAATCAAGCTCAGAGTCATATATCTGTCCAGACCAGTGGGTTTATGTTGTCAGCACCAGGACACTGTGTGGTTGACCACTCTCCAGCAGGGTAGAAAAAAAAAAGAAAAGTAGTAATAGTTGTCCAGATCAGTAGGCCACTCTAATCTGGCAGCCCTCCTCTTCCGTTCACTTCCACAAGAGAGTATCTCTTTTGAAAGGTACTAAACGGTCTGCACCACGAGAAGGCGGGGTCGGACATTAGGTGCTAGGCCTGGCCGGTTCTATGCGTTGCTCTTTTAGGTATATTTTTATATTATGTTTCGATCATCTCAGGTACGTAAGATGCATTTTTATTTTTCTACAGAGAAGTAAAATGTTTATATAACGTTTCGGAGAAGTATAGACGAAACATTGTGAAGCCGTAGTAAAAGTTGGAAGTTGCATACTTTGAGTTCAGCATTGGAAACTTTTTTGACTTGTTCCATTGGATTTTTTTTTCTGACCCTCCTACGGTCCACGGAGGAAGTAACCATTCTTTTGTTTAATATATTTTGGGTGAGATTTTAGTGATGTACTGCGATGTGGAAGGGCTTTACGTAGGCAGCAACCATTTATACGTTTACGAACCGTTAAAACTTTGGAAATTCCGGATTTTGAAAAGTCGTTTTCGGTAAAAACTTTGGTATTTGCGAGTAATCTGAAGATTGACATTATTTTTTTGGCCCAGAAATGAAAATTAACAGTTATGTGCACGTCGTGGTGTAATAAGATAGAAAAATAGGAATGGATTTGCATCGCACCTTAAATCCTTTGCCGAACGCTTGCAGTGTTTAAAAATTATGTTTATGGGTGAATAAATATTTCGATTTAGAGTGAATGGTAGGGTAAAACTTATTTATTAAGGAATGAAATAAACAGTTGCAATTATCTTACTATAAATAGGAATTGAGTACGAAGAATTTGTGTTGACACGAAATAGGGTTCCCATTAATTGTAGCTATGGAAATGGCGTTTCTTGAACTACGTTATTTGCGTTTTTAGAGTTAAGAACGATAGGATAATTTTAGAAATGCCAAGATGGAAAATAATTATGCGGTGCAATACACTAATTATTTTATTAAGAGTAAAACTGAAATCGATACGTGATTTGAGGTTTCATGTCAAATTTGAGTTTAATATTTTGTTTTTTGCGTGTTAAATACTCCAACGTTCGTCATTTATATATTACGGCAACCAACGTTTTTATGTTCGATATTACACATATGTCGTACAGGTGTGAGAGATATCTAATGCAAATGATATCGAATAAGATATTTTGCTACTAAGGTATTATGCCAATGTCACCTTTTATTTCGTCCATCAGATAGGTATTGTGAGTGACCTCAGGAGAAAATATGTTTTGGAAAATGTTTTCAACTGAATAATAAACTGTGATTTCACAATATAGTTTTTTTTTATGGCTTTCATGAGACACTGAAAATGCTTTTCCTCTTCACATTATAGAAATTATGTTGGGAAGTAACCGAAACCGCTTCGCAGACGTCATCTCTGTGTTTTCTCCAATTTATTATTAAGGCGCACACACATTTCGTTTTGATTATACACGTAGGATATTTTTTATTTTAACTAGTCTAGGCAGGGAAACTTTTTGTTATTCGATTATCTTTAGTTATAATATTGTTTCGTAAAATATTCACTAATTGGCTTCGCTCAGGTTCGAGAAATGGTGAGAAAGGAAGCTTAAAGAGACAGAACTTTGTTGCGGATATGGAGAGGTGTCGCTTCCTTCGAAGTCGGAAAACAATTAAATCAACAATGTTATTGTCAGACGTCAGCAAAGAATTATTACGATTACTTTCAAACAGCATACAGTGAACGAAATCTGTTGAAGTCCAAACGTACGTAGTAGCTTCGACATTTTTCACGTTTTCTTCTAAAGAATCGAAGATTAGTTGTGGTTAGAAAAATAAGCCGTCTTTTAAATCACGGAGGTAGGAAGAGGATATTTTAATGATATCGTATATGTACGGTGACCATACGTCCTTTATTTAAGAGGACAAGTCCTTTATTCCACTGCTCTGTCCTTTAGATTTATTTTTTTTCTAAAATGGCGATTTTCTCCCTTTTTTTTCGTGAATTAAAATAGTAAACTGAATATTGGCGAGCAGTAGATGGGTTGAAATTTTTAAATATTTCACCGATAAACAGGAATCTTTTAAAAACATTTTAAAAGACGTTGAATTTAGCTTATGTATCCTTTGATTTAATGTCCTCACTGAACGAGTATTTTGATTAGCGAACAATATGAGGAAAAGTGAAAAAACAAAATGAAAAATCGGAACATTTAAAGCATGCATTATTAACATATGCAACTTTCATATGAATTCTACACAGTTTTATGAAATTTTTAAACAAAAACCTGATTTATTAACCCTTCCAGTGTCCAGAATGTATATATCCGTTTTTAGTACAATAAAAGAAAACGATTTAAAAAAAAAATAAAAATTGCCATTTTAGCAAACTTTGGAAATAGATATAAAAATATGTAATTTATGCTTGACAAATAATATTTTCTTTTTTTATTTGATACATATTTTATTAAACTATGACATAAATAAATAGTTAGAACCATCAGTTTGGCATTTCTTAGAAGTTATATAAGGTATTGCCAATTTTTTGACATTACTCTGTGCTGAAGAAATACCCTAATTTAAGCTCAGAAGTTTGATTTGAACTATTATCAACACAAATTTTTCCTTAAAGTTTTAAAAATCTCCTGATAATTAACAAAAAACTGCTACTTTTTAAAATTAACTGCTACCTTTCTTTTGGTATATTACTGTAAAAATTGTTATTAAAAATAATATGTTAGTACAGTATTCGAATTTTTTACTTTAATAAAATTCAGAATTAAATTTTTTAATTTGGTATAAAACATGAGCTATTTCTGTTGATTAGTCATTTATTAAAAATATTCCAAATGTAACTTATTTATTGGACTGCAAAAAACCTCAAATTATAGTATGGAGAAAAACATTTCAAAATGGAAGAAATGTTTCCTTTAAACAAGATTTTTTTTGTTATTTAGAAATAATTAGCCATTCTATTCATATGCGTTATAATCAATTCTATTAGCCTTTTTTTTTTTAAATTGTTGTTGTGTTGCAAGATGCATTGTTTCATTACATGACTGTAAAAAAGTCCTATTAAAATGAAATATATGGTCTTTTTTGTTAAATATTTTATTTTCAAAAAATCCAGAATTAAATGTTGATTAATTTGGCATCATCATCCTAAAGCAGACATGGGTTACATAGGTCCAAACAGACCGTGGAATTTAGTTCTCCAAGCAAGTCTATCATGAGCTACATCTACTGTACCTGGCCACTGCACACCAATTCTAACAAGGTCCTGTTTGACATTGTCTGCCCACCGCATCCTAGGTCTCCCCCTCCTTCTGAGGCCTTTAGGCACACTGTTCATAAACCTATTCGCCAATCTATAATTATTCATACGGGCAACATGGCCAAACCAACGGAGTCTCTCTCTGCACAATATGCTGCTTAAAGGAGGTTGCAAACTCCTTTGCCTAACCTCATCATTAGTTACAAAGTTGAACCACCTAATGTCCTAAGGATTAGTATGGAGAATTAGTTGGGAGCTATGTAATGATGTGATGTGCGGCATGAGATTAACAGACGAATAGGGATTGCTGCCGGGACTTTTAAGAATCTATATGGAGTGTGGAGAAATAGGCGCATACACCTAAAGACTAAAATTAGACTGTATAACAGTTTGGTTCTTTCTAGGGTTAGTCATGTAATGATTATGGAGCTATTATGTAATGATTATGGAGCTATGTAATGATACTGCGTAAGCATCTGGAATCAAAAGCAGCTAGTTTCCTGTTATCTTTTTTACAAAGTGTCCAGGTTTCACTATCATAACTAACCCTAGAAAGAACCAAACTGTTATACAGTCTAATTTTAGTCTTTAGGTGGTATACGCCTATTTCTCCACACTCTCCATAGATTCTTAAAAGTCCCGGCAGCAATCCCTATTCGTCTGTTAATCTCATGCCGCACATCACATCATTACATAGCTCCCAAGATAATTAAACTGCTCAAGACTGCAACCATTCAGATTAACTGAATCACAGCCTGCCTGACCAATTTTCATCACTTTAATTTTCTCTCTGTTTATAACCAAACCTACTCTACTACCAGTCTCATCAACAGCTCGAATGAAAGAGTTCATCTCATCAACATCATTTGCCAAAAGGGCTAAATCATCAGCATAATCTAAATCAGAAATTTTCGTATCTCCAGTCCATTTAAGGCCAAAATCTTTCCCTTGAAGTGAATTTCGCATAACATAATCAATAACCAAGCTAAAGAGAAAAGGAGACAAAATGCACCCTTGTCGAACACCAGAAGTAATGCTCAACCATTTGCTACAAGCCTTACCAACTCTCACACACGACTCAGTGTTATTATAGAGAGCTTTCATTATGTTAACTAACTTGTCTGGTATACCATATGATTTCACAATCAACCACAAATTATGACGATCACCAGAGTCGAAAGCCTTTTTGAATTCAACAAAGCTAGCAAACAAAGGATTCTGAAACTCTAAACATTTCTCAAGAATCTGCCTAAGTGAAAATATCTGATCCACACATCCCCTACCACTTCTGAATCCACATTGCTCATCACGCAATTGACTGTCAACCAGATTCTTAATTCTATTAAGCACAATCATGGAAAGAACTTTACCTGGAACAGAGAATAGGCTGATACCCCTATAGTTATCACAAGAACTGCGATCACCTTTTTTGAAAATAGGGATAACAATAGCTCTGTAAAATCCTTAGGAACCATGCCTTTATCATAAAAGATATTCAGAATTTCAGTCATCCAAGTGGTAACCGAAACATTCCCAGCTCTGAGCATTTCTGTAGTAATTTCATCTACCCCTGGAGATTTATGAGGTTTAAGTTAAGTAACCTATCATGGTAAGCTTTGGCTATAACTGGGTCTTTCAGAGCTTCAGTATTAAAAGCAATTTTTTAAGTTGCAAGATACTTTTAACAAGATAATGGTCAGATCCAATTTCAGCTCCCCTATATGACCTGTATTCCTTACAGAACTAGCCCATTTGCTGTTAATTAATATATAATCAATCATATTCTTATGCAGCAAATCGGGTGAGACCCATGTGTACTTATGTATGTCGCGGTGTTTGTAATAAGTGTTAGTTATTCTGAATCCATTCAGTTTACTTACCTGCAGGAGACGCTGCCCATTGCCATTGCAGCTACCAATACCAAAAGGGCCTATTACTCCTCCCCAAAGGTCAGAGTCAGTACCAACTTTGGCATTGAAGTCACCAAGAACAAGGGTAATACTCCTTTCTTGACAGAATTCAAAATATCCTGAAGTTGTTGATAAAATGCGTTTGGTTGGGTTGTTTTATCTCTGACCGGTAGTTATTTGCACACAAGGGGCTAAATGGCTACGTCATAAAGAACCAGAGGGATCAGTTCAGGTTGCGCGAAGATGACCGAATGGAACAGCTGTTATGAGACAGATGGTAACCTCCCATCACACGTTTTATTTAACCTGCACAGGATATGATACATTGAGAATTTCTACACTATTTTCTTGTGGTTTTCATCAGTTTTTATTCTAACAATATTAAGATTTTACGACATTTTGGTATTTTTTTGTCTTCTACTATTGGCTTTGGTAATTTTACGCTTATGACGTCATCTCCTTGAACTTTATATATATAATAGAGCAGTGGTTCTCAAAACCTTTTATGCCTCACATTCCTCCTGGAAATATGTATGTTACTGGCGTACCCCATGTATAGAACAGAAAACTATAGTTATTCTATAGTTTTCTTTTTAGAATGGGAATAAAATAAGACATATATATTGTAAAAATTTTACTTATTACTTTACAATAAAGTAAAAACACTTTACAATAACTAACTTTACAATACTACACTTTACAATAACTAACTTTACAATAATTACTTTACAATAAAGTAAAAATATTAATTTATTGTAAAATTTTCAATCAAAATATCATTACCAGATTCATTCCGGATATCGGAGCAATCTTCCGATGTCTGTCGTTTTTAAAAAGTTCGGTAATATATGGTCATTGACTAGTTGTTTATACGAAAGTTGTTAAAGCTAAAACTAATTCGTGACGGAAATCCAAATTACGAAACAAAAGGCGTATCCGGTTTGACGTTTCGAAAAGCATTGTTGTGTCATCGATTCTTTAGCATAGAAGCTGTTTTATTCGACACTTTTTCATCGTGAAAGGTTAATTATTTTTTAAAAGTGTCATCGTATGATGAGAAGGAACTGTTTTTGATGCATTGTAACCGTTACTAGTGAATATAGAACTTAGGTTTTCAACTGAAATAGATTTCACTGATTATTTACATATCGCTATTTGTGTTATTAAGAGCTTTCCGAGAGTTTCCGAAACGACACATAGCAGTCATTTCTGCAGGTAAGTTTAGTCGAAATAGGATTTCCTCAATTAAGAATAGTATGGAATAAAACGGACTCCTTTATGATGGCATCATAATGTTGCAAGTAACGTTCACTTCAGTGAACTCTTATTACGACAGATGTTATGCAAATATGCCTTTACAGAAACCATCGGTGTTCGCCTTTCTAACCGATACAACGATGTGGTGTTTAACGTAAAGTTTTTTTTCAAATTATAACCTACCGGTGTGGTTTTAAAGAAAATAAATATATAAAGAATTGTTAAATTTTTTGATTATTTTCTTATTCATGTTACTTAAAACCATAAAATTACTTCGTCCTAATAATGAATTCTAAAAAACAGAGAGATGACGTCATGAACGCGCTTTCGGCTGCTTCCAGAGATAAATCCTATGGTATGCATGTATCGAAAAAGCATTTCTATTGTGTCATGAACGCCATACAAGAAAAATATATATCGAAAGAAACATTCATATTCCAATATTCGTCTCAATACATTTTTTTCTCCTGAGGTCAATCGCAACACGTAGGTCAACGATAAAAAAAATCGGAAATATTTCCATAATATCTCAGTAGCAAAATAACAGACCCACCTCAAGAACTTATACAATATCATTTGCATTTGACTTCTGTAACACCTACACAAGATATCTCTAATCTCGATTATAAATCTCGTTAAAATTACCCCACCAATCACTCTAAATCGGAATATTTATTGACATAGTCTACCTTTAGCATAAAGAGCATTTTTTTTAAACACTTGAAACGTTGAGGAAAACATTTATGGTGCCATGCAATTCCATTCCTAATTTTCTATCTTATTATACCATGACGTGCACATAAGTGTTAATTTTGATTTGTCAGCCACAACAAAAATATTAATCTTGATATTATTATTCGAAAAAAAAAGAGTTTTTACCGAAAATGAATTTTCAAATACCGGAATTTTCAAAGCTTTAACGATGGGTAATCATATGAATGGCTGCTACCAACTAAAAAGCCCTGCAATATCGCAGTCCATCACTAGAATCTCACCCGAAATATATTTAATAAAAAATTGTTTATACCCTCTACCTCCTTCCACTGTGGATGGTAGTAGTGTAAGACAAATCATCCCGTCGATTTCTCATCACACAGAAAAAATAGCTTGCAATACGAAACTTCCAACTTTTTACTACGGCTTCGCAATGTTTCGTCTGTACCTCTACCTACCTTACACAAGCATTTTCAATTTTTTCTAGAAAAATATTTATTACGTAACAGATACATCGAAATATTTCACTTTGCAGATATTCGTTCCACTAAAGTAGCAATATTATGATTTACAAAAGCATTTGTAAAACTTGAATATGCATCTAATATACAAAATGTACTGGCAACACAAGGAAAGAGAACTGCGGACGTCATCTCGGTGTTTTACCTACTTTATTACTAACCCTTATTCACATGCCGCACTAATTTTAGTGAATTCATTTATTTCCGATGCCTTAAAACCTTTAAAAAACAAATTACAGTGCATATGAAAAAATAGATATGAAAATCTTTAAGTATTTATTTTATTTTTATTAATTTAAACACATTTTTCATTAAATAAATGTTACATATCTCGTACAAAAGTGAAAGTTAAAATAGAGAAATGGCAGCATGAGAAAATGGAGGATTATGAGAAATAAATCAACTCCTAAAATTAGTGCTGCCTGTGAATACGGCTAAATAATAAAGTAGCAAAAACATCGAGTTGACGTCAGCAGAACTCTTTCGTTTGTGTTGTCAGCAGATTTTGTATAATATATTATACAATATAATATATTACACGCAGTTAAAGTTTTAGAAATGCTTTTCTTAATCATAATAATGTTACTTACCTAGGCAGCAACCATTTATACGTTTAGGAACCGTTAAAGCTTTGGAAATTCCGGTTTTTGAAAAGTCGTTTTCGGTAAAAACTTAGGTTTTTGCGAGTAATCTCAAGATTAATATTATTGCTTTGGACCAGAAATGAAAATTCACAGTTATATGCATGTCGTGGTGTAATAAGATAGAAAAATAAAAATGTATTTGCATCGCACCTTAAACCCTTTGCCGAACGCTTGCAGTGTTTAAAAATTATGTTTATGGGTGAATAAATATTTCGATTTAGAGTGAATGGTGGGGGAAAACTTATTTATTGACAGACGAAATAAACAGTTGCAATTATCTTTCTATAAATAGGAATTGAGTACGAAATATTTGTGTTTAACACGAAATAGGGTTCCCATTAATTGTAGCTATGGAAATGGCGTTTGTTGAACTACGTTATTTCCGTTTTTAGAGTTAAGAACGATAGGATAATTTTACAAATGCCAAGATGGAAAATAATTATGCAGTGCAATACACTAATGATTTTATTAAGAGTAAAACTGAAATCGGAACGTGATTTGAGGTTTCATGTCAACTTCGCGTTTAATATTTTGTTTTTTGCGTGTTAAATATTCCAGCGTTCATCATTTATATATTACGGCAACCAACGTTTTTATATTCGATATTATACGTATGTCGTACAGGTGTGAGAGATATCTAATGCAAATGATATCGAATAAGATATTGTGCTACTAAGGTGTTACGCCAATATCACCTTTTATTTCGTCCATCAGATAGGTATTGTGAGTGACCTCAGGAGAAAATATGTTTTGGAAAATGTTTTCAACTGAATAATAAACTGTGATTTCACAATATAGTTTTGTTTTATGGCTTTCATGAGACACTGAAATGCTTTTCCTCTTCACATTATAGAAATTATGTTGGGAAGTAACCGAAACCGCTTCGCAGACGTCATCTCTGTGTTTTCTCCAATTTATTATTAAGGCGCACATATATTTCGTTTTGCTTATACACGTAGGATATTTTTTATTTTAACTAGTCTAGGCAGGGAAACTTTTTATTATTCGATTATCTTTGGTTATAATATTGTTTCGTAAAATATTCACTTATTGGCTTCGCTCAGGTTCGAGAAATGGTGAGAAAGGAAGCTTAAAGAGACAGAACTTTGTTGCGGATATGGAGAGGTGTCGCTTCCTTCGAAGTCGGAAAACAATTAAATCAACAATGTTATTGTCAGACGTCAGCAAAGAATTATTACGATTACTTTCAAACAGCATACAGTGAACGAAATCTGTTGATGTCCAAACGTACGTAGTAGCGTCGACATTTTTCACGTTTTCTTCTAAAGAATCGAAGATTAGTTGTGGTTAGAAAAATAAGCCGTCTTTTAAGTCACGGAGGAAGGAAGAGGATATTTTAATGATATCGTATATGTACGGTGACCATACGTCCTTTATTTAAGAGGAGAGTCCTTTATTTCACTGCTCTGTCCTTTAGTTTTATTATTTTTTTCTAAAATGGCGATTTTTTCCTCTTTTTTTGTGAATTAAAATAGTAAACTGAATATTGGCGCGCAGTAGATGGGTTGAAATTTTTAAATATTTCACCGATAAACAGGAGTCTTTTAAAAACGTTTTAAAAAAGGTTGAATTTAGCTTATGTATCCCTTGATTTAATATGCTCACTGAACGAATATTTTGATTAGTGAACAATATGTGGACCAGTGAAAAAACAAAATGAAAAATCGGAACATTTAAAGCATGCATTTATACCAAATGCAACTTGAATTCTATACAGTTTTATGAAATTTTAAAACAGAAACCTTATTTATTAACCCTTCCAGTGTCCAGAACGTATATATCCGTTTTCAGTACAATAAAAGAAAACGATTTAAAAAAAAAATAAAAATTGCCATTTTAAATTTGGTTGATAGATATCTTATAAAAATATGTAATTTAAGCTCGATACATAATATTTTCCTTTTTTTATTTGATGCATATTTTATTAAACTGTGACATAAATAATTTGTTAAAGCCATCTGTTTGCCATTTCTTAGAAGTTTTATAAGGTATTGCCAATTTGTTAACATTACTCTGATAAATAGCCGTCCCGTGCCGAGTGGTTAGCGCGCTTGGCTACTGATCTACAGGAACTGGGTTCGAGCCCCGGGTAAGGCATGGCTGTTTGTGTCGTTTTTCTGCTGAGGTCCTGCCATCCTCTCAGACCTTCTACTCTGGCATATAAACTGACAGGCTCCTGTCAGACCTCTGTGGCAAGCAGCTGCTTGAGGGGGTATTTATTTATTTATATTATTTACTCTCATAAAAAAAAACGATTTAAAAAAAATAAAAATTATCATTTTAAATATTGTAAATAGATATAAAAATATGTAATTTATGCTTGATAAATAATATTTTCTTTCTTTATTCCATGCATATTTTATTAAACTATGACATAAATAAATAGTTAGAGCCATATGTTTGCTATTTCTTAGAAGTTATATAAGGTATTGCCAATTTTTTAACATTTCTCTGTGCTGAAGAAATACCCTAATTTAAGCTCAGAAGTTTGATTTGAACTATTATCAACACAAATTTTTCCTTAAAGGTTTAAAAATCTCCTGATAATTACCAAATAACTGCTACTTTTTAAAATTGGAAGTAATTACTAAATGTGTACTTTTTTTTGGTATATCACTGTAAAAATTGTTATTAAAAATAATGTGTTAGTATAGTATTCGACTTTTTTACTTTAATAAAATTCAGAATTAAATTTTTTAAATTGGTATAAAACATCAGCTATTTCTGTTGAATAGTCCTTTATTAATAATATTCCAAACGTAACTTATTTATTGGACTGCAAAAAACCTGGACTTTTGCTCAAATTATAGTATGGAGAAAAACATTTCAAAATGGAAGAAATGTTTCCTTTAAACAAGATTTTTTTTGTTATTTAGAAATAATTAGCCATTCTATTCATATGCGTTATAATCAATTCTATCAGTTTTTTTTTATAAATTTTTGTTTGTGTTGCAAGATGCATTTTTTTACTACACGACTGTAAAAAAGTTCTATTAAAATGAAACATATGGCTTTTTTGTTAAATATTTTATTTTCAAAAAATCCAGAATTAAATGTTGATTAATTTGGCATCATCATCCTCAAGCAGCCATGGGCTACGGAGGTCCAACCAGACCGTGCAATTTAGTTCTCCATGCAAGTTTATCCTGAGCTACATCTACAGCATCTGGCCACTGCACACCAAATCTAACAAGGTCTTGTTTGACATTGTCATCCCACCGCATCCTAGATCTCCCCTTCTTTCTGAGACCTTTAGGCACACCGTTGATAACCCTATTCACCAATCTATAATTATTCATACGGGCAACATGGCCAAACCAACGGAGTCTTTCTCTGCACAATATGCTGCTTAAAGGAGGTTGCAAACTCCTTTGCCTAACCTCATCATTAGTTACAAAGTTGAACCACCTAATGTCCAAGATACTGCGTAAGCATCTGGAATCAAAAGCATCTAGTTTCCTGTTATCTTGTTTACAAAGTGTCCAAGTTTCACTACCATAACTAACCCTAGAAAGAACCAAACTATTATACAGTCTAATTTTAGTCTTTAGGTGTATACGCCTATTTCTCCACACTCTCCATAGATTCTTAAAAGTCCCGGCAGCAATCCTTATTCGTCTGTTAATCTCATGCCGCACATCACCATTATCTGTTACATAGCTCCCAAGATAATTAAACTGCTCAAGACTGCAACCATTCAGATTAACTGAATCACAGCCTGCCTGACCAATTTTCATCACTAATTTTCTCTCTGTTTATAACCAAACCTACTCTACTACCAGTCTCATCAACAGCTCGAATGAAAGAGTTCATCTCATCAACATCATTTGCCAAAAGGGCTAAATCATCAGCATAATCTAAATCAGAAATTTTCGTATCTCCATTCCATTTAAGTCCAAAATCTTTCCCTTGAAGTGAATTTTGCATAACATAATCAATAACCAAGCTAAAGAGAAAAGGAGACAAAATGCACCCTTGTCGAACACCATAAGTAATGCTAAACCATTTGCTAGAAGCCTTACCAACTCTCACACACGACTCAGTGTTATTATAGAGAGCTTTCATTATGTTAACTGATTTGTCTGGTATACCATATGATATCACAATCAACCACAAATTATGACGATCAACAGAGTCAAAAGCCTTTTTCAAATCAACAATGCTAGCAACCAAAGGTTTCTGAAACTCTAAACATTTCTCAAGAATCTGCCTGAGTGAAAATATCTGATCTACACATCCCCTACCACTTCTGAGTCCACGTTGCTCATCACGCAATTGACTGTCAACCAGATTCTTAATTCTATTAAGCACAATCATGGAAAGAACTTTACCTGGGACAGAGAGTAGGCTGATACCCCTATAGTTATCACAAGAACTGCGATCACCTTTTTTGAAAATAGGGATAACAATAGCTCTGGTAAAATCCTTAGGAACCATGACTTTATCATAAAAGATATTCAGAATTTCAGTCGTCCAAGTGGTAACCAAAACATTCCCAGCTTTGAGCATTTCTGTAGTAATTTCATCTACCCCTGGGGATTTATGAAGTTTAAGTTTAGAAACAGCCAAAATAACTTCAGATCTTGTTATAGGACCAATATTAAAGCAAATGCATCTATCATCATTACAAACTATAGGAGTAGAACTAACCGCATTGTTTGAACATCACTGAAATGCTCAGCCCACCTAGCCATGACAGAATCCTCACCTTCTGTAACCTTACTTTGTTTATCCTTCAATCCCTGTATGTCTGTCCGTTTTCTACCACACAAAACATTAACTATCTGGTACAGCTCTCTGCTGTTGTGCTGTCTGACTGCTTCCTCGGCTTTGTCAGCCAAACCATCAAGCCAAACATTCTTATCAGCAGCCGCTAAGAAGCGGGTATGTTAATAAATATGAAAGATTTCCAATTAGCCATGGAATATTTTTGGATAGCGCGGTTTGTTTCACTATGAACCAGGATTGACAGATGGAGATAGTACTTTACCGCGTAGGCGAAGTCGCGGTAAAGTTGTTAGCCGGGCCCGTGTTGTTCGTTCGAGGGTGGGAATGGAGGCGTAAAATATATGTCGTTCTCTGTGACGGGTAAACTCGACTAACCGTTCAGGAGAACCGAGTGATTTAACGCACACGCTAACAACTTTACCGCGACTTAGCCTACGGACTTTTGGATTCTTACGCGCGAGCTATCGTCTATGAATTTCTGATTATTAAAATTATTAATAATTTAAGAGGAATATTTTTATCTCTTCTCGGCCTTTTGGCTAAGATGTGGGTTGTACGGCTAAAACTTTTTATGGATGAAGACCATGGCTCAAAGCCATTATTATCATTTCAAAACATACTTTTGTAACATTTTGTTGAATAAAGAATTTTTCAACTGTGTTCTTATCAGCTTAATATCTGATACGATTTCTATATAAAATCAAGATAATTAATCTTATTTTTGTAGTTCGACGGAGTGCTTTGAGCTTGCTCAACCTCTGTCACGGGTTGGACCGGTATTCTCTACTTCCGGTAGCGGCCCACATATTTAATCCAAAATTAGTACATGCAACATTTAAAGTCCTTTAATAATCGTATCAGGTGTAGAGCAGAATAGGATGTATTGCTCAAAAAATTTCGACGTATTCTTTAAAAAGTCCGTCGGATGTATTTTATTTAAAAAGTCATTAGGATGCCCTGAAACGCAGTCACAACCACCTCCACCCGCCCATCCTCCCTTCACCTCAATCTCCCTGCGCCTTATTCACCCTTCATCCCCCACCCCACACACCCAGCAAGTATTAACATGGCCGTCGGAGAAACGCACTCGCCCAACAATTCCCAACACCTCTCATTCCCAACACTTCTCATTCCCAACACCTGTCATTCCCAACACTTCTCATTCCCAACACCTCTCATTCCCAACACCTGTCATTCCCAACGCTCATTCCCAACTGAAACAACATAACCGGGAGTTATGTACGCTTTAACCAGCGTTCGTATTCACACAACCCCTAACCCCAACACCGTTGGCATTCACAAAATGAATACAAATCACCAACAAGTACACTCTTGCCATAGCCAACAAAGAAAAAAAAGATACAATACTAATTCTTTATACCTCGAATTCCCTTCACCATGGAAATCCTATTATCCCCTTAAAATCCTTTTCTCTACAATAATCATTTTATCAACTTCGAATTCTTTTACATTACAAATTCACTCACTATTTTCCAAACTCTTTCTATCTCCATCTGTCAATCCCAGTTGTTAACGAAACAAACCGGGCTATCCAAAAATATTACATCGCTAATTAGAAATCTTTCATATTTATTAACATACAACTCTACAAGGAATCCTAATGTCATTCGCAGCATTTTCGACGCCTGCAATCGAAATCAACGACATTTCTGCATGGCGCGCTGGCAACGTGCATGGCGCTAACGAAAAAAGAAAAGGCGATGCAGAAGGCAGGAAAAAGGAAAAGGCGATATGGAATGGTAAAAGGCGGTGAGAGAGAGTAGCAGGAGATCCGGGTTAGGTTGTTTTTACCTCTGAGCGGCACTTTTTTTGCACACCATGGGCTAAATGGCCAAGTCACATGGACCCCGAAGGCTCAGAGAAGGTTGGGGGAGGGGACCCATTGGAACAGCTGTTGGGAGACAGATGGGTAGCCTCCCGTCAATGCCATCCAGCGTGTTCTTTAACGTGCACAGGGTATGGCTCTACCGCACACGGGGCCACGGCTTAACGTCCCATACGACGGACGGCGGCCTTTCCAAGCCCATCGGCAGGAGATCCGGAAATGGAATGCATGCAGTGGAAAAGGAGAAAGTGGGTTCACTTTCTTTTTAATGGTTTCCTAATAAGGGGGGCGGGGGTATCTCAGTCGGTAGCGCGCCAGGCTCGTAATCTGTAGTTCCCAGGTTCGAGACCCAGCTGGGTCAGCGTTGAGATTTATCTCCGCGAAATTCCCCGCCCTGCTCACGGTCAGTAGGGGACACCGGTGGGCTTGGCAAGTCCCTCGTCCGTCATATGGAATGTTAAGCCGTGGCCCCGTGTGCGGGAGAGCCATACGTTAAAGAACACGCTGGATGGCCTTGACGGAAGGCTACCATCTGTCTCCCAACAGCTGTTCCAATGGGTCCCCTCCGCCAACCTTCTCTGAGCTTCGGGGCCCATATGACCTGGCCATTTAGCCCATGGTGTGCAAAAAAGTGACGCTCAGAGGTAAAACAACCCAACCCAAAGTCCTAATAAGGCTATTCGCCGTCCCATGGCCGATTGGTTAGCGCGCTTGGCTACTGATCTAAGGGACCTGGGTTCGAGCCCCGGGTAAGGCATCGCTGTTAGTAGCGGGTAAGTCCCGGGTAAGGGGTTTGTAGCGGGTAAGTCCCAAGTCCCGGCTAAGTCAAACGTATTGAACTCTAGCGATATGACTGTCACGTTCAATCTTTTTAAATGTCACTAACCATACGATAGGAACATTTTTTTTTAGAACTCATATTAAAGTCGAACACTGCAGATAAGGACAATGAAAAAAGTAACGACTAAAGTCGAGTGTGTCAGTGAAAGAATTGATAGGTAAGGGCATTATTGCTAGGGGAAAATTTTCGGTGCCCCCCTTCCCTTGGTACCCTAAAGAGGTGCTTATATTACTTAAGGGTTAGTCCAGCCAGTGGCTGTAAACAATTAAATTCCGTGTGGTGGCAAAGATTGGAAAATAATTAACTAGATTTACCTGATGTTTTTCGAGTGACCGAGTGCTTGGTTACACTTGAAGGGTATAAGGAATACAGCCGGTGTCGATATTGGCGTACTAAGGTTTCGTTTTATCTCACACAACTAGGTATATTATACTCCTATAGTTTCGCGGTAAGCAATGTATAGGTAACTGCGATTCCACGAACTCTGTTCACTTCATCATGGTATTCACAAGGTAACTGCAATGACCGAAACGAGACGGCGCTTTCCGACAGTTTATTTACTATCACTTAAATTTGAATTCCAATAATAAGGTAATGACGTCGACACTGAGGTTTTGGAATGCAATGTTTTCTCAGTCGCAGGAAGTGAGGCTGCAACAGTATTTCCTATTCGCAACAGAGGTTTACTCACCTGTCTTTATTTTATCTATTTACGTATAAACTTTGTCGAATAGAAATCAAACTCATTACTTTTAACTGTAGGATCTCTTGCAAACGTCTTTCTTAATAACGGTGATTAGTACTTTTTCATGAAGTTAAATATTACACTGCAGAATTTAAATTTCCTATGTAATTATTTACTTTTAATGACGGGGTAAAAAAAAACGTAAAAATGCTACGACACTGATTCCTAGTTCATCCCTACATATTGGCATGCAGATCAAAATATCGCGGTTCGATGGAACTAAATTTCATTACGTTTTACCTGTAAATGGTAGCTAGGCATAAACTGGAAGGAGAGCTGTGCACCAATCCCTATTGATGATGCACAGAACCGGCCAGGTCTAGCACCTAATGTCCGACCCCGCCTTCTCGTGGTGCAGACCGTTAGTACCTTTCAAAAGAGATATTCTCTTTTGGAAGGGAAAGGAAGGGGAGGGCTGCCAGTTCAATATGGCCTACTGATCTGGTCATCTATGACCACTTTTTTCTTTTTTTTCAACCCTGCTGAGGAGTGGTCAACTTCACAGGGTCCTGGTGCTGACCATTTATACCTACTAGACTGGACTTGTTTATGGATTTCAGCTTGATTATGGATCCTGGACTTGCTGCACTGGTGGGCCTCTGCTGAAGGAGAATCTGCCGCTGTGTTTTCTGTTTGCTTCTGGGTTGCCAGCTCTAAGTGAACAGAGGCATGGGATACCTTATATCAGATGGTGGATAATCCTAATCAGAGGCCATCGCAGGTACCTGAACCTTACTTAGCTAGTTGGGCATCGGCAAGCCTAAACTGGATGTGTCTCAGGCAGGCCATGTGGCTCTTGAAAAAGCCCACTTGAAAAGGTGGTGCCTGAAGTTCCTACCAACATCGGTGACTTCAGCCTTGAGCAGAGGAGGAACAGGTCTTTGCCCCATGCCTGCGATCAGGGGGCTGTTTGATATTGTTGGCCCTACCAATCTCAATAAACCTAATTTCTTTAAAAATCCTACTAATCATTTTCTCATAATAAGAGAATAATTTTTATATAAGAGAATAATCTCTATGTAATGTCCTCACGTTTTTTTATAACCTCACATTTCATATAAGAGAATAATCTCTATGTAATGTCCTCACGTTCCACGTTCCTGCAGTGAGGACATTACATAGAGATTATTCTCTTGATGTCCTCATGCAGGAATTCCAGCGCTATAACCTAGATATTCTAGGCTTGCAAGAGACCAGATGGACAGGAAAAGGTGAGATACTTAAAAATAACTTTAAATTTCTCTTTACAGGGAGGGAGGATGGAAAGCATCACCAAGGCATGGGTCTGCTGCTCAGCAGACATGCTAGTGATGCTCTTCTAGGATATGAGTGCATTAATGAAAGGTTTCTTACAGCAAAATTTCAGACAAGCCTTAAAGACTTGAATGTTATCTGCTGTTATGCCCCCACTGAGGATGCCGATGAGGATGAGAAGGATAGATTTTACGGACAACTTCAGGATATTTTGAATTCTGTCAAGAAAGGAGATATTACCCTTGTTCTTGGTGTCTTCAATGCCAAAGTTGGTACTGACTCTGACCTTTGAGGAGGAGTAATAGGCCCTTTTGGTATTGGTAGCTGCAATGGCAGTGGGCAACGTCTCCTACAGGTAAGTAAACTCAATGGTTTCAGAATAACTAACACATATTACAAGCACCGAGACATACATAAATACACATGGGTTTCACCTGATGGGCTGCATAGGAATATGATTGATTATATATTAATTAACAGCAAATGGGCTAGTTCTGTTAGAAATACCAGGGCATATAGGGGAGCTGAAATTGGATCTGACCATTACCTTGTTAAAAGTGTGTTGCAACGTAAACTTAAAAAGTGTTGTGCTAGGGTTAAAAAATTTACTTTTAATACTGAAGCTCTGAAAGATCCAGTTATAGCCAAAGCTTACCATGATAGGTTACTTAGTCATTATGACAGTCATGGTTTGCTTACTACTGAAGTTGAGGAAGAATGGGATCATTTTAAACAGGCTTTTTTGGACACTAACAGTACTCTTTTAGGAAAAAAGGAGCAGAAGAGGCAGAATTATTTAAGTGATAAGGCACTTGAGCTTATTTCGGAAAGAAAGAACTACAGGAATGTCCTTAATCAATACCCTACTAGTCCTAATAGAAAGCACTCTCTGTTCCAGGTAAAGTTCTTTCCATGATTGTGCTTAATAGAATTCAGAATCTGGTTAACAGTCAATTGCGTGATGAGCAATGTGGATTCAGAAGTGTGTGTAGATCAGATATTTTCAATTAGGCAGATTCTTGAGAAATGTTTAGAGTTTCAGAAACCTTTGGTTGCTAGCTTTGTTGATTTCAAAAAGGCTTTCGACTCTGTTGATCGTCATAATTTGTGGTTGATTGTGAGATCATATGGTATACCAGACAAGTTAGTTAACATAATGAAAGCTCTCTATAATAACACTGAGTCGTGTGTGAGAGTTGGTAAGGCTTGTAGCAATTGGTTTAGCATTACGTCTGGTGTTCGACAAGGGTGCATTTTGTCTCCTTTTCTCTTTAGGTTGGTTGTTGATTATGTTATGCGAAATTCACTTCAAGGGAAAGATTTTGGCCTTAATTGGGCTGGAGATACGAAAATTTCTGATTTAGATTATGCTGATGATTTAGCCCTTTTGGCAAATGATGTTGATGAGATGAACTCTTTCATTCGAGCTGTTGATGAGACTGGTAGTAGAGTAGGTTTGGTTATAAACAGAAAGAAAACTAAAGTGATGAAAATTGGTCAGGCAGGTTGTGATTCAGTTCATCTGAATGGTTGCAATCTTGAGCAGGTGTCACAGTTTAATTACCTTGGGAGCTATGTAACAGATAGTACATAGCTCCCAAGGTAATTAAACTTAGTGATCCAAGGTAAATAAACTTAGATAGTGGTGATGTGCGGCATGAGATTAACAGACGAATAGGGATTGCTGCCAATAGGGATTGCTGCCGGGACTTTTAAGAATCTATGGAGATAGTGGAGAAATGGGCGTATACACCTAAAGACTAAAATTAGACTGTATAATAGTTTGGTTCTTTCTAGGGTTAGTTATGGTAGTGAAACTTGTACGCTGTGTAAACAAGATAACAGGAAACTAGATGCTTTTGATTCCAGATGCTTACCTAGTATCTTGGATATTAGGTGGTTTAACTTTGTAACTAATGATGAGGTTAGACAAAGGAGTCTGCAACCTCCTTTAAGCAGCATATTGTGCAGAGAGAGACTCCGCTGGTTTGGCCATGTTGCCCGTATGGATAATTATAGATTGGCGAATAAGGTTATGAACAGTGTGCCTAGAGGCCTCAGAAGGAGGGGGAGACCTAGGATGCGGTGGGCAGACAATGTCAAACAGGACCTTGTTAGAATTGGTGTGCAGTGGCCGGATGCAGCAGATGTAGCTCAGGACAGATATGCTTGGAGAATTAAACTGCACGGTCTGGTTGGACCTCTGTAGCTCATGGCTGCTTGAGGATGATGATGATGATGTTTACGATGAGAACGGCATGAACATGTAAAGAAAAATGAAACCTCAGTATGGAAACAGGTTGTATATTTTATCGAATAAAACGATAATTATTTCCGGTGTTCCATTTGCATTTTCCTCAACGCAATTCTAACGGCCACCGAATTACAAAAAATAATTTGAATCGCTTTGAATATTCGTCGGTCAAATTACACCTTGGAAGTTTTCCAACCGTTCGGAGCCGCAATGTGAGTCATCGACACATCGTAATATTTCAAACCGTTCCCGAGTTACAATCCTACCCCTCTCCTCTGTTAGTATGCGACACCGATGGCCTTGGAAAACCCATCCTACGGGACGTTTAGTTATGCCACCGTGCGAAAGAACATTCAGATTGAAGCACGCGCTGGGATCGACTTACTGGACTATCCCATCTGTCTAATTTTTGCAGTGCGTACCGTTATCGAAATATGGTCTTAGCTATCGGGAGTCGTCGTGATTTATCAGTTTAGCAAGGAAGTGTGACAAGAGAAATAACCATGGAAACGAAAATGAAAATTACTCTTTGAAAGTAAATAAGTCTAGTCTCTTCGTAGGGATCGCAGAAGTAGGGTAAATAGAAATATTTTTATTGTGTTTATTACTTTTGTGTGTAACGTTTAATTGCACGCTATTATGTTGAAAGAGAAATGGGAAATATAAATATCGAACAACCGTTAAAAAAATTGAAAACTAATCAGTATTTAAAAAAGTGTAATTTCTTTTTAAATACTGTCGTTAACGAAATTTTTTGGCACCATTCCAGTTCTTTCCTACTTTAAGAATTGTTCTGTTATTGATAATGTGTGTTACTTTATAAGGCAGGTAAGAAACAATTAGCATGTCAACGGCCATAGGAAGTTGAACACATCGATTCTCGTCTGATCCCCGAGGTTAAGCTTTGGACGCGGTCAGTACTTGGGAGGGTGACCACATGGAAACACCGCGTGCAGTTGGCAGTTTTTTTTACTACGCGCTGTAACTCCTAAAATATTGGTCTAGGTTATTCTACGTTGGTTGCCGGGTTCGATTCCATTTTTAGTAAATAAATAAATAAATAAAGGAGAATTAAAGCGTTCATACAATAGCTTTGGTTATAAAGCCTGCAACGTTTCTAGGTTGTTTCGAGAATGGACTCCCTGCAGACAGAACGAAAAAATAAAAGATTATTTTTCTCGGGGCTGCAGATATGGTTATCCTTTCGCCCACTGTTTCAGAAAGTGGAAAGACATAATTATTTTTTTTAATATTCAACAGATACACGTGAAATATAAATAAATAGTTAAAGTTGTATTGAAATATACTTATAAAAAAAATGTTCATTTCTTTCTGCCCCTACATTACCGTTTCTGTTATAATTGTATGTAAATGTTCCTTACTAACGACTGATTTAAACATCACATTTACCGAATATGGTAAGATTAGCATTCACACTGAGAATATAAGGAAAGAATAATGTTAGTTTATTTCCACTGAAGGTGTTGCCACTGGAAATGCTGGAATGAGACATTTAAAAGTTAACAATGAAAATATCGAACAAAATTTATATATGTAAGGTACTAATTTTAGACCCTAATCAGTGTATACTGGCAATACTCGACACGTTCGAAATGCCAATTCAAGTTTTTCCACCTGTGAATGGCATCCAGCGTGTTGTTCAATACAGGGTATGGTTGTCTGACGTACACGGAATCTCATACGAGCTTCCATTTCAACCTAAATTCGCAATTCTTCGCTTTCCGAATATGTAGTATTTAGTAATTTTTTTCTATTTTGAGGGGGAAAGTAAACGAAGTGGGTTACTTTTATGGAGAGCAGCAATACCTACTTAATGAGTTTTCATGTGACATGGAACCTGTTGCATTCGGCCCTCAATTCATGTTCCTAAGATTTGACAGAAGCTGGGCATCATGTAGAGAAAAAAAATAAATAAACTTTTATTTGGGGGCTGTTGGGAGAGATGGAAGCTTGCCGTCAAGGCCATCTAGCGTGTTCTTTAACGTGTATAGGATATGGCTGTCCTGCACACGGGCCAAAGGCTTAACGTCCCATCTGACGGACGGCGGCTTTTCCAAGCCCATCGGTGTCCTCTACTGACAATGGGAAGGGTGGGGAATTTCGCCGAGATAAATCTGAACCAGCAGGGTCTCAAACCTGGGAACTAAAGATTACGAGCCTGGCGCGCTACCGACTGAGCCACCCCCGCCTCTGTGTTTTCAGTTTCTATTTGTAATGCTATGAAACAGATATCATCTCCGCTATGAATTAATTTCTCGAATTGGATGTCTCCACGGTGTCAGATTGTTAATAAAACCAGTAAAGTTTGATAATTAAATTAATCAATCCCAGTTATTTAAGCTGAAACGTTATAGTGGAATGGTATGTAATTTCCGGCTTTGATATTAAATTGCATTCGCATATTTTAAATATTAATGTTTCTGAAATATTATAATATTACTATTAATCGTTGCTAACTGTAGTTCGATTCATGTGTAGGTAAAATTTACTTTATGTGGTCTATGAATTTTATTCTAAATATACGTAATAAAATATATTATGGAAAAGAAGAAATGAATTGAGAGTAGAATTTGACTCTAAAGTTAAAGCGAATATATTGTTGCTATCGTTACTAAGGGCGACACGGGTCAAGCTATCTACCTGCACGTGCCATTGTAAAATATTTGACCAATCGTAGAAGAGGAACACCAAAAACCGTTGGGAATGGCGGTAACAAGCAAATATTTCATTAGAAAAAATTTAACGCCACGTCCAGGAATTTCATTTAGCAGTAATCGTCGTACGTATGAATTGAATGAAGTACATAAGTTATATTTATGCATTCATGTTTCAAAACTTTAATCAACACTATTTGAATATTAGCACATATAGTATGTTGGAATATAAATTTAGGACCCTTTTTTTGGGTGAGGGGAAATGTGATTTTTTTTGTTAGAGTTCAACTTATTTGAAGTATTAGTAAGAAGAATTAAAATAGCATGTGATCACAGTTTGAATACGAAGAATTTCCCAGTGTTGCAAAGGTCATTACTGACTCGGCGCGCGCTCTCAGCCCTTGACAAACGATAGAGATATTTCGTCAGAATTTGACATTCTGTAATTCCCGACATACTTCACGAAAAGTTCCCAAATTTCGTTCGCGGGTTCTCCCTGCCCGAACCCATTTTTGATTAGAAAATCAGTTCCCTAGCTGCAATGGAACGCCTAAATAATGATTTTAGATATGGGGGAATCTGGCAACGACATCATTTTTGCGGCCGAAGGTTTAAATGCTAATTTAACTCTTCACACTTGGGGATCAGAAAATGGCAACAGTATATTTCACACCGATTCTCGTTTCCCGTAGGAAGAGCATGGTAAATATTTTTGTTCCTAGCAAGCTCCCCTCTTGGACTTTTGACCTGAAATTTCGCACTGCAAACTGGCCCGTAACTTGAAACATTCTGTGAAAATTTCGAGCGTGTACATTGATTTCCCGATGAGTTATGACTGCCAGAGACAGGCAGTAAATGACACTCCGCAACTCGCTAAGTTATGACGCTGTATTCCGTATCATCTCATTCGGATGAAATTTACGAACAATAATTGGTTTTAAAACACAAAAAACTACCCTTGATAATTAGCAGATATTAGAAAATCTATTTTATTTTACTACTTCAACTGATGCAGTATTTAATTAGTAACGCAAGTTCAGATGTTTAACAGCAGCGATATCTGTTTATTTAGTCTGAATCCCTAACAGAAACAAGTTTATGGGAAGGCAGAATGGAATAATCTACATTTCCTTGGGGAGAGCGATAAATATGTTTCGGTTTCTATTACTATTTAAATACGGAACGCAGAAAGAATCCTCAGAGTTGAGATTTATCTCCGCAAAACTCCCCGCCCTTCCCACGGTCAGTAGTGGACACCGATAGGCTTGGAATACAATATTGACAATATAAAAATATCCATAACAGCAGCATAATTTTAACGAATTTCTGTTTTACAGACTACACAGGGATTAACTGCTTAGTCGAGGACTCATTTCACACCCTAAACATTTAACCTCTAATGATTATTTTATTTCCCAATCCAAAGAGGCTTAACGTGTTAGGGAAAAGAGTGAAAATATCTTCTTAAATATAATAAAGAAATCAAAAACACCCCCTCAAGCAGCTGCTTGAAACAGCGATCTGACAGGAGCCTGTCAGTTTCTCCGCCATAGTGGAAGGTCTGTGAGGATGGTGACCCCTTTGATCACTTTAATACGCCGTACAGAAGATATGCGTTTGGTTGGGATGTTTTATCTCTTACCGGTTAATGATCTTCAACGGGGAGGGCTGCCGGGACTTTTAAGAATCTGGGGAGAGTTTGGAGAAATAGGCGTATACACCTAAAGATTAAAATTAGACTGTATAACAGTTTGGTTTTTTCTAGGGTTTGTTATGGTAGTGAAACTTGGACACTTTGTAAACAAGGTAACAGGAAACTAGATGCTTTTGATTCCAGATGCTTACGCAGTATCTTGGGCATTAGGTGGTTCAACTTTGTAACTAATGATGAGGTTAGGCAAAGGAGTTTGCAACCTCCTTTAAACAGCATATTGTGTAGAGAGAGACACCGTTGGTTTGGCCATGTTGCCCGTATGGATAATTATAGATTGGCGAATAGGGTTATGAATAGTGTGCCTAAAGGCCTCAGAAAGAAGGGGAGACCTAGGATGCGGTGGGCAGACAATGTCAAACAAGACCTTGTTAGATTTGGTGTGCAGTGGCCAGATGCAGCAGATGTAGCTCAGGATAGACTTGCTTGGAGAACTAAATTCCACGGTCTGGTTGGACCTCTGTAGCCTATGGCTGCTTGAGGATGATGATGCCAAATTAATCAACATTTAATTCTGGATTTTTTGAAAATGAAATATTTGACAAAAAAGACCATAAGTTTCATTTTAATAGGACTTTTTACAGTCATGTAGTAAAAAAATGCATCTTGCAACACAAATAAAAATTTATAAAACAAAAAAGCTAATAGAATTGATTATAACGCATATGAATAGAATGGCTATTTATTTCTAAATAACCAAAAAAATTTCTTGTTTAAAGAAAACATTTCTTCCATTTTGAAATGATTTTCTCCATACTATAATTTGAGAAAAATTCCAGGTTTTTTGCAGTCCAATAAATAAGTCACATTTGGAATAGTTTTAATAAATGACTAATCAACAAAAATAGCTCATGTTTTATACCAAATTAAAAAATTTAATTCTGAGTTTTATTAAAGTAAAACATTTGAACACTGTAGTAACATATTATTTTTAATAACAATTTTTACAGTGATATACCGAAAAAAAGGTACACATTTCATAATTACTTCCAATTTTAAAAAGCTGCAGTTATTTGTTAATTATCAGGAGATTTTTAAAACTTTAAGGAAAAATTTGTGTTGATAATAGTTCAAATCAAACTTCTGAGCTTAAATTAGGGTATTATTTCAGCACAGAGTAATGTTAAAAAATTGGCAATACCTTATATATCTTCTAAGAAATGGCAAACAGATGGCTCTAACAATTTATTTATGTCATAGTTTAATAAAATATGCATCAAATAAAGAAAATATTATTTATCAAGTTTAAATTACATATTTTTATATCTATTTACAAAATTTAAAATGGCAATTTTTATTTTTTTTTAAATCGTTTTCCTTTATCAGAGTAATGTTAAAAAATTGGCAATACCTTATATAACTTCTAAGAAATGGCAAACAGATGACTTTAACAAATTTTTTATGTCATAATTTAATAAAATATGCATCAAATAAAAAAAAGGAAAATATTATGTATCCAGCTTAAATTACATATTTTTATAATATATCTATTAACCAAATTTAAAATGGCAATTTTTAATTTTTTTTAAAATCGTTTTCTTTTATTGTACTGAAAACGGATATATATGTTCTGTACACTGGAAAGGTTAATAAATCAGGTTTTTGTTTTAAAATTTCATAAAACTGTATAGAATTCATATGAAAGTTGCATTTGGTATAAATGCATGCTTTAAATGTTCCGATTTTAAGTTTTGTTTTTTCACTGGTCCACATATTGTTCGCTAATCAAAATGCTCGTTCAGTGAGCATATTAAATCAAGGAATACATAAGCTAAATTCAACCTTTTTTAAAATGTTTTTAAAAGATTCCTGTTTATCGGTGAAATATTTAAAAATTTAAACCCATCTACTGCGCGCCAATATTCAGTTTACTATTTTAATTCACGAAAAAAAAAGGCAAAAAATCGCCATTTTAAAAAAAAAATAATAAAACTAAAGGACAGAGCAGTGAAATAAAGGACTCTCCTCTTAAATAAAGGACGTATGGTCACCGTACATATACGATATCATTAAAATATCCTCTTCCTTCCTCCGTGACTTAAAAGACGGCTATTTTTCTAACCACAACTAATCTTCGATTCTTTAGAAGAAAACGTGAAAAATGTCGACGCTACTACGTACGTTTGGACTCCAACGATTTCGTTCACTGTATGCTGTTTGAAAGTAATCGTAATAATTCTTTGCTGACGTCTGACAATAACATTGTTGATTTAATTGCTTTCCGACTTCGAAGGAAGCGACACCTCTCCATATCCGCAACAAAGTTCTGTCTCTTTAAGCTTCCTTTCTCACCATTTCTCGAACCTGAGCGAAGCCAATTAGTGAATATTTTACGAAACAATATTATAACCAAAGATAATCGAATAACAAAAAGTTTCCCTGCCTAGACTAGTTAAAATAAAAAATATCCTACGTGTATAAGCAAAACGAAATATGTGTGCGCCTTAATAATAAATTGGAGAAAACACAGAGATGACGTCTGCGAAGCGGTTTCGGTTACTTCCCAACATAATTTCTATAATGTGAAGAGGAAAAGCATTTCAGTGTCTCATGAAAGCCATAAAACAAAACTATATTGTGAAATCACAGTTTATTATTCAGTTGAAAACATTTTCCAAAACATATTTCCTCCTGAAGGTCACTCACAATACCTATCTGATGGACGAAATAAAAGGTGACATTGGCATAATACCTTAGTAGCAAAATATCTTATTCGATATCATTTGCATTAGATATCTCTCACACCTGTACGACATACGTATAATATCGAATATAAAACGTTGGTTGCCGTAATATGTAAATGACGAACGCTGGAATATTTAACACGCAAAAAACAAAATATTAAACGCGAAGTTGACATGAAACCTCAAATCACGTTCCGATTTCAGTTTTACTCTTAATAAAATCATTAGTGTATTGCACTGCACAATTATTTTCCATCTTGGCATTTGTAAAATTATCCTATCGTTCTTAACTCTAAAAACGCAAATAACGTAGTTCAAGAAACGCCATTTCCATAGCTACAATTAATGGGAACCCTATTTCGTGTCAACACAAATTCTTCGTACTCAGTTCCTATTTATAGTAAGATAATTGCAACTGTTTATTTCATTTCTCAATAAATAAGTTTTACCCTACCATTCACTCTAAATCGAAATATTTATTCACCCGTAAACACAATTTTTAAACACTGCAAGCGTTCGGCAAAGGGTTTAAGGTGCGATGCAAATCCATTCCTATTTTTCTATCTTATTACACCACGACGTGCACATAAGTGTTAATTTTAATTTCTGGGCCAAAACAATAATATCAATCTTCGGATTACTCGCAAATACCAAAGTTTTTACCGAAAACGACTTTTCAAAATCCGGAATTTCCAAAGCTTTAACGGTTCGTAAACGTTATAAATGGTTGCTGCCTACGTAAAGCCCTTCCACATCGCAGTACATCACTAAAATCTCACCCAAAATATATTAAACAAAAGAATGGTTACTTCCTCCATTGATCGTACGAGGGTGAGAAAAAAAAATCCAGTGGGACAACTCAAAAACGCTTCCAATGCGAAACTCAAGGTATGCAACCTCCAACTTTTACTACGGCTTCACAATATTTCGTCTATACTTCTCCGAAACTTTATATAACCATTTTTCTTCTCTGTAGAAAAATAAAAATGCATCTTACGTACCTGAGATGATCGAAACATAATATAAAAATATACCTAAAATAGCAACGCATAGAACCGGCCAGGCCTAGAACCTAATATCCGACCTCGCCTTCTCGTGGTGCGGACCGTTAAGCAGTGGGTTCTCACTTCAGTCCCCCCCCCACTAGTGCTTTCCCCCTATGATGTCACAAGCCACGCCCGCTTCCGGTCACGTCCCTATGATGTCACAAGCCACGCCCGCTTCTGGTCACGACCCCTATGGCGTCACACGCCACGCCCACTTCCCACCACGCCCCTATGACGTAATCATGATATAATCATTACGTACCATGACGTAAAATGCCACGCCCCCTTATTAGAAAGTAATAATTCCTCCCCCTTATTAAAAAGCCCCTTTTCACCCATTTTCACCCCCCGTGACGCCATCTGGTGACAATGAAGAGTACTATTTCCCAAAAAACCTTATTTTAATTCTAATTCTTCGATTTTTGATTTCCCCTATTAAAAATTACTCCCCCTTATCAAAAATTCCTTCCCCCTTATTTAAAAAAAAACCCTGGCGCCATCTGTTGACAGTGAGAAGTACTATTTCCCAAAAAAATCCTTATTTTAAGTCTAATTTCTCGTTTTTGGACCCCCCGGTCGTCCCACCTATATTTAAAGCCCTCCCACCTTATGAAAAACAACCCTGGCGCCATCTGTTGACAGTGAGAAGTACTATTTTCCCCAAAAGCCTTTATTTTAAGTCTAATTTCTCGTTTTCGGACCCCCCCCAGTCGCCCCACCTATATTTTAAGCCCTCCCCTCCTCTTGCAGACCTCCTGGTTGACCTTTTAAGCCCTACCTATATTTTAAGCCCTATCTATATTTTAATCCCCCCTCCTTCACTCGGCTGATGCAAGTCTCAGAATAATTGCATGGAACGATTGGCTGGTCTCAGAATAATTGTACAGAAAGGAATGATACAAAATTTAACCGGTGATGTCCGATAAGTATTTTAATACATCTCCTGTATTTAAAAACACCTTCTATCCTTTACAAGACCACTCAACTCTTTTTGAATGTCTAATGCAGATCTCAAAGCTGTATTCTTATTAATTAAATACCCATCACATCCCTTCTATTAAAAGTTACCTCTATTAAAAATCCTTTGCAGTTCATTTTAGCAAGACTGTTAAACGATTCCCTTTTATTAAAAATTTAATCGGTGACATCCAACGCGTATTTTATCTCCTGTATTTAAAAACTCCTTCGGTCTCTGCCCTTTACACTAAACTCTTTTTGAATGCCTAATGCGGATCTCAATTGTAAAAACTTTCATTAATAGCCACTCACAGAAAATCAGCTCGCAAAAGTTGTATTTATTCCCTAGTAATTAAAAATCCTTTGCTATTCATTTAGGTAAACGATTCCCTTATAATTAAAATTCGCCGTTATTAAACTCCTTCGGTATTCATTTTTCCAAGTAAACTCCCTAGTAATTAAACACTCATTAAAATTCCCACACCTTCATTAAAAATCATCCTACAGTCGAAACTCAGTCTAGACGAATGTTTTAAATTATTCGTAATAGCTGTGGCATAGAGTAGCACAGGGCTATGGATGATCTGCTCTCAGAAAATTCAAAACTCCGTTATCAACACTCCTTATCGGATTGGGAGGGACTTTCATCGCAAGCGACATTCCTTTCAAGTCCTTAAACAGAACCTTAGCAACAGAACCTTCAAAACATAACATGACCTGCTGCAGTCGCACGGGAGGTCGAGAGGACAGTGTCCAGCGCTCACTTTGTTTACATGTGATACTGATAAGGTTTCAAAATAGAAGTTGTCAACATCTCTTGTTTTTCTCTAGAGCGTATGATGGCTCACCCCATCACATGTCATGATCAAAGTCGAGTACACAAGACACGTCAAATAGTGGGAGGAGGGTATATACAAGGATTGATATCCTGCCCCACTGTTCTGTCTGTCTCTCTGGCCGCTATGGAGCTAACCTACCAAACATATTATGAAACAGCTCATTCTATACATGCGTCTGCACATGTCCTCTCACATCAGAAGGGGGTAACCTACGAGGAATGTCTAGAGACACTGTTGAATGTTTTAACAGCAAAAATGGTGCACGGGTTGTGGGTTATACGTGACGGTCGGGATGTTGTCATACAGCCGTACGAGGTGGCCAAGGAGTTTCTATGCCGTGTATGCGGTGCTGAAGTAGCAGCATTAAACCACATCAAAAGGACGGATTACCGAATGGTGATTGAGGATGCTATAGCCTCGATAGAGATTGTCACCACTGCAGAAGCTATGGAATAACTAATAAACAACAAAAGGATCTTTTCGGAACCACTTCATTTGTGTAGAAAGGATTATCGATCGCACAATTTCTGTTCACAACTCTTCTCTATCTATACATTTTTCTTCTCTATCACACCCGTTAACAGAGTAAATTTTATAGGGATGTTTAACCTTCAGTATAATTTTACACAGTGTGTTAGGATTAACAACTCTTATAGCATAGTTATTGCCAGTAGGCTCCCTCTCCACTTTTAAAATTTAGATCTTACACCAAAACCCTACAGTCTTTTCATGTACGTATTTTTTATAAACATTTCAAACCAACACTTGTTTCTTTTAGCCCTAGCGATTACTGGTTGTTGCATTTTTTACCAGAAGAAACCCTACCCCGCAGTAACAGCTCCGCAGAAAATAAAAAATGCTATCGGGCGAAAAATGAATAAAAGAAAACAAAAAATCTGATTTTATTCGTCATGATGAAAAATATTGTGGAGTGATAGGATCGACCTAATAGACACCGTGTTCGGATCCTCACCCCGGACAACTTTTCACTGACAAATGGTTAAGCCCTACGAAATTATTCCAAACGGGGAAGCACAGATTTTTATTGACGAATGAATCTTGGATCTGTACTGCTTCAGGAGCGCTGCCTTACATCGTGAAAACCCGCTCACACCCTTGACCTGTGTTTAAACAATCGAAATTTTTGCAAGTCCAGAGGTGGCTCCCAGCATTCCCAATTTCCTTTACTAGCTCACTTCAAAAACATTGTAATTGTAAAAGTATGACTAATAAAACTAACTGTTTTAATTCCTATATATCCGTTGTATCCTCGGTACGGGGGAGTAACACGGTTCGAAGAGAAATCAGGTAAAACAGTTTTTACAAAATCGTCTCCTCTGTCGTTTACCGGTGAACATATGTCTCATCACACTGATGAAATTGGGTGAAAAAATAATTTTTTTTTGTACGAGGTAGAATGATATAGAAAGTAAGAATGCTAAAAGTACGTTGTGTAAAAAACTTTAGTTCCATCGCGTATGCACGTTGATGGAGTAGGGGGACATTAGTTTTAGCAAATACTTCAGCTATAAAAAATAAGTCTCACTTGAGCGCACCACTCCCAACTTGTCTACGCTAATCCGCTGAAATTTTATTTGCAACGGGACTGATAGACGAAAATACTTCTTCGTATCCGCTATGTGCTCTGACCAGCACCTGAAATGTTCGCCCCCTACTGCTTCAACCCCCCGTTTCGACACTCCCGCTCTATGTGATCTGGACGTACAAAGGCCACTGGAGGAGAGGTGGAATGCTTGACCAGTCACCCCTGTTGAATGCTACGCTATCTTTTTTTCCAACCGCAATAAAACACCGTTTCTGTGGAGTACGGCTGACTTCGACGCAAAGGACGTTCCACACTAACGACCGTGCACTAAAAAAGTCATTAAAACAGTGAAAGGACTTATGTAATGTATAGAGATTGACAGCAGTAATATAGACAGGGACCCATCACTCACTATCATAGCCCTCGAGAAATTATCAAAGATGAATAGAGTTCTGGCCACACAATCTTCTGAGCTAATTCTGCGGTCAGGATCACAAGGGATGTTTTACACATACAAGGACTTTTTCTCACATTCGTTAATCAAAGTGTCTACACATCAGACTCATCATTACCTCGACAAACTACCTATCTATAGACTGAGTAAGCATTTAGAATGAAAAATTGAGTTTGCTTCAGTGTCATAGCTTTAATTTTCAGATGCACTCCACAGATTCGTAAAACACTCATTAGGTATGCATTTCCGGTCACAAGATAATTACAGTTCATCACTGATTCATCTTCCCTATCTTTCTAATAAATCATACGCCCAAAGTAGATAATTATATTACGAAAATAAATTCGATTTTAAGTGATTCCGTATTCGTAATTTATTAATGCTAAAGAATCACAACCATCATCAGATTATATCTGCTCACGACGAAAATCTCACAATAGTCTATCCAATACTTTACCATAGCCGATACAGTCACAAGTTACGACAGTCAGCATCTGCCCCCCCCCCCATAGACCAGGGACGGGTGAATAGCGACCCATGGGTCGCATTCGTCGTACACCGCAAAAGTGCAACGAAGAATTTTCGTCTCAAAATGTATTTTTGTAATTGCTTCTAAGGCAAATAATTATAACAGTTTGTTTCCTGTTATTTCCTGTTAATTCCCTGTCAATAACATGTACATTAAAGCTGACTCGACTGAGTTTTCAGAATATATGATGAGTCATCTCATTTTGAATGTATATATATTGTCTCTTTTCAATATTCGTCTTGTTAGCTAAAGAGCCGCTACATAATAGTCCTACAACATGAGATCGTTAATAAGCCTTTGTTTGAGTAACATTGCTGAAAATATAAGAAAGCATGATACATTATATAAACATATGAATCGTGAAGAAAAAACTGCCTATCTGATAGTACGTGAGTATACTTTTTAGGTGGGTTATTGGAGTTATTTTTAAAATCGCCTTGCTTTTGAAAAATTGCTTATAATTCATTTTTTATTTTATTTTAGAAAGGACATATACAGATGTATTATATCAATACTTAGCTTACAACGGTTTGAAGAGAAATATGATGACTACACACCTGATTTAATTTTAAACAAATTTCTAACAACGTTAAATATATGTAATTTTCGCCGCAAGTTTTTTGAAATTCCTAAGTGTATTATCAACAATTTGAAACGTAAATGCAACAACTTACTTTACCAATATTTATGTTTTACCAATATTTACTTTTTTTTCCTCCCTATAGATATTGAAATATAAATGGGAATTGTTAATGTGTTTCTTAATGTAAGTTAAGTGAATTTCAGTGGGTTGTTTTATCTCTAAGCGGCACTTTTTTGCACACCATGGGCTAAATGACCAGGTCATAGGGACCCCCGAATGCTCAAAGAAGGTTGGGGAACCCACTAGAACAGCTGTTGGGAAACAGATAGTAGCCTCCCGTCAAAGGCATCCAGCATGTTCTTTAACGTGCACAGGGTATGGCTCTCCTGCACACGGACCACGGCTTAACGTCTCATCCGATGGACAGCGGTCTTTTCAAACTCATCGGTGTTCCCCTACTGACTGTAGGCAGAATGAGGAATTTTTGCGGAGATAAATCTCAACGCTGACCCAACTGAGACTCGAACCTAAGAGATGCAGATTACGAGCCTAGCGCGCTATCGATTAAGCCACCCCCATGAATTTCAATGATAATATGTAGTTTCTAAGGAGTTTATAGTTTTATTGTACTTAGTTTCTTTTCTTTTAATTAATTTCTAAAAGATTTCAATTTTTCTTACAGGGATTAAAAATTTTGAAATTACAATGTTGGACCTTTCAAGATAGAAGCATACATAATTCTAGTATTGTTCATTTAGATTTAGGATACTCTAATTTTAATGACTCTCTCTTAATGAACATGAATTGTCCAAGTCTAAAAGAACTAATATTACATTGTACTTTAATCACAGATAACGGTGTAAAATTTTTACCTAAAAAGTTAACGTATCTAGATATAACTCAAACTGATATCACTACAAGGGGGTTAATATACATATTGTTGAATTTAACCGAGTTACAATATTTTCATTGTGAAAATTGGTTTCGCAGAAGTATAAATATTGAATTTTGTGATGTAATAATTAACACAGTTGAAACCCTTGCATTACAACACTTGAAATTTAATTCAGATGAGTCAAGATTGTCAAAAGTATTAAAATTTTGTCCTAATTTGAAAAAATTATATTTAGGGCATATAATAAATGATTACACTCAATTGACTCCAAATTTGGAAAGAATACATTTGTGTATCCCTAATTTAAATAATTTAAAGAACTTTTATACTTTTTATTCTTGTAAGAACCTGCGAAAGATTAGATTATGTGGAACTACAAAGCTACACCTATATATTAACACACAATGTGAATTACTTGAACAATGTCCTTAGTTAGAAACATTAACTTTAAAATACTTTTATTTTCATGGATCAAGCAAAAAATTTTTTGTAATTCAAAACTTAAAATATGTAGTATTCAATGAAACCATCGCTGGGAAGACTGAACATAGCATTCATCAGTTACTTAATATAACCAAAGACTTGTATTGTTTAAAATTACACATGCCATTTTGTCAATTAAGAATGTTATCATTGCCTTCGCCTGTAAAAACCTTATGATTATGCAATTGTAATCTTACTCCTGAATTTTTAGTAGATCTTGCTAAAAAATATAATATAATTTTAACAGTTGTTCCTTGTTAAGCTTGATCAGATGTATGGGTCTTCTACAATTGAAAAAGCTTAGATCTTCCCCCCAAACAAACACCCAAGATCCTATTTCAAACCTTAGACACTTTACCCCTCATCAATAAGTCTTACTTAAGTCCTACTTTTAAAAAGAGAAATTTCTTAGCTTAAGAGTCAATACCCCTTCAAGCAATTGCTTGCCACAGAGGTCTGGCAAGAGCCTAAAAAGATCTGTGAAGTTGGCAAAACCTCAGCAAAACACCAACATACATGTCTTATCCGGAGCTCGAAACCCTTAGATCAGTAGACAAACGTGCTAACCACTCGACCACCAACAAAGTAAATTAAATCAGAGTCACCTCTGAAGCTTAGAGAGAGTTGGAAAGAACAGCTGTTGGAAGACATTCCGTCAATCCAACGTATGACCCCCTCATCTAACACACGGAACCACGCCGTTCCATCCAGCAGACGACTGCCTTTCTACTGATCGCGCTGTTATGCTATAATTGAATATTCACCAACTCTATGGTTAATTTGTCAACTGTAAATTACATGGAACCACGCCGTTCCATCCAGCAGACGACTGCCTTTCTACTGCTCGCGTTGTTATGCTATAATTGTATATTCACCGACCCTATGGTTAATTTGTCAACTGTAAATTACACGGAACCACGCCGTTCCATCCAGCAGACGACTGCCTTTCTACTGCTCGCGTTGTTATGCTATAATTGTATATAATTATCACCAACTGTATGGTTAATTTGTCAACTGTAATTGTCAACTGTAAATTACTCTGACTTGCAACTACTTGCTAAGTTGTACTTGTTATGTAAATGTAATAGTATTAATAAAATTAATTGAGTTATTGCCTTTTGCCTTTTACGTTTTCAAGAAAGTTGGCACTCTAAACACTGTTGGTCATTCATAAGAGGCGCAAGCATCATCTGAATCAAATTTACTTACAACGAAAATCTCATAATAGTCTGAAATGGACAGTACACAGCATGTGACTAGGTCGTTTAATCATGCATAAACGAAAATTTAGAATGAAATGGTTAGTTAATGAGAATCACTAAAAATGTAAAGGGTGTTGGAATATCTGTAAATACACACACATTTCAGTGGAATTTTTTCACAATAACTGTGAAACATACTGTAACGAGAGAGAAAGCATAAAAATGCAATGGTTGTTAAAAACAGCAAATTACAACGCAAATACTGTAAGATAGAGAAAAATGACTATTAACAAGCAATATCTAGTGTGTAAAATAAGTGAACCTAATGTGAACCTAATGATATTAAGATCCCACGCTAGTAAATCATGGTCTATTGGGGAAATATCATATAATTGGGAATATCATAAAGAACCACAATGGAATTTTCAGAAAATAACAATATTTCCATGAAAAGTTAGGTCCCAGAATCGAAACTTTGCATTCACTGACTTCAAGTGTAAGCTCTCTCGTTTCAGAGTTCCTGATACGTTTGAATAAGACACGCCCCCAACATGAAAGTTCGCTTGCCAACCAGGCCAAACACACACAGAAATTAGCACGCGTCACTCTTACAGCCAATCAATGACAGAACCAAGCCATCTTTACCACACTGAATCACATTAGGGAGGGCCGTCTAAAAACCTGATGTGACGTCAGGCAAAGAAACACAGTGCATATGAAAAAAACACAGTGCATATGAAAAAATAGAATATGAAAATAGAATTGGTTCCAGACGTAAAAAAAAAAACATACCCCCTCAAGCAGCTACTTGCCACAGAGATCAGACAGGAACCTGTCAGTTTATATGCAAGTGTTAGTTTAATTATCTTTATAACTTTAAACACGACATGAGAGACCAAGACTAACGTATATTGAAGATAAAAATGAAGGGAATTCCCGGAACTCAATGTTGCCACTTTTTCCGAATGGTTTCGTACAGTTTTTCGATCAAATGCAAAATAAAATGCAGAAGACTTGTTCTGTACTAAACTGCTAGTGTAGTTTTTATTTTGGGAATTTTAGTGCTCAAAATGAGTATTTATAGTACTTCTTGACGTATATCAAATTTATAACTTGAAGAATTAAATGAAGGTTCTTTGTAGTTTACTGTTAGGCTGATGTAAAGAATAGTTTCGTGACTTTAAACCGTTAGTTGTATTGCATATATTATTCTATTTAAATTTTCCTCTTAGACGTGCATATGTATTATGCTAGGCACGGACTTTACAATTTGTTTTCTTTCTTCTCAGTGTTGTTTCTATTGCTATATGCATGTAAAGACTTTAAGGAGACCTAAAAAATTGTGCTGATAATTTTTGATGTTAACTATTATGGAAATACTACGGAAATTTTTCAGCTTAAGAACTGTTTTTTTTTTTTTTTCAAATTAAAACCTACCGGTTTGGTTTTAAAGAAAATAAATATATAAAGAATTTCAATATTTATACATGTATTTTTAAAATTTCAACGTGAGTGTAATATATTATGCAAAATCATCTGCCAACACAACGAAGCAGTACAGCTGACGTCATCTCGGTGTTTTTGCTCTCTTTATTATTAACCCTACTTTATTATTAACCCGTATTCACAGGCAGCACTAATTTAAGGAGTTCACTTATTTCTCATGCCGCCACTCTATTTTAACTTACACTTTTATACGAGATAAGTAATATTTTTATAATTAAAAATGTGTTTAAATTAATAAAAATCAAATGAATACTTAAAGATTTTCATATCTATTTTTTCATATGCACTGTATTTTTTTTAAAGGTTTATTTTTTACACGGTTTTCTCGGGAACCTATCTACCGTGTCAGAATTCGGAACAGAATTGGGTGCATTGAATTAGATTTTTCCTATTGTTTATTAAGAAGGATTTTTTTTTTAAAGTTGAGTGGTTAGCGCGCTTGGCTACTGATCTAAGAGACCTGGGTTCGAGTCCTGGGTAAGGCATGGATGTTTTGCGTCGTTTTTCTGCTGAGGGCGTGCCATCCTCTCAGACCTTCTATTATGGCATATAAACTAACAGGTTCCTGTCAGACCTCTGTGGTAAGCAGCTGCTTGAGGGGGTATTTATTTATTTATTTATTTATTATTAAAAGTTGAGAAACATCCTGAAACAAATTTAAGAGCATATAAAAGCAGGAATGCGCTGTGATGCATACGAATAAACATCTTTGTAAGGTGGATGCTTTAAAATGTAAACAGAATCAATTTGAATATCTGACTGGAATTTCATAGAATAAAATGCATATGATATCATATAGCGCTCAGAGTTGGTTGTTTTACCTGTGATCCGTAATTTTTTTTTGAAGACAATGGGCTAAACGGCCACGTCACGGAGACACCGAAGGCTCACAGAAGGTTGGGGAGGGGCCTCACTGGAACAGCTATTGAGAGACAGATGACTTATCTGCAGAATGACTGCAGACTAAACTTATCTGCAGAAATGACTCCTAAGTGTCGTTTCGAAGACTCCCAGAAAGTTCTTAATAACACAAATAACCATATCTAAATAACCAATTAAATGTATTTCAGGTGAAAACCTGAGTTTTATATTCACTAGTAAATGTTACCTTGTTGGTTTCACGATTAAAGAAAAAGGAAGAAAACCGACCATATGCTAAATAATCGATCACACAACAATGCTTTTCGAATCGTTAAACCGGATACGCCTTTTGTTTCGTAATTTGCATTTCCGTCACGAATAAGGTTAATTAATTTAATTCCTTGAATCAAATTCCTGCTATTATATTCTCTTGAATTTGTTTCAGGGTGTTTCTCAAAATTTAATAATAAATAAATAAATACCCCCTCAAGCAGCTGCTTACCACAGAGGTCTGTCAGGAGCCTGTCAGTTTATATGCCAGAGTAAAAGGTCTGAGACGATGGCACATCCTCAGCAGAAAAACGACACAAAACAGCCATGCCTTACCCGGGACTCGAACCCAGATCTCTTAGATCAATAGCCAAGCGCACTAACCACTCAACTTTAAAAAAAAATAATAATAAATCCTTCTTAATAAACAATAGGAATAATCTAATTCAATTCACTCAATTCTGTTTCGAATTCTGACACGGTAGTTAGGTTCCCGAGAAAACGTGTAAAAAAAAAAACTTAAAAAAAATACAGTGCATATGAAAAAATAGATATGAAAATCTTTAAGTATTCATTTGATTTTTATTAATTTAAACACATTTTTAATTATATATATGTTACTTATCTCGTAGAAAAGTGTAAGTTAAAATAGAGTGGCGGCATGAGAAATAAGTGAACTCCTTAAATTAGTGCTGCCTGTGAATACGGGTTAATAATAAAGTCCAAAAACACCGAGATGACGTCACTGTACTGCTTCGTTGTGTTGCCAGATGATTTTGCATAATATATTACACTCACGTTGAAGTTTTAAAAATACATATCCAAATATTAAAATTCTTTATATATTTATTTTCTTTAAAACCAAACCGGTAGGTTTTAATTTGAAAAAAAAAAAAACAGTTCTTAAGCTGAAAAATTTCCGTAGTATTTCCATAATAGTTAACATCAAAAATTATCAGCACAATTTTTTAGGTCTCCTTAAAGTCTTTACATGCATATAGGAATAGAAACAACACTAGAAGAAAGAAAACAAATTGTAAAGTCCGTGCCTAGCATAATACATATGCACGTCTAAGAGGAAAATTTAAATAGAATAATATATGCAATACAACTAACGGTTTAAAGTCACGAAACTATTCTTTACATCAGCTTAACAGTAAACTACAAAGAACCTTCATTTAATTCCTCAAGTTATAAATTTGATATACGTCAAGAAGTATTATAAATACTCATTTTGTGCACTAAAATCCCCAAAATAAAAACTACACTAACAGTTTAGTATAGAACAAGTCTTCTGCATTTTATTTTGACATATTATTCCACCCCCGCCCCCTACACGAACATTCATGCCTTACCCAGGGCTCGAACCCAGGTCCCGTAGATCAGTAGCCAAGCGCGCTAACCACTCGGCCACGGGATGGCTCAATAACAGGAATTGTTTCCATGTCATTGCCATTGTTCATCATCTAAGTACCAGAAACAATATTGTTACTCATCGTTTTATTTTCCATTTCACTAATCCATTAACAGATTTAAGTCATCTCTATCCCTAATCCTTAGCACCCTAGATGTTTCAGTTTTAACTTACGTAAAGTTTTGAGTCCTTGACCCATACAAACTTGAAATCTTTTTCCCTCTGTAATTTCTTTAATTCATACAGTAGCTGCTTGTTTTCTTGTGTTAGATGATCATTTACCTAAACTCTACCATCAGGCAGCCCCTCATGTATTTCCTTAGTGAATAATGTCTTCTTTAATTTCCAACACTTGATCCAATTTTCTTTCATTTTTCTCATAGCTAGTTGGACAATTATTGGTTTAATTTTTTGTTTATTTTTTGTTGGCACTCTATGAACAGCCTGTATATTCATATCTTCATCCTGTACATTTAATACACTTGCAATATGAGTAACTATCTCCTTCACATTTTCATTCATTGTTTCAGGAACTCCCACTATCTCTAAATTACAATTCCTACTGTTTTGCTCTGAATCATTCATTTTTCCTTTTAATCCCTTAATTTCTCTCTGCAAAGTTTGATTTTCAATCATAAGTCTTTCATTTTGTTGTTGGACATCTTTAATTTGTTTAGTTAACTCAATCAAAATTCTCAGTAAATCATCTAATTTATCAGAACAGTACGTACTGCATTTTTTATATTCCTCCAGTTCTTTTAATAATTCATTTTTGGACCTGTCATTTATTTCTATCATGTCTTTCCTAAGATCGGTCATCTGTTTACTGAACATTTCATCAATGTGTTGAATCATTTCAACAGACATGGCTCTATCTTCTGGCTCTTTCGATGTCACAGTGTCACGTGAATCACTTTTGCCAACACTCGCTTCACCTCTCTTCCCTTTCCCTGTAGAATCTGCCCTACACCTGTGACATTTCCATCGATTTTTGCTCTCAGAGCTCATTTTGCGAAAATTGGTCTCTACAATTCCAACACAATAAAAATGAATTCTTAAACTACACTTTCCAGCGCAGTGCAAAGTCTCTGTCAGATCAACAATATCTATACCACACTCAGCACACGGAATTCCCATCTTATAATTTAATATACCCAAAATATTTAATTTATAACATATATCACCTAGTAATCTATTTATTTTCTTAACAAAAGATATATACTATTCTACTAAATCAATACAATTTAGGAGCAAGAGACGTAGAACATCAAGTTGACGACGCCAGATCACTTCTTGAATGAACTACGTATTTCAGCAGATAAGTTAACTTAGCCTCCAGCGTAAGAGAAGACGACAATTCTCGACGTTTCATCATCACAGGTTACACTCCATGAATATGCGCATTAGCACATCAGCCTACATATCTTCGTAGTAACGTGACAAGTCTAGATTATCGTGAATAAGTTAACTTATAAATAATCACGAAACATATAACTTACACACTTTGTTCTTCTCCAACTAAAATATCTTCATGAGAAAATTCAATGAAAAATTTAAGATATTAATTAAATGAATAACATATCTTAAAGCATCTGAAACATGACACACCTAACTTCGAAAAACTGTTGCCACCAGAATTGTTGTTCAAGTGCGTTTCTCAGACGTCCATGTTAATACTTGCTGGGTGTGTGGGGTGGGGATGAAGGGTGAATAAGGCGAAGGGAGATTGAGGTGAAGGGAGGATGGGCGGGTGGAGATGGTTGTGACTGCGTTTCCGGGCAATCGCCTGAGTTTTAAAAAAATACATCCGACGGACTTTTTAAACAATACGTCGAAATTTTTTGAACAATACATCCTGTTCTGCTCTACACCTGACACGATTATTAAAGGACTTTAAATGTTGCATGTACTAATTTTGGATTAAATATATGGGCCGCTACCGGAAGTAGTGAATACCGGTCCAACCCGTGACAGAGGTTGAGCAAGCTCAAAGCACTCCGTCGAACTACAAAAATAAGATTAATATCTTGATTTCATATAGAAATCGTATCAGATATTAAACTGATAAGAACAGAGTTGAAAAATTCTTTATTCAAGAAAATGTTACAAAAGTATGCTTTGAAATGATAATAATGGCTTTAAGCCATGGTCTTCATCCAAAAATAGTTTTAGCCGTACAGGGCACAACATCAAACTTTGATCTTAGCCAAAAGGCCGAGAAGAGATAAAAATATTCCTCTTAATAAGTCCAACTTTAATAATCAGAAATTCATAGACGGTAGCTCGTGCGTAAGAATCCAAAAGTCCGTAGGAGAAGTCATGGTAAAGTTGTTAGCGTGTGCGTTAAATCAGTCGGTTCTCCTGAACGATTATTCGAGTTTACCCATTTACAGAGAGCGACATATATTTTACGCCTCCATTTCCACCCTCGAGTGAACAACACGGGCCCGGCTAACAACTTTACCACGACTTCGCCTACGCGGTAAAGTACTATCTCCATCTGTCAATCCCGGTTCATAGCGAAACAAACCGCGCTATCCAAAAATATTCCATGGCTAATTAGAAATCTTTCATATTTATTAACATACCCGCTTCTTAGCGGCTGCTGATAAGAATGTTTGGCTTTATGGTTTGGCTGACAAAGCAGAGGAAGCAGTTAGACAGCACAACAGCAGAGAGCTGTACCAGATAGTTAATGTTTTGTGTGGTAGAAAACGAACAGGCATACAGGGATTGAAGGATAAACAAAGTAAGGTTACACAAGGTGAGTATTCTGTCATGGCTAGGTTTGGCTGAGCATTTCAGTGATGTTCAAACAATGCGGTTAGTTCTACTCCTATAGTTTGTAATGATGATAGATGCATTGGCTTTAATGTTGGCCCTATAACAAGATCTGAAGTTATTTTGGCTGTTTCTAAACTTAAACTTCATAAATCCCCAGGGGTAGATGAAATTACTACAGAAATGCTCAGAGCTGGGAATATTTCGGTTACCACTTGGATGACTGAAATTCCGAATATCTTTTATGATAAAGGCATGGTTCCTAAGGATTTTACCAGAGCTATTGTTATCCCTATTTTCCAAAAAGGTGATCGCAGTTCTTGTGATAACTATAGGGGTATCAGCCTACTCTCTGTTCCAGGTAAAGTTCTTTCCATGATTGTTCTTAATAGAATTAAGAATCTGGTTGACAGTCAATTGCGGGATGAGCAATGTGGATTCAGAACTGGTAGGGGATGTGTGGATCAGATATTTTCACTTAGGCAGATTCTTGAGAAATTTTTAGAGTTTCAGAAACCTTTGGTTGCTAGCTTTGTTGATTTCAAAAAGGCTTTCGACTTTGTTGATCGTCATAATTTGTGGTTGATTGTGAGATCATATGGTGTACCTGACAAGTTAGTTAACATAATGAAATCTCTCTATAATAATACTGAGTCGTGTGTGAGAGTTGGTAAGGCTTGAAGCAAATGGTTTAGCATTACTTCTGGTGTTCGACAAGGGTGCATTTTGTCTCCTTTTCTCTTTAGTTTGGTTATTGATTATGTTATGCGAAATTCACTTCAAGGGAAAGATTTTGGCCTTAAATGGACTGGAGATACGATAATTTCTGATTTAGATTATGCTGATGATTTAGCCCTTTTGGCAAATGATGTTGATGAGATGAACTCTTTCCTTCGAGCTGTCGATGAGACTGGTAGTAAAGTAGGTTTGGTTATAAACAGAGAGAAAACTAAAGTGATGAAAATTGGTCAGGCAGGCTGAGATTCAGTTAATCTGAATGGTTGCAGTCTTGAGCAGGTGTCACAGTTTAATTATCTTGGGAGCTATGTAACAGATAATGGTGATGTGCGGCATGAGATTAACAGACGAATAGGGATTGCTGCTGGGACTTTTAAGAATCTAGGGAGAGTGTGGAGAAATAGGCCTATACACCTAAAGACTAAAATTAGACTGTATAATAGTTTGGTTCTTTCTAGGGTTAGTTATGTTAGTGAAACGTGGACACTTTGTAAACAAGATAACAGGAAACTAGATGCTTTTGATTCCAGATGCTTACGCAGTATCTTGGGCATTAGGTGGTTCAACTTTGTAACTAATGATGAGGTTAGGCAAAGGAGTTTGCAACCTCCTTTAAGCAGCATATTGTGCAGAGAGAGACTCCGTTGGTTTCGCCATGTTGCCCGTATGAATAATTATAGATTGGCGAATAGGGTTATGAACAGTGTGCCTAAAGACCTCAGAAAGAAGGAGAGACCTAGGATGCGGTGGGCTGACAATGTCAAACAGGACCTTGTTAGAATTGGTGTGCAGTGGCCAGATGCAGTAGATGTAGCTCAGGATAGACTTGCTTGGAGAACTAAATTGCACGATCTGGTTGGACCTCCGTAGCCCGTGGCTGCTTGAGGATGATGATGATGATGACTAAGTAGTACCCTATGTGTATATTTTGTACATATATTTTTGTTAATAAAGAGAAAGATGTAAAAGAAGAATGATAGTGTTCCTCCAGCGGACAGGGGTTTGTGGGGGAACAAAATTTTAGAGTAGCTCCGATTAGCCTGTAGTGCCGTATTTGGCGGGACAGGCATCAATTAATTCTAGAGATTCTTACCCTACTGATGACCGGTCGTTGTTATAGTAATCCTGCTCAGTACGAGAGGAACCGCAGGTTCGGACACTTGGTACATGTGCTTGGTCGAGTGACCAGTGGTGCGAAGCTACCATCCGTGGGATTATGACTGAACGCCTCTAAGTCAGAATCCCGTCTAGTCACTGCAACGATATCGTTCGTGGCTCGCGCGTTGAAGAGCAGTGCTGGCCTGACTGTTGGTCCTCCCCGATGGGAATGACTGCTCCGGCGATGAGGCCTCTTGAGAGGGAGCATCCCCGGAATCATTGAGACCAGACGATTCCCGCTTCCCGATCCAAGCCTTGCAGGTGTGACGTGCGGGCACCAAGTCGTCCGCAGACGACCTAGGTACTGGTCTGGGTGTCGTGCTTAGGAGAGCAGCCACCAAACTGCGATCTATTGAGACTCATCCTCTGACTGGGAGATTTGTCCTCTCGAAGGACACCATAATTTTTATTCCTCTACTTTTCTACCCGTTTCCGGGTGTTTGGAGAAGAGGACTTTTCTTCCTCTAGAGACGTTGGTAGAGGAAGACTTGTCTTATTGTGGAGTTCTCTGTTTCGAGGTGTTGGGAGAGGAAGACGTCTTATTCTGGAGGTCTCCGTTTCCGGGTGTTGGGAGAGGGAGACTTGGTAGTTGTCTTTTTAATATGGAGAGATCCCCATTTTTGGGTGTTGCACAAGACACACTTTGAACTTTGCATTGTTTTTGTTGCTGGCCTTTTAACGTAATAAGATTCCCATTTCTTGGTGTTGGACAATGCAGTCTTGGTTGTTTTGTCTCTCGATCTGGCGTTTCTGGGTGTTTGGCAAAACAGAGACCATTTTCTTATGATGTAATGAGGTCTCCATTTCTGTGTTCATTCCAGGTAGTCTGTAGTAGCCTCGGGCGCAATTGGGAGGCACTAGAAGCATAAAGAAAGAAGGGAAGATAAGAAAATTTTGAAAAACCTTTCGTACATATTTCATCTATTGTGTAACGTAAGAGTTATTCGTAGTGACTACATTATTTTCCAAATAAACACATAAATTTATCCATCGTTATCTTAATTTTCCGTGTGCAATGCGATTGTTACTATGGTTGATTTTAATAAATAATTTTATAATTTGAAGCTTCGAGCAAGGTGTCATATTTACAACGACATCTTTCTTTACTATATTGTAGGACATAAAAGAACACACATTTGTAACTGCACCTTTCTCTTTGTTTGCTTGAAGAAGGTAGTTTTCCAGGTATTTTTTTTTCTGAAAAGGGGGCAATAGGACAAATAAGTTTGGGAACCGCTTATCTAGTTCCTAACGAGAAGGATAATCATTACGGCGAGCGGCAGACACACAAAACTATAAGTACCATTGCAAGCATTGAGATAGGAAGAAAAACGAATCACATCTAACGTATTATAACTGTCCTAACAACGACCGAGAAATGCGTTCAATAAGAATGAACCTGTAAAATCTTTTCTCGAAATAGATAATATACTAACGAGGTCAGGACCTACGGCAGGGAGAATTTCACTCTTTTTAATGTAAACTGATAAAATCGAGGTTTATTATAAATTTCTCCAAAACATACGTCATTTCCTCTACCCGAAATGTATCCTACCGAATTTCCATGTTTATCACAATCAACGTTTCAAGTCCTATAACTTATTAAATAAGCAGATACAATACAGAAATTGACTATTACAAGACTCATCCGAACTGGAATATTCAACGATATTAACTTCTGAACTATGCATTTAACGCAAATATAGCGCTGAATATTATTTAAAGAGCTTGAATATATCTGCTTCAATCCCGAATTAGAACTGGAAGTATCCGTACTCGACCACTATCCAATTGTGAATTTCTGTAACCTCGAAACTATGCATTTAACGCAGTAAAAATAAACATCATCATCAAATTCATTTAAATCTAGATTTAAAAACAATATTTAAAACCTATCTCGTAGTTTGAATATTTCACACCGATCGTGATTTTCATTCAGATATTAAGATTATTAAGTTTCGAAGTTCACTAACTTATGTTTTCAATAGTGAACATTAACATTGCTAGAGGGAATAAACAACTGTATGTCAAACGAACGGAAAATCCAATCGTGAAAACTAGTTAATTGATAAGTAAAAAAGTGCTACACCTTCAAAAAATAAAAATAGTTAGCATCAAGAATCCATAATTTCAAAAAAAAATAGGTTCAGTGGCATTTCGATCGCATAACAGTTACGCTATTAACCCACAGTATACAGTAATACGATGTACGACTATTTGCATGTCTCATAAAGAACAACATAGCGACATATACGATATCATTAAAATATCCTCTTCCTACCTCCGTGACTTAAAAGACGGCTTAATTTTCTAACCCATGTGTGGTTATAAGTAAAATGGGAAATTAACAGAAGAATACAGCAGGTAAATTAGAATTACAAATGATATCGGGAAAACACGGACGTGACGTCATCAGTGGTATTCAGTGTTGCCACCATAACTTCTAATATTTTTCAAAACCAAAGTGTATAAATCAAAACACTTCTAATCCTGAAATATTAACTGGTAGTTATTTCTTTTTTTAATTTTGGTAAATATTTTTATAATATTCTGAAATATTTAAATAAAATCTTAATAAGTAAATTATTTTGAATGTTATTAAAATAAATTAAATTAACTTTAACTTATCTTGAACCAATGAAAGGAATTGCTTGTTTAGGCATATTTATTTTCGCTCTTTTTGTTGAAGACTATCCAGACAGGCGGTATCTAGGTGGCTTTCACGGTACGCGTTTCCCTGTGGTGCCCAACGACAAATTCCTAGATCGAGGCTAGGTGTGAATCTCTTACGTATGTCATAGGCAACTTTGTGCTTAGGGGTAAAGAACGCTTTTTCCTGTGTTCCCAAAGGACAACCCTGTGGTTTAATCTAAGGCTTCTATTACACATTTCGTTGTACTGTACATTATCTTCTTCTTAGGTCTGAACAATGCGTTTCCGTGTAGTGGGTAAATTACATTTTTATCGCCAAGTTGACATTTGTTGGTTGATATTTTAAAAATATCACAGCGGAAGATTTTCCCTCCACAGAAGCCCACTAGTGCAGCAAAATCGGGATCCATAATCAAGCTCATAGCCATATATCTGTCCAGTCCAGTGGGTTTATACGGTCAGCACCAGGACCCTGTGTGGTTGACCACTCTCCAGCAGGGTAGAAAAAAAAAGAAAAGTAGCCATAGTTGTCCAGATCAGTAGGCCACACTAATCTGGCAGCCCTCCTCTTCCGTTCACTTCCACGAGAGAGTATCTCATTTGAAAGGTACTAACGGTCTGCAGCACGAGAAGGCGGGGTCGGACATTAGGTGCTAGGCCTGGCCGGTTCTATGCGTTGTTATTTTAGGTATATTTTTATATTATGTTTCGATCATCTCAGGTACGTAAGATGCATTTTTATTTTTCTACAGAGAAGAAAAATGGTTATATAACGTTTCGGAGAAGTATAGACGAAACATTGTGAAGCCGTAGTAAAAGTTGGAAGTTGCATACTTTGAGTTTGGCATTGGAAGCTTTTTTGACTTTTCCACTGAATTTTTTTTCTCACCCTCTTACGATCCACGGAGGAAGTAACCATTCTTTTGTTTAATATATTTTGGGTGAGATTTTAGTGATGTACTGCGATGTCGAAGGGCTTTACGTAGGCAGCAACCATTTATACGTTTACGAACCGTTAAAGCTTTGGAAATTCCGGTTTTTGAAAAGTCGTTTTCGGTATAAACTTAGGTTTTTGCGAGTAATCTCAAGATTAATATTATTGTTTTGGCCCAGAAATGAAATTAACAGTTATGTGCACGTCGTGGTGTAATAAGATAGAAAAATAGGAATGGATTTGCATCGCACCTTAAACCCTTTGCCGAACGCTTGCAGTGTTTAAAAATTATGTTTATGGGTGAATAAATATTTCGATTTAGAGTGAATGGTGGGGTAAAACTTATTTATTGAGAAATGAAATAAATAGTTGCAATTATCTTACTATAAATAGGAATTGAGTACGAAGAATTTGTGTTGACACGAAATAGGGTTCCCATTCATTGTAGCTACGGAAATGGCGTTTCTTGAACTACGTTATTTCCGTTTTTAGAGTTAAGAACGATAGGATAATTTTACAAATGCCAAGATAGAAAATAATTATGCGGTGCAATACACTAATGATTTTATTAAGAGTAAAACTGAAATCGGAACGTGATTTGAGGTTTCATGTCAACTTCGCGTTTAATATTTTGTTTTTTGCGTGTTAAATATTCCAGCGTTCGTCATTTATATATTACGGCAACCAACGTTTTTATATTCGATATTACACGTATGTCGTACAGGTGTGAGAGATATCTAATGCAAATGATATCGAATAAGATATTTTGCTACTAAGGTATTATGCCAATGTCACCTATTATTTCGTCCATCAGATAGGTATTTTGAGTGACCTCAGGAGAAAATATGTTTTGGTAAATGTTTTCAACCAATTTCACAATACAGTTTTGTTGTATGGCTTTCATGAGACACTGAAAATGCTTTTCCTCTGCACATTATAGAAATTATGTTGGGAAGTAACCGAAACAGCTTTGCTGACGTCATCTCTGTGTTTTCTCCAATTTATTATTAAGGCGCACACATATTTCGCACACATATTTCGTTTTGCTCATACACGTAGGATATTTTTTATTTTAACTAGTCTAGGCAGGGAAACTTTTCGTTATTCGATTATCTTTGGTTATTTGATGGCGATCCCCACTGTTACGTTATGTTCGATAATATTCGTTCGTATAATATTCACTAATTGGCTTCGCTCAGGTACGAGAAATGATGAGAAAGGAAGCTTAAAGAAACAGAACTTTGTTGCGGATATGGAGAGGTGTCGCTTCCTTCGAAGTCGGAAAACAATTAAATCAACAATGTTATTGTCAGACGTCAGCAAAGAATTATTACGATTACTTTCAAACAGTATACAGTGAACGAAATCTGTTGAATTCAAACGTACGTAGTAGCGTCGACATTTTTCACGTTTTCTTCTGGGGAATCGAAGGTTAGTTGTGGTTAGAAAAATAAGCCGTCTTTTAAGTCACGGAGGAAGGAAGAGAATATTTTAATGATATCGTATATGTACGGTGACCATACGTCCTTTATTTAAGAGGACAAGTCCTTCATTCCACTGCTCTGTCCTTTAGATTTATTTTTTTTTCTAAAATGGCGATTTTTTTCCCTTTTTTTTTTTCGTGAATTAAAATAGTAAACTGAATATTGGCGCGAAGTTGATGGGTTGAAATTTTTAAATATTTCACCGATAAACAGGAATCTTTTGAAAACATTTTAAAAAACTTTGAATTTAGCTTATGTATCCCTTGATTTAATGTGCTCACTGAACGAATATTTTGATTAGCGAACAATATGAGGACCAGTGAAAAAACAAAATGAAAAATCGGAACATTTAAAGCATGCATTTATAACAAATGCAACTTTCATATGAATTCTATACAGTTTTATGAAATTTTAAAACAAAAACCTGATTTATTAGCCCTTCTAGTGTCCAGAAAGTATATATCCGTTTTTAGTACAATAAACGAAAACGATTTTAAAAAAAATTAAAAATTGCCATTTTAAATTTCGTTAATAGATATCTTATAAGAATATGTAATTTAAGCTTGATACATAATATTTTCCTTTTTTTTATTTGATGCATATTTTATTAAACTATGACATAAATAATTTGTTAAAGCCATCTGTTTAACATTTCTTAGAAGTTAGATAAGGTATTGCCAATTTGTTAACATTACTCTGATAAAGGAAAACGATTTAAAAAAAAATAAAAATTGCCATTTTAAATTTTGTAAATAGATATAAAAATATGTAATTTAAACTTGATAAATAATATTTTCTTTATTTGATGCATATTTTATTAAACTATCATATAAATAATTTGTTAAAGCCATCTGTTTGCCATTTCTTAGAAGTTATGTAAAGTATTGCAATTTGTTAACATTACTCTGAAAAAACAAAAACGATTTAAAAAAAAATTGCCATTTTAAATTTTGTAAATAGATATGAAAATATGTAATTTATGCTTGATAAAAAATATTTTCTTTTTTTATTTGATGCATTTTTTATTAAGCTATAACATAAATAAATTGCTAGAGCCATCTGTTTCCCATTTTTTAGAATTTATATAATGTATTGCCAATTTTTTAACATTACTCTGTGCTGAAGTAATCCCCTAATTTAACCTCAGATATTTGATTTGAACTATTATAAACAGAAATTTTTCCTTAAAGTTTTAGAAATCTCCTGATAATTAACAAATAACTGCTACTTTTTAAAATTGGAAGTAATTATGAAATCTGTACCTTTTTTTGGTATATCAGTGTAAAAATTGTTATTAAAATAATATGTTAATACAGTGCTCGAATTTTTTACTTTAATAAAATTCAGAATTAAGTTTTTTAATTTGGTATAAAACATGAGCTATTTCTGTTGATTAGTCATTTATTAAAAATGTTCCAAATGTGACTTATTTATTGGACTGCAAAAAACCTGGACTATTTCTCAAATTATCGTATGGAGAAAAACATTTCAAAATGGAAGAAAGGTTTTCTTAAAACAAGAAATTATTTTGGTTATTTAGAAATAAATAGCCATTCTTCTCATATGCGTTATAATCAATTCTATTAGCTCTTTTTTTTTTAATTTTTATTTGTGTCGCAAGATGCATTTTTTTATTACACGATTGTAAATAGTCCTACTAAAAGGAAACATGTGGTCTTTTTTGTTAAATATTTTATTTTCAAAAAATCCAGAATTAAATGTTTATTATTTTGGCATCATCATCCTAGCAGCCATTTGCTGCGGAGGTCCAACCAGACCGTGGAATTTAGTTCTCCAAGCAAGTCTATCCTGAGCTACATCTACTGCATCTGGCCACTGCACACCAATTCTAACAAGGTCCTGTTTGACATTGTCTGCCCAGCGCATCCTAGGTCTCCCCTTCTTTCTGAGGCCTTTAGGCACACTGTTGATAACCCTATTCGCCAATCTATAATTATCCATACGGGCAACATGGCCAAACCAACGGAGTCTCTCTCTACAAAATATGCTGCTTAAAGGAGGTTGCAAACTTCTTTGCCTAACCTCATCATTAGTTACAAAGTTGGACCATCTAATGCCCAAGATACTGCGTAAGCATCTGGAATCAAAAGCATCTAGTTTCCTGTTATCTTGTTTACAAAGTGTCAAAGTTTCACTACCATAACTAACCCTAGAAAGAACCAAACTGTTATACAGTCTAATTCTAGTCTTTAGGTGTATACGCCTTTTTCTCCCTAGATTGTTAAAAATCCCGGCAGCAATCCCTATTCATCTGTTAATCTCATGCCGCACATCACCATTATCTGTTACATAGCTCCCAAGAAAATTAAACTGTGACACCTGCTCAAGACTGCAACCATTCAGATTAACTGAATCTCAGCCTGCCTGACCAAATTTCATCACATTAGTTTTCTCTCTGTTTATAACCAAACCTACTCTACTACCAGTCTCATCAACAGCTCAAATGAAAGAGTTCATCTCATCAACATCATTTGCCAAAAGGGCTAAATCATCAGCATAATCTAAATCAGAAATTTTCGTCCCTCCAGTCCATTTCAGGCCAAAATCTTTCCCTTGAAGTGAATTTCGCATAACGTAATCAATAACCAAGCTAAAGAGAAAGGGAGACAAAATGCACCCTTGTGGAACACCAGAAGTAATGCTAAACCATTTTCTACAAGCCTTACCAACTCTCAAACACGACTCAGTGTTATTATAAACAGCTTTCATAATGTTAACTAACCTGTATGGTATTCCATATGATTTCACAATCAACCACATATTATGACGATCAACAGAGTCGAAAGCCTTTTTGAAATCAACAAAGCTAGCAACCAAAGGATTCTGAAACTCTAAACATTTCTCAAGAATCTGCCTAAGTGAAAATATCTGATCCACATATCCCCTACCACTTCTGAATCCACATTGCTCATCACGCAATTGACTGTCAACAGAGTTTTAATTCTATTAAACACAATCATGGAAAGACCTTTACCTGGAACAGAGAGTAGGCTTATACCCCTATAGTTATCACAGGAACTGTGATCATCTTTTTTGAAAATAGGGATAACAATAGCTTTGGTAAAATCCTTAGGAACCATGCCTTTATCATAAAAGATATTCAGAATTTCAGTCATCCAAGTGGTAACCGAAACATTCCCAGCTCTGAGCATTTCTGTAGTAATTTCATCTACCCCTGGGGATTTATGTGGTTTAAGTTAAGTAACCTATCATGGTAAGCTTTGGCTATAACTGGGTCTTTCAGAGCTTCAGTATTAAAACCAAATTTTTTAACCCTAGCACAACACTTTTTAAGTTTAAGTTGCAAGACACTTTTAACAAGATAATGGTCAGATCCAATATCAGCTCCCCTATATGATCTGGTATTCCTAACAGAACTAGCCCATTTGCTGTTAATTAATATGTAATCAATCATATTCTTATGCAGCCCATCAGGTGAAACCCATGTGTACTTATGTATGTCGCGATGTTTGTAATAAGTGTTAGTTATTCTGAATCCATTGAGTTTACTTACCTGTAGGAGACGTTGCCCATTGCCATTGCTGCTACCAATACCAAAAGGGTCTATTCTCCTCCCCAAAGGTCAGAGTCAGTACCAACTTTGGCATTGAAGTCACCAAGAACAAGGGTAATATCTCCTTTCTTGACAGAATTCAAAATATCCTGAAGTTGTTGATAAAATGCGTTTGGTTGGGTTGTTTTATCTCTGACCGGTAGTTATTTGCACACAAGGGGCTAAATGGCTACGTCATAAAGAACCAGAGGGATCAGTTCAGGTTGCGCGAAGGTGACCGAATGGAACAGCTGTTATGAGACAGATGGTAACCTCCCATCCAACGTTTTATTTAACCTGCACAGGGTATGATACATTGAGAATTTCTACACTATTTTCTTGTGGTTTTCATCAGTTTTTATTCTAACGATATTAAGGTTTTACGACATTTTGGTATTTTTGGTCTTCTACTATTGGCTTTGGTAATTTTACGGTTATGACGTCATCACTTTGAACTTTATATATATATAATAGAGCAGTTGTTCTCAAAACCTTTTATGCCTCACGTACCTCCTGGAAATTTGTATGTTACTGGCGTACCCCATGTATAAATACAGAGAACTATAGTTATACTATAACAATGGGAATAAAATAAAGCATTTATATATACACACATTCTTTATTGTAAAATTTCCAATCAAAATATCATTACCAGATTTATTCCGGATATCGGAGCAATCTTCCAATGTTTGTCGTTTTTAAAAAGTTCGGTTTATACGAAAGTTGTTAAAGCTAAAACTAATTCGTGACGGAAATGTAAATTACGAAACAAAAGGCGTATCCGGTTTAACGATTCGAAAAGCACTGTTGTGTCATCGATTCTTTAGCATAGAAGCTGTTTTATTCGACCATTGTTCATCGTGAAAGGTTAATTATTTTTTTAAAAGTGTCATCGTATGATGAGAAGGAACTTTTTTCAATGCATTGTAACAGTTACTAGTGAATATAGAACTTAGGTTTTCAACTGAAATAGATTTCACTGGTTATTTACATATCGTTATTTGTGTTATTAAGAGCTTTCCGAGAGTTTCCGAAACGACACATAGCAGTCATTTCTGCAGGAAAGTTTAGTCGAAATAGGATTTCCTCAATTACGAATAGTATGGAATAAAACGGACTCCTTTATGATGGCATCATACTGTTGCAAGTAACGTTCACTTCAGTGAACTCTTATTACGACAGATGTTATGCAAATATGCCTTTAAAGAAACCATCGGTGTTCGCCTTTCTAACCGATACAACGATGTGGTGTTTAACGTAAAGTTTTTTTTTTTTTTTTTTTCAAATTATAACCTACCGGTTTGGTTTTAAAGAAAATAAATATATAAAGAATTCTTAAATTTTTTTGATTATTTTCTTATTCGTGTTACTTAAAACCATAAAATTACTTCGGCTTAATAATGAATTCTATAAAACAGAGAGATGACGTCATGAACGCGCTTTCGGCTGCTTCCAGAGATAAATCCTATGGAATGCATGTATCGAAAAAGCATTTCTATTGTGTCATGAACGCCATACAAGAAAAATATATATCGAAAGAAACATTCATATTCCAATATTCGTCTCAATACATTTTTTTCTCCTGAGGTCAATCGCAACACGTAGGTCAATGATCAAAAAATCGGAAATATTTCCATAATATCTCAGTAGCAAAATAACAGACCCACCTCAAGAACTTATACAATATCATTTGCATTTGACATCTGTAACACCTACACAAAATATCTCTAATCTCGATTATAAATCTCGTTAAAATTACCCCACCAATCACTCTAAATCCGAATATTTATTGACATAGTCTACCTTTAGCATAAAGAGCATTTTTTAAACACTTGAAACGTTGAGGAAAACGTTTATGGTGCCATGCAATTCCATTCCTAATTTTCTATCTTATTATACCATGACGTGCACATAAGTGTTAATTTTGATTTGTCAGCCACAACAAAAATATTAATCTTGATATTATTATTCGAAAAAAAAAATAGTTTTTACCGAAAATGAATTTTCAAATACCGGAATTTTCAAAGCTTTAACGATGGGTAATCATATGAATGGCTGCTACCAACTAAAAAGCCCTGCAATATTGCAGTCCATCACTAGAAACTCACCCGAAATATATTTAATAAAAAATTGTTTATACCTTCTACCTCCTTCCACTGTGGATGGTAGTAGTGTAAGACAAATCATCCTGTCGATTTCTGATCACACAGAAAAAATAGCTTGCAATACGAAACTTCACACTTTTTACTACGGCTTCGCAATGTTTCGTCTGTACCTCTACCTACCTTACACAAGCATTTTCAATTTTTTCTAGAAAAATATTTATTACGTAACAGATACATCGAAATATTTCACTTTGCAGATATTCGTTCCACTAAAGTAGCAATATTATGATTTACAAAAGCATTTGTAAAACTTGAATATGCATCTAATATACAAAATGTACTGGCAACACAAGGAAAGAGTACTGCGGACGTCATCCTACTTTATTACTAACCCTTATTCACATGCCGCACTAATTTTGGTGAAATCACTTATTTCCGATGCCTTAAAACATTTTAAAATATTATAACAGTGCATATGAAAATATAGATATGAAAATCTTTAAGTATTCTTTTTATTTTTATTAATTTAAACACATTTTTCATTATATAAATGTTACTTATCTCGTATAAAAGTGAAAGTTAAAATAGAGAAATGGCGGCATGAGAAAATGGTGGATTATGAGAAATAAGCAACTCCTAAAATTAGTACTGCCTGTGAATACGGGTTAATAGTCATCATCGTCATCATCATCATCATCAAGCAGCCATGGGCTACGGAGGTCCAACCAGACCGTGCAATTTAGTTCTCCAAGCAAGTCTATCCTGAGCTACATCTACTGCATCTGACCACTGCACACCAATTCTAACAAGGTCCTGTTTAACATTGTCTGCCCACCGCATCCTAGGTCTCCCCTTCTTTCTGAGGCCTTTAGGCACACTGTTCATAACCCTATTCGCCAATCTATAATTATTCATATGGGCAACATGGCCAAACCAACGGGGTCTCTCTCTGCACAATATGCTGCTTAAAGGAGGTTGCAAACTCCTTTGCCTAACCTCATCATTAATTACAAAGTTGAACCACCAAATGCCCAATATACTGCGTAAGCATCTGGAATCAAAAGCATTTAGTTTCCTGTTATCTTGTTTACAAAGTATCCAAGTTTCACTACCATAACTAACCCTAGAAAGAACCGAACTATTATACAGTCTAATTTTAGTCTTTAGGTGTATTCGCCTATTTCTCCACACTCTCCACAGATTCTTAAAAGTCCCGGCAGCAATCCCTATTCGTCTGTTAATCTCATGCCGCACATCACCATTACCTGTTACATAGCTCCCAAGGTAATTAAATTGTGACACCTGCTCAAGACTGAAACCATTCAGATTAACTGAATCACAACCTGCCTGACCAATTTTCATCACTTTAGTTTTCTCTCTGTTTATAACCAAACCTATTCTACTACAAGTCTCATCAACAGCTCGAATGAAAGAGTTCATCTCATAAACAACATTTGCCAAAAGGGCTAAATCATCACCATAATATAAATCAGAAATTTTCGTATCTCCAGCCCATTTAAGGCCAAAATCTTTCCCTTGAAGTGAATTTCCCATAACATAATCAATAACCAAGCTAAAGAGAAAAGGAGACAAAATGCACCCTTGTCGAACACCAGAAGTAATGCTAAACCATTTTCTACAAACCTTACCAACTCTCACACACGAGTGAGTGTAATTATAGACAGCTTTCATAATGTTAACTAACCTGTCTGGTATACCATATGATCTCACAATCAACCACAAATTATGACGATCAACATAGTCGAAAGCCTTTTTGAAATCAACAAAGCTAGCAACCAAAGGTCTCTTATTTCTCAAAAATCTGCCTAAGTGAAAATATCTGATCCACACATCCCCTACCACTTCTGAATCCACATTGCTCATCACGCAATTGACTGTCAACCAGATTCTTAATTCTATTAAGCACAATCATGGAAAGAACTTTACCTGGAACAGAGAGTAGGCTAATACCTCTATAGTTATCACAAGAACTGAGATCACCTTTTTTGAAAATAGGGACAACAATAGCTCTGGTAAAATCCTTAGGAAGCATATCTTTATCATAAAAGATATTCAGAATTTCAGACATCCAAGTGGTAACCGAAACATTCCCAGCTCTAAGCATTTCGGGAGTAATTTCATCTACCCCTGGGGATTTATGTAGTTTAAGTTTAGAAACAGCCAAAATAACTTCAGATTGTGTTATAGGGCCAACATTAAAGCCACCAATGCATCTATCATCATTGCAAACAATGGGAGTAGAACTAACTACGTTGTTTAGAACATCACTGAAATGCTCAGCCCACATATCCATGACAGAATCCTCCCCTTCTATAACCTTACCTTGTTTATTCTTCAATCCTTGTATGCCTGTCCGTTTTCTACCACACAAAACATTAACTATCTGTAACAGCTCTCTGCTGTTGTGCTGTCTAACTGCTTCCTCGGCTTTGTCAGCCAAATCATCAAGCCAAAGATTCTTATCAGCAGCTAACTGATCTTTTACACATTTATTAAGTTCTCTGTAATGCTTTCTATTAGGACTAGTAGGGTATTGATTAAGGACATTCCTGCAGTTCTTTCTTTCCGAAATAAGCTCACGTGCCGTATCACACAGATAATTCTGCCTCTTCTGCTCCTTTTTTCCTAAAAGAGAACTACGTTAGTGTCCAAAAAAGCCTGTTTAAAATGATCCCATTTTTCCTCAACTTCAGTAGTAAGCAAACCATGACTGTCATAATGACTAAGTAACCTATCATGGTAAGCTTTGGCTATAACTGGATCTTTCAGAGCTTCAGTATTAAAAGTAAATTTTTTAACCCTAGCACAACACTTTTTAAGTTTAAGTTGCAAGACACTTTTAATAAGGTAATGGTCAGATCCAATTTCAGCTCCCCTATATGCCCTGGTATTCCTAACAGAACTAGCCCATTTGCTGTTAATTAATATGTAATCAATCATATTCTTATGCAGCCCATCAGGTGAAACCCATGTGCACTTATGTATGTCGCGGTGTTTGTAATATGTGTTAGTTATTCTGGAACCATTGAGTTTACTTACCTGTAGGAGACGTTGCCCATTGCCATTGCAGCTACTAATACCAAAATGGCCAATCACCCCTTCCCAAAGGTCAGAGTCAGTACCAACTTTGGCATTGAAGTCATCAAGAACAAGGGTAATACCTCCTTTCTTCACAGAATTCAAAATATCCTGAAGTTGTTCATAAAACCTATCCTTCTGATCCTCATCGGCATCCTCAGTGTGGGCATAACAGCAGATAACATTCAAGTCTCTAACGCTTGTCTGAAATTTTGCTGTAAGAAACCTTTCATTAATGCACTCATATCCTAGAAGAGCATCGCTAGCGTGTCTGCTGAGAAGCAGACCCACGCCTTGGTGATGCTTATTGTCGTCCCTCCCTGAAAAGAGAAATTTAAGATTATTTTTAAGAATCTGACCTTTATCTGCCCATCTGGTCTCTTGCAAGCCGAGAATATCTAAATTATAATGGTGGAATTCATGTGTGAGGACATCAAGAGAAAAAGCTCTGTGCAGAGTCCTCACATTCCAACTACCTATGGAGAGAAAATGGTTAGTGGGACGTTTAAAGAAACTATGTTTATTGAAAGAGGGAATGCCGACAATATCAAACAGCCCCCTAATCGCAGACATGGGGCAAAGACCCGTTCCCCCACTACTAAAGGCTGAAGCCATCTACACTGGAAGACTTCCTCCAATGTAGAATTTGACGATGCCAATAGAAGCAAAGAGTTCAGGTGCCTGCGATGACTTCTGCTCAGGATTATCCACCAGCTGATAAACATATCCTGTGAATCTATTCACTTGGGGCTGTCAACCCACAAACAAACAGAAAACACAGCGGAAAATATTCCCTCCACAGAAGCCCACCAGTGCAGCAAAATCAGGTTCCATAATCAAGCTCAGAGCCATATATCTGTCCAATCCAGTGGGTATATATGGTCAGCACCAGGACCCTGTGTGGTTGACCACTCCTCAGCAGGGTAGAAAAAAGAAGAAAAGTAGCCATAGTTGTCCATATCAGTAGGCCACACTAATCTGGCAGCCCTCCCCTTCCGTTCACTTCCACAAGAGAGTATCTCTTTTGAAAGTTACTAACGGTCCGCACCACGAGAAGGCGGGGTCGGACATTAGGTGCTAGGCCTGGCCGGTTCTATGCATCATCACAGGGATTGGTGCATAGCTCTCCTTCCAGTGACTACCTAGCTACCATTTACAGACCGGGTTAATAGTAAAGTAGCAAAAACACCAAGATGACGTCAGCAGTACTGTTTCGTTTGTGTTGCCAGCAGATTTTGAATAATATATTACACGCAGTTAAAGTTTTAGAAATGCTTTTCTTAATCAAAATAATTTTGTTTACGTAGGCAGCAACCATTTGTACGTTTACGAACCGTTAAAGCTTTGGAAATTCCGGTTTTTGAAAAGTCGTTTTAGGTTTTTGCGAGTAATCTCAAGATTAATATTATTGTTTTGGCCCAGAAATCAAAATTAACAGTTATGTGCACGTCGTGGTGTAATAAGATACAAAAATAGGAATGGATTTGCATCGCACCTTAAACCCTTTGCCGAACGCTTGCAGTGTTTAAAAATTATGTTTATGGGTGAATAAATATTTCAATATAGA